>CM073764.1:107293084-107762225 GCA_037127475.1 Arma custos
ATTTAAGTTCAATACCTCTTCAACTCTAATCTCCAAAGTAATTAATGTAGAAAAAAACTGGTATTGTCAGTTTGTACATAATTAGTAGTAGCAATCAGTAAAGCTAGACGTTTAATTGATAATCAGTATTGTAAGTATAAGTAATTATAAGAGAATTTATTTTGTATATATGTGTAATGTTTATGTACATAGGTGTATTTATATATAGGAATAAAGCAGTATTAAATACTATAAGCATTATTTATATGCTGCAAACTATCGTTAAAATTTCATATTTCACATTTTTTAATAATTGTTTAGTAGAGAAATATTATCACCCTTAAATATAGATTAGTAAAATAATAATGATGTAGAACCAATCAGACTTATGTCCCTCGTTAATAATGCTTAAAAGCTGAATAAATGAAGTTTAAATATTACCTCAGTAAAAATAAAATTTAAATTGGGAAAATGTATTTAGGGATCCATCTTTAAAATACGTTGTCACACAATTGTTACCTATTAAATACTTTATTAAATGGTGCAGAATTCCTAAAAACAAATATATCATAAATTTAAATGTATTTAATAACTTCAGTTAGCCAGTAAAATTGCAGTTCACTTATATCACTGAAAATTATTAAACACAGATGCAAATTAATTAAATAAATTTTGAGCCTTACACTTGCCATCTAATTAATTTCTGTCAATTTAATATTTTTTTTTATTATAATAAAAATTGGAATTATAAGACAGTTGGCATAAAATATGTACATATTCCAGTGTATATAAAATATATTGTTAATTTTAAAATCTTTTTATAATAGAGTTATGCTTATAGATTAATTATTATATAATTAGATTAATAGCTTTAGAATTTGGGTTGATTGTGAATGTCAGATCCTATTGTTTGACAGCAGCAATAACTAAACAAACAATAACTTTATTTTATCTAAATTTTAAAAAAATTGTAAAAAAAAAAAACCCTTTTAAATGCCAAAATAGTTACCAAAAGAAAATTTTTCTTCTACAAGTATAATTTGTTTATTTGCTAATATTTAGTTAAAAATGTAAACTAGTTTGCAAATGTTTACAATTTGAGTTCCTAATTATTTTCAAAATACGTGAAATATAGCTTTGAATATTTGTTGTTCTATTTTATTTTTATATCAAAGGTTAAAATTTATTCAATAGGTACAGTAACCTTTTTTTATTATATTTTTTAAATACATAATAAAAATTATGTTATTTGAACAACAAGGTATTGAAACACATGAACTATGCCTTTTTCGGTTTCTTTTTCTTAATACAGAACATAATGAAAATATATTTAAAAACTTACTACATTGAAACTGCCAATTGCTATTCAAAATTGAAAAGATAAAAACATGAAACGAAAATTATTTCTTTTTTAATGAATTTTGGCCTTTTAAAGGTTGCAAATAAAGACCAGATCTGGAATGAGCATAGCATTTTCCTATTATTGTAATCTTAGATTATAATGTTACATTAGCATATAACTGTGATATATTTAAATAATTTATCTGAAAGTATAAGTAACTAAATGATTATGTGTATATACATAGTTTTGGAAATAAATGCTTATGTTAGTAATTGTATAATTTTTTTTTCTCACCTTTTTCATGAATCCTACATAAAAGAAGTAAGCAACGTCGGGCGTGGTTAGCACTTGGATGGGTGACCGCCTGGGAAAAACAGGCGGTAACCATCTGGGAAAAACCACAAGCTGTTGGCAACTAACTTAACAGTTAAACTAATAAATACAATAGCTGGCTGTATGGATGGAAATATCCAATGCCATAAATAAATAAAAAAAAACATAAAAGAAGTGGCTAATATGACATTGACTTGAAATGGAGTTATTGCCATGTATTTTTGTTAAAAGAATTGAAAACCTTAATTATTCATGTCAATTGAATACAGACAGAATCTGAAACCAACTCGTAAAATAAAGTTTACCAATGATTTACGTCATGTAATCAAACATTTATGTACGAAGTTTAATGAACAAATAAAGTGATTAAATGAAGGCAAACCATTCATATCATTATCTCTTTGAATGAAATTTATAGAACATGCAAGTCTCCTGAACTGCCTTAGGATCATTATAATTCTCTGCTTCAGAGAGGCAACTGCAAAATACTTTCATGACAATTTATAAAGGCCTTAAAAAACAAGAGTACTCACTCGAAAAGTGTTATTGTGCCCCTGAAGACTTTACTGCAGGAATAACCAAAAACAAAAAGTCTCTGTATTCAAGTTTTACTATTTATCAGATGTATGATTTACGAGTAATTTATAGAGAAATGTGTAACTCCTTTTAAACGATGGTTTCCATAATTTAAGTCTAGTATTTAAACAAAATATGTCAAAGAAGTAGTTGTTTGACACACTACATTAGTACAAATATTTATTTTAGAATATCGGCTCCTCATTTATGAATCTGGTAGTTGGCCCATTGTGTGAGCGATGTAAATAGTAATCAGAAAAAATATATGCCAAAAGCGAAGAGTAATGGTGCAATATAATTCTTAACAAATGGCATCCTAATTGTTTAATGTAGTTTTCAAATAAACACAATGTAGTTTGGGAACCCCTGATCTAGAGTAAAGCACCACTTGTTTTAATTATGCAAAACAACTAAGCCAGTTTCAAATATTTTCATAACACCAGAGAATTATAATGATCCTAAGGCAGTTTAGAAGACTTGCATGTTCTATGAATTTCATTTTAAGAGATAATGATAAAAAATGTTTGCCTTCATTTAGTCACTTTATTTCTTCATAAAACTTCGCACATAAATGTTTGATTACATGACGTAAATCGTTGGTAAACTTTATTTATACAGTTGGTCTTAGATTGAAACATTTGTGTGTATTCAATAGACATGAATAATTAAGGTTTTCAAATCTTTTAACAAAAATACATGGCAAGAACTCCATAATTCCATATTAGCCACTTATGCACAATGAGGTTGACACTATTCTGTTCATAAATACAATATATTTTGAACAAAATCTGACCTAACCACTTATTCCCCAGGACTGTAGGTATACATTTGTTTAAAATATTGTATGCATCATTTGGTGATTTAAAAATAGACAAGTGAATACTTTTATTGTGATAATTACATAACAAGTTAAATAAACAAATACTAATTTAAAATTAGGGAAATTTCAAATAAATTGAATAAAATAGTTGAATAAATTAATAGTGACTGGAAGCATTTGAAAAATCATTAGCAATGAGTTGTTAGCCATTATCAGATATGTATGTATCCATGAAGGCATAACAATATGATATTGAAATTATTTCCTCCTGAGCATTAAATTCACATCGATGAGTAACAGAGCTAACCTAAAAAAAAAATCATACAACATATTAAGTAAGCTAGTAAAGCATACATTACAAATACATATATCTTTCTAAATAAAATATTTTCAGAAAACAAAACAAATCACAGTTTTTCATAAGAGGTGTCAGAAATTAGTTTTGAGTTCTTCATCATAATAAGATCATTAGTGATTTTCAACCACTTTGGCAGGTTCAATATAATCAATTCTTAATACAATTTAATAATTTACTTTGAAAATAACTTAATTTAATCATTAGTCACTTTTATATTACATAGGTCGATGTTTCTTTTAGTGAGTTCTTCCATATTATCCAAATATGGAATAATAAAAAAAAAGCCAAGATTGGGTAAAAAAAAATAAATAAAAATACACTGGATACCAATAACATTTCAAGGTCCCTTAAACCCCTAATACCTATTACAAACAACTTTAACTCAATCTGATATTACTTTTAATGATGTAAGTCATAAAACATATAATAAGGGGAATGCCTGTGTACAGTAATGTTTTATATCAATTGATACAACTTTGAATGGATGAAAATTGACCTTTATTAAGGGGCAAGACACTAAAAAATTTAGATGAGTACATAACTTAATGATTTTCTGTCGCATATCAATCATTTGGGAGCGGGGTGGCTCAGTGGTAGAGCACTGAGTAGCCATGCCGGAAATCCTGGTTCCAATCCCGCTGCAGGCAGTTACTTTTATTTAGTCTGTTTGCGGCGGGAGATGGATCATATGGGAGACCCTCCTGGGGCTAACCCAGCCTCTTTAAAATATTATAATAATAGGGTACCCTAAATATAGGGGAAAAAATCTAGCGGTTGAGCGTGACCTAACACAAGTCACTTCATTGCAGAACCGTTGTCCATGAAACAGTACAGTCTCTACCAAGTATTGAATCCCAAACTCGTTCACGGGTCATAGTGGTTACAGGTTTTTATATCAATCATTTCCACTAGAGAAAAATGTCATTCAGCATATAAATTAGCAGTTAAAAAAACATAAAAAATTGATTATAAAGAACTAGCCTAATTATAAATAATAAATACATAAAATGCACCATCCTTAGCTTATTATAATAAATTAACATAAGGTAGTTAGTTACCTTTTGAGATAGTATGATTTTCAAATCAAAGAATCTTCTTTATCATATACGTATACATATCCTTCAGCCTTAAGTATAGATCTTGAAGTAACATCCAACTCAAAAATTAAATAGCAAACCTGAAAAACCAAGAACAGGAATTATAAAACTTCTTTTTAAAAAAATTAAGTTCAGAAATATTAAATATAATGGTTGGGGAAAAAGAAATCCATTATTTTCTCGGTAGATGGCTGTAGTGATCGATATCTCCTAAAATATCGATTAATCAATTGCAAGTTTATGCTCGTTGTCAAGATGACATTTCACACTAAACAAATTCTTTGGCTGTTTTTTGTTTGTTCCATTCAGCAGTGAGTTACAGGGTGCGAGCAATGGAAGTCAACAAAGAAAAAATTCGGTACTTTTTACAGTTTTTCTTTGATAAAAGCGAAAATACAAGCCAGGCCGCTAAAATTGTGAATGGTGTATATGTATACTGTAACAGCTAGTAACGTTCAATTTTGGTTTTGTCGATTCCGTTCAGGCATTTTTGATGTTAAAGATGCACCTCGCACAGGCAGGCCCGTCATTGAAAATGTCAATAAAATCACAGAAATAATCTAAAGTGACTGGACTGTTAGTAGTCGTAGCATCGCCCAGGAGCTAAAATTCGACCATAAAACAGTTTTAAACCATTTGCGCAAAGCTGGATTCAAAAAGAAGCTCGATGTTTGGGTGCCACACCAATTAACATGATGGATTGAATTTCCATTTGCGAAGCTTTGGCCAAATGGAATGAAATCGATCCATTTCTTAAACAGATGGTGACTGGGGATGAGAAATGGGTCACATATGACAATATTGTACGAAAACGATCGTGGCAAAGCAGCTAAAATGGTGGCCAGGAGTTGGTGTTCCATCAGGACTAGGCAAGGTCACACACATATGTAGTGACTCGACAGAAACTTCAGGAGCTTGGTTGGGAAGTTTCAATGCATCCACCAAATAGTCCGGACCTGGCGCCATGCGATTACCACCTTTTTCTCGCATTGCAAAACTTCATGAGTGATAAGAAATTGGGATCCTGAGAAGATTGTGAAAATCGATTACTTGAGTTTTTCGCCAATAAGGACCAACACTTCTATGAGAGAGGCATTATGAAGCTACCTTTAAAATGGCAACAAATTATACAACACAAAGGTGCATATTTGACTCAAATCGGACAATCCTTAAATAAATTGGAACATCTTAAATAATGTTATAATAATAAATATTATTATTATAATATATATATGTTATAATAATAAATACTTTTATAATGTTATAATAATAATAATAATAATAATAATAATAAATACCCAAATCGGATCAACATCTTAAATAAAGTTTTGAATTTCACGCAAAAATTATGAATAACTTCTTTCCCAACCTATTATCTGTTAAAACTATCAAAAGATATCTTACCTGAATCAGGAGGGGTATCATTATTGAGATCATGAAACAATTATTTGAATTATCTGAAAGAAAAGACAATTATGTTCAATAAAAACGTTAAAAATTGTGATTCTACAACTAAGTTGAAATTTAATATAATCAGAAAACAAAACAAATCACAAGGATTCATAAGAGGTGTCAGAAAGTAATTTGTATTTTATCATCATATAAATTCAGGGGATCTATACATGCATTTTAAACTTGCTAATAATAATATGCTATGACCTCCTAAATCATACGACCAGATATGAAGAAGATTAATTCCAATAAATTAGATGAACTATTATTGATAGTTTAAATTATTTGATCCATATTAATTTCCAGTAATACAATTCATGTGTTTTATTCGGGACTAATATTTTTAATTCTGTACCTTAAGTTAAGCATTAAATTATTTAGTTTAGTTACCTTTCTCTGAAAATCTGCCAGAATTCATGTTTTTATATTGTTATCGACACCATCATTCTTGAATCAGAATCCTGGAAAACAGACTGTATTAGAAAAAAATGATCATGTCTATAAATAGCAAACTAAATATTAAAATACAATAGTTATGAATTCAATCTGATAATTAATAAATTATAATTTTCTTACCCCATAAATTGCAGCCATAATTCACATCAATAAGAGCAATAAAAAACGAGAGTAGATTTTCAATATTCAGGATGATTATTTAAAAGTGCTAACAGATCTTGTTAAACCTTTTAGGATAATGGTTGAAACCGTAATATTTAGTAAGGTATACTACATTTTCTAATACAGGATTCAGAAACATACAATATTTATTAACAATCTACTTGACTAATAATTATAAAAAATTACTTCAAGTTATTATTTCATATACACCATGAATATTAATGTACAATGTCTCTGCCAGTTATTTGAATATTTAATTACTTATCTCAGATTCATGATTCAACATTTAATGTTTACTTTTATTTTTAATACTGTTTACAGATAAATAGAATGTTTATTAATGAACATTCAAGACAGAAACATGGGATAAGGCTTAAAAACCAACAAATAAATAATGCAATACTTATGAATTCAATTTTATTACAATTTTTTATTTTTTTAAATTTATAGCTTTTTGATATAAAACTTTCACTGGTATTAACAATCTCTCAATTCAACATAAACATACAATTTGTACATAGAAAAATCTATAAAAAAAAAAAAGAAAGAAAAATGAACATCTTAAAGCTATACAGACTTTCATGGATCTTTGTATGATATACAAAATTAACATTAAAAATAAACATAAAGTTATAAACATTAACAACTACAAACTAATCAACTTGACTACATTATGTGCCACTTAGAGGTTTCACATAACGCTGCTATACAGTCCTCTGTGAACTCTAGGCCCATCAAAATCGAAGCTGGAGAGGAATCTCGTCAACTGATTCATTAAAAAAAAAAAATCTTTTATCTGAAAGCCTTTGATGAAATGAAAAAGCTATTTCATTGCAACTTTCAACTTTACAAGAAAAAGTTGCTATAATAACTATGAAATACTACATTAATGTTAAAGAATACTAGGTATTTAAATAAATTCATATAATGTTTTTAAAACAATCGATAATGCAAGTAATTCATATAATTTTCATTGAGATCATAGGTGGTATATTAATTTAAAGTGGAATGTATGTTACTGATTTTCCACTTAAGGTAAACAAACAGTAACACAATCCTCTAGCATTACACTAAGTACAATGTCTTGAGGTTTAATGTAACAAAAAGACCGTCAATAAAAGATAGTTGCTAATTTGGACACAGTTGACAAAGTTCCAGTTCTCCAGCCCACCTTATCGTAGCTCCCCCTCTACCAGTCTTTTTACATCATTCCACCCATTCCTCCCATGCCGCCCATACCACCCATTCCTCCCATGCCACCGCCAGGAAGTGCTGGTTCCTTAACAGGGATTTCAGCAACTACTGCTTCAGCTGTGGTAAGAAGTGATGCTACTCCAGCTGCATCTGTCAATGCTGTCCTCACAACCTGCCAGATATACAATTTATTAAATTAAACAGAATTAACTCAACTACAATGAAATTAAAGGAATTTTTAGTTTTGTCAGATAAAAACCAAATCACAATGGTTCATAAGAGGTGTCAGAAATAATTGGTTTCATTATCATCATGAATAATGATCTCACTAATAACTTATCAGAGGAAACATAAGCTGAGGCACAGCTGTGTTTAAGGTTGTTAAGATGCTAACCTAGGTATAGTCATGACTGCTGTGGTTCCAGTTCAAATCTGGACTGGGTAGGTTTATTTAACAAGTTTTGTGTAATTTTTTTTTAAATTCTAAATAGCTTGCTACTAGCTATGCTAAAAATCTGAAATATTTATTTTTTCAATGCTGCTTGATGTGGGAAAAAAAACATCACAATCTTGTAGAGGATTATATATCACTATATTTCAGCCTCGGTTACTAATGACTAATATTAATTGCTGTTCAAAACATGAAAAAACAAATAAAATTTTTGTTCAAAATGAGCTGATGCTGAAGTAAGCGAAATTGAGCCATTCTTTGCTAAAGCAGGCCTGGCTTGAAATAGAGCCATTGCTGATATTACAACTCCATTATAAGCCAATGACTAAGAGACTGACATGATTTCGCTCCCTTAAGTGAAATTCTATTTACCCGACCTATTTATTCACTGAGGCTGCAGAAAATCTTATACTTATTTACGAATTTATTATTTGTAGATATAACAATCCTAATTTCAGATATCAAGAGTTTTCGAGGTGTACTATAGGCACATATATTTTTATAATGTAATTATAAAAATATAAGGTATTTATAAGATTGATGCATAAGTTAAGCAAAGGGTACTTTGACTTTTATCATTTTTATATACAAATTTAAATGGCAAAACTTCAGGAACTTATAGGGGGCCGAAAAACTAAGACAAAAAGTCCTTTGGAGATTTGCTCGTTTTTGCTTAGATTTAGAGAAAATCGCAAAAAAAGAAACAAAACAAGTTTTCATTTTTATACTTATTTATTTACATTTATATTTATGTTATGTTCTTTTTAATGTAAATATTGCTCAAAATGTTGTCCTCTTGCACCAATGCAAGCATTACATCTAGCACTCACTTGATAAATTGCAGCTAAACATTGTTCTGATGATATTTGGTGCACTGCATCTATGATTCGGTCTCTTAATTGCTCTCTTGAGTTGATTGACACCGAATAAACTTTCTGCTTCAAGGTTCCCCATACGAAGAAATCCATGGGTGTCATATCAGGTGATCTGGGTGACCAAGGTACTACTCCTCCACGTCCAATCCATCGTTGTGGATAATTTATATCCAACTAAGCTCGAGCAACTCTGCTATAATGAGCTGGACATCCATCGAGTTGGAACCACATTTCAATCCAGTGTTGTAAGGGAATGTTATCTAAATAATTAGAAAAGTCGCTCTCCAAAAAATGTGTAAATGTGATACCATTCAGTCTTCCAGATAAAAAATATGGTCCCACCAGTAATCCGTTCCAAATTCCAAGCCAAACGTTAATAGCAAATTCATGCTGAAACCTATTCTCTCTAATAGCTCTGGGATTTTCAAGAGCCCATACATGATAATTTCTTTGATTAACAATTCTTCCTCTTGTAAATGTAGCTTTATCAGTCCATATAATTTTTAATGGAAATAGATTAACACGACTTTTTTCAAGAAACCAGTTACTAAAATTCAATCTCTTGACATAAACTTGAGGTAATAAATTCTGAACTTTTTGAAGATGGTATGGGTAGCGATTATCACCTTTCAAAGTTCCTCCTATTGCTTGCCCCGATATTGCTAATGCAGCAGATGCTCTGCGGATGCTAGACTCAGGATTGTTATCGAAGTGGCGTTGGACACGATTTCTTCTCCGATAATCTGCTCTTACTGCTGCCTGGAATTGGTCGTCTTCATTACATATTAAGAATGACCCAGTCTTTCGTAGTCTATTAAAAGTTAACGAAAAGACTCGTCGATTAGGCACTCTTCTATTTGGAAATCGGCACGCATAGTCCCGCACCGGTTCTAAAGCATTACTGTTACAGAAACCATACACAAAAATCATATCAGCATAATCAACATTAGAATATGTATGCGGCATTGCGGCTGATGCTATTCACACAAAAATATCTGAGTAACTGACAGAAGACTGATTTAGAAATTATAATCCTAGAAGGAAGCCAAAATGTAAACAAATAAAAGAATGTACAGGATAACATTAAGTGTTTACATATCTCACTGCCTAGCCTTAACTCCGCCATTGCCTGTCCCAAGCCAGGATGAAAAAGGAAGAGGGGGAGGAGTAAAAACCTCGTTAAAAAACCTGGGTTCAGCTGGCCCGGCTGATAGCACCCAGTAAGGGCTCCTTCCTAGGGTTACAGGACTGCTCCTCCAGGTTCAAGAAAATTGCCTCGGATTTGGACTGTCTAATCGCTATCGACCCGGCGTTCTTAAGGAATTCAAGTTGGCGAAGTGGAATGTTCGTACCTTGTATAGAGCTGGAGCATTAAAATTACTCTTGTATGAACTTTCTAAGTATAAGACGGACATCACAGCACTACAGGAAATGAGATGGATAGGCTCTGGAATCATGGAGAAGAAAGATCAAACCATATATTATAGTTGCCACCGGAATGAACATATCTTTGGGGTGGGTTTCGTGGTAAGCGGTGACATGAGGGAGTGTGTCATGGATTTTAAAGCAGTTAACCATCGGCTATGCATGATGACAATTAGGGGCAGATTTAGAAATTACTCTTTGATGTCGGTTCATGCACCGACAGAGGTGGCAGATGAACTGGTTAAGGATGATTTCTATCATGAATTAGAAAGGGTGCTAGCAGAATGCCCACGCCATGATATAAAAATAGTCCTGGGTGACCTTAATGCACAGGTTTGAAGAGATCCCGCTATTTTGCCAATCGTAGGAAGACATAGCCTACATTGTGAAAGTAATGATAATGGTTCAAGGCTGGTGGATTTCGCCGCATCCCAGGATATGGTTGTTGGTAGCACCATGTTTGATCGTAAGAACATTTATAAAGCTACGTGGGTTACACCAAACAACAATACAAGCACCCAAATTGACCACATCCTGGTTAGTCGGAGACAAAGGTCTAGTCTCATGGCATTGAGAACATTTAGAGGAGCTAATGTTGATAGCGATCACTATTTGGTTGTGGCACGATTTCGAGCCAGAATAAGTAATGCTCATAAAATGAAAGGTGCTAGAAAGGAAAGGATCAATACCCAGAAACTACATGAACCAGAGCTTAGGGAAGAATTTAAGCAGATGCTTGATAAAGCTTTAGAAGGGGGCCGGCCCATCTGAAGATACGGTGAACGGAAGATGGAACCACTGCAAAGTTGCCATCAATCAAATTGCAGAAGAGGTTCTGGGTATGAAGAAAGCTCTCCAGAGGTCTGAATGGTTTGATTCGGAATGTCAGGCAGCAACAGACAGGAAAAACAAAGCATATAAGAGAATGATAGAGAAGCACAGAACTCGCCAAGCAGTAAAGGAGTATAAAGTCAGAAGGCGAGAAGAGAAAGGCATTCATAGAAGGAAGAAGAGAAGTAAAGAACTTGAGAAAATAAAGGAAATAGAAGAACTAAGAAGTCAAGCGGATGTAAGAGCCTTCTACCAGAGTGTGAATGCCCAGCGAAAGAAATATAAGCCTAGATCCAATGCATACCGAGGAGAGGATGGATTATTAATTACAAATAAAGATAATATCCTTGGCAGATGGGCCTTCCACTTTGGAAGTATATTAGGAACTTCTCAGGCCCCTGCAGTGGATAGTGTAAACCCTGTTCTGTGCGATGCCGTCGAGTTAACCGACCCACCAGATGACGAGGAGATTTTTGATTCCATTCAAAAACTTAAGAACAACAGAGCCCCAGGATCTGATAACATAGCTGCAGAATTACTGAAAGCTGGTGGAAATGAACTTATCAAAGCGATCCGTGACCTCCTCCATAGTATTTGGATAACTAGGACCATGCCTGAGGAGTGGTATACTGGCATCATCATCCCTCTCCATAAAAAGGGAGACCAAACGGATTGCAACAATTATCGTGGCATAACCCTGCTCAGTTGCACATACAAGGTGCTATCTAATGTTGTCTACCAGAGGCTACTCCCTCATGCAGAAAGAGAGGTGGGAGTCTACCAATGTGGTTCCATGAGAGGAAGATCAACAACCAACCAAATCTTTGCACTAAGGAGCCTGCTCGAAAGAACAAGAGAATACAATATTATCACACACCACCTTTTCATAGAATTTAGCAGTGCATATGACAGTGTCATTAGAGAGAGGTTGTATCAGGCGATGGAAACAATGAATATTCCCCTTGAATTGATCCATCTAACAGAGCTGCTGATGATAGGATCGAAATGTCAGGTTAGAATACAAGGAGACCTATCAGAGGCATTCACGACCACAAGGGGGCTAAGACAAGGAGACGGCTTATCATGCCTACTTTTTAATCTCGCACTAGAAAAGGTGATAAGGGATTCCGAAGTCCAAAGAAGTGGGACGATTCTCACCAAGTCAATCCAAATATTAGCCTATGCAGATGACATAGATATTATAGCTAGATCGCAGAGGGACTTGGAAAGGAGGCAGCTGGACGGGTAATGGGCCTAACTATAAACCAAACGAAGACCAAATACATGATTGCCAACTCAACAAGGCCACCACCACCTACAGTTACATTTGGAGATTACACGTTTGAAAGGGTAAACAATTTCGTGTACCTAGGGTCCTTAGTTTGTGCAGAAAATATGCCCAGTCAAGAAGTATAGAAAAGGATCACTTCAGCTAATAGGTGTTATTTTGGCCTGGCTAAAATATTGAGAGGGCATTTGCTGGCTAGATCCACCAAGATCATCCTGTACAAATCTCTTATTAGACCTGTTCTGACTTATGGCTCGGAGACATGGCCATTATCACGAACAGACGCCATTAGGTTGCAAGTCTTTGAGAGAAAGATTCTGAGAAGGATGTTTGGCCCAGTTAAAGTCAATGACTAGTACAGACTAAGGCATAATGCAGAGTTGTACCAAATTTACCGGGAACCGGATGTGGTGCAATTTATACGACTCTCTAGGCTAAGATGGGCTGGGCACATCGCAAGGATGGATAGGGAAGGACCAATCAAGCGGCTATTGTTTGGGTACGTTGATGGCAGAAGAAAGAGAGGACGGCCACGACTGAGATGGGCGGATGAGGTCGAAGCCGATGCAGTGAAGTTTCTGGACACCAGAGCTTGGCAGACCCTTGCACAAGACAAAGAGGAATGGAGGCGACGTATTGATGCGGCGAAGACCCGTACCGGGTTGCAGTGCCTGTGATGATGATGATGATGACTTCCTAGCCTGACGAACTTTGAAAGGTGATAATCGCTACCTGTAACATTTTTGTTTTGTTTCTTTTTTTGCGATTTTCTCTAAAACTAAGCAAAAACGAGCAAATCTCTAAAGGAATTTATGACTTAGTTTTTCGGTCCCCTATAAGTTCCTGAAGTTTTGCCATTTAAATTCGGCACACCATGTACAGAATAGAACTTTTAACAATTAGATCCACTACCATTAGGTAGTAGAGTAGTTTGTCTCATTGAAGATGGAAACAATCATGTTATAATTGTGATGTGCTACCACATAGTAACTGAATTATTTATCATGTTATGGTACTCTCGCTTGATAGGAAAGGTCATTTAATATTGAACAATAAATTTTCAAAATTGAAAGCTACTGCTAATAACTATAGAAGAAAAAACAAATGTCAGAAACTTTCAAGTTTAAGGCTACCACAGACATTGCAAAATTTTATTTTTCAACTTATTCCTAATCCATATGAACAAGTTTAAAAATAATTATAAAAGAATTACCTTAGTTGGATCAATGATGCCTCTTTCGATCATGTTAACGTATTCATTATTCATTGCATCATAACCCATGTCTCCTTGCCCATCAAGAACCTTGTTGACAACAACTGCTGCATCGACTCCAGCATTTTGGGCAATTGTCATGCAGGGCATTCTCAAGGCTTTGCTCACGATTTCAACTCCTAGAAATGAGCCAATTAGCAATTTTTTTTTAAAGCGAGTTTCTATTTTATAAACAATAAGATATGAGATATATCAGTTGATTACTTAATTCAGGTATTATATAATATTTACAAACAATGAGGATAAACTAAAAAGATAAATAAAAATGTACCTGTCTTTTGGTCTTCATTGGCAGGTTTCAGTTCATTGAGTTTAGAGATGCAACGGAGCAAGGCAGTTCCACCTCCTGGAACAATACCCTCTTCGACAGCAGCACGGGTAGCATTGAGGGCATCGTTAACACGATCTTTCTTCTCGTTAACTTCAACCTACAAAATATAATAACATTAAATTTAGAATACAAAATAATAATATAATAAATAAAGTAATCTGGTATATCAAATAAACATACATTGTTATTTAGAAGATAAATTCAAAAACTAAAATAATAATACGTACCTCAGATGAACCTCCAACTTTTAAAACGGCTACTCCTGAAGCCAACCTTGCCAAACGTTCCTGGAGTTTTTCTTTTTCGTAATCAGAGGTAGTGTCAGCAATAAGATCTCTAAGCTGATTGGCCCTCTTGTCAATGTCTGCTTGTTTGCCCTTGCCCTTGAGAAGAAGAGTATCATCCTTGGTGATGACAACTTCACCAACTTGGCCTAAATCGGAAGGTTGCACATCTTCAAGTTTGACCATGTCAGCTTCGTCACCAAAAACAATACCTCCTACAAACAAAAAGTTATTTGTAACAAAAAGAATTTGGGCAATACCTCTAGATTAAAAAACTATATACAAAGAAGAATACTAGAAATTTTTGCATAATGGTCTACCATTACCAATCAGTTAATCGGCAATCCATAAATCAGTGGGCAATAACTATTTTGTTTATTATTTTATATACTAAATTCATTTAATTTTTTTTTTTATTATAGTAATTCAAATAAGAATTTAGATTATCATAAGCCATTTACATTTACACAGTATAAATTTAATGAAACTTCTCTGAATAAATTATTTTATGTTATATTAAGCAATAGTACCTGTAGCAATAGCGATATCTTGAAGAGTAGCTTTCCTGTTATCACCGAATCCAGGGGCTTTTACAGCAGCCACTTGAAGACCTATTTTCAACCTGCGAACATAAAAAGTAATTTCTGCTGATAATACGTGGTAAGCCACCAAAACCTTCATAAAATAGATTGATCGAGTCAAGAGAAACTGTGGAGATAAAGTTATGCTACATTTAATATTTAATAAAAAAATCATTAATGTTAGAAAATTACTATCAGAACCAAAATTAAATCATTAAGAGGTGAAAAGAAATGAAAAAACCAGAGAACCTGGCAAATTCAAAAACATTAACACCGTCATTGAATGGATTTTGTCATCATCATACAGTAATAAAAAACAAAAAGATTAGTTGATTACAAATAAATTATATATAAAAAAATAAATTCTTATGTGCAAAAAAACTAAGATCAAATTGAGTTATAAATTATCACCTGTTGACGACAAGAGTTGATAATGCTTCACCATCAATATCTTCAGCAATAATAACAAGAGGTTTCCTCTTGGAATTAGCGTACTCCAAAGCTGGAATAATGCTTTGGACAGAAGAAATCTTCTTTTCAGAAAGTAACAAAAGACAGTCTTGAAATTCAACTTTGGCACCTGATTAAAACAAACAGAAATAACAATATCTAACAAAAATATGACTAATATTAAAATTAGAACAAATTAATCACAGAAATAAATAACCTTTGGCAGTATTAATGAAATATGGTGAGATATATCCACGATCGAATTTCATTCCCTCAATGACTTCCAGTTCATCATTTAAAGTTTTACCATCTTTAACAGTTATAACACCTTCCTTTCCAACCTAAAAATTAAAGAAGAACAAAATATTAATGTTACAAATAATCAAAAGCTCTGCATGAAAGGAATTCAGAAGGATTATAAATGTCAGACCCAAAATAAATCATGAACAAGAGAAAAGAATTGAAAAAATCAGAAAACCTGATTTCTGCAAATATTTCTCCTTCAGTGAATGGATTAGGGTATCATCATAATAAAAATAGCTATTAAAGTAAACAGAGAAAAACTAAATTTTTAAATTATACTCACTTTCTTCATAGCTGCTGAAATCAGATCTCCAATGGCTCGGTCACCATTGGCTGAAATAGTAGCTACTTGAGCAATTTCTTCTGGGGTAGTAACTGGTTTGGATAATGTCTTCAAGTGGTCTTTAATGACATCTACAGCCAGCATTACTCCTGTAAAAAGAACAAGAGGAAATAAGTTGTTATTATTATTACCTCTACTTTTAATTTAGGAGGAAGAGGGATACAGTGCTAAGTCGCCAAAAGCTTCATCAAATAAAATAACTGAATTTACAGAAAATACGGTATGACAATATTTATCCCAGGACACGTTTGTTGAAAAATCATTAGTGATAGAAAATTACTATCAGAACCAAAATTAAATCATTGACAGGTGATAAGAAATGGAAAAACCAGAAAACCTGGTCAATTCAAAGACAATATCACCGTCATTGAATGGATTTGGTCATCATCATACAGTAATATAAAAACAAAAGATTTGTTGATCTTTTTGTTTGAAATGTGTTATCAAATAAAACAGGAAAAACAAATTAATTCAAATGTTTAACATACCTTGACTTAACATTAACAAACCTGACTTAAAAACTATTAGTTTACCTGTTTTACTAATTTCATAAAATGAGAGGTGTAATACGTCTGAATGCAGATTACACATTTTTCATGAATTTAAAAACCTTTGGGGAATTTAGACACCAGCAGAAGGGGTTTGTGATTATATATATTTCATTTATTTTAATTCTTAAGAATTTTCTGATTTTATATTTAATTACTCTTGTTTTTAGATGGAATTAAGTAATTAGTAGTGAAAGGTAATTTAAAATTAGTTAATTATTCATTGTAGACACATATTTTTAAAGTCTTCCCAGATTTATTAGTAAAGGCTAATCATAAGTACCAAAAATCGATTATTTACTATTTTCACAGAAGAATTGATAATATAAATACACACCTCTTCTTATTTCAATTGGGTTTGCACCTTTGCTGATTTTTTCAAATCCTTCTTTGGCAATGGCCCTAGCAAGAACCTGGAATTAAAAGTTTTAGGTAAGAACAGATGGACTATGCACGTAAAGAATAGAAACAATAAAATAAATTGTTTAATTACAGTTGCAGTGGTGGTGCCATCTCCAGCTTCTTCATTAGTGTTATTTGCAACATCCTGCACTAATTTAGCGCCAATATTTTGAAATTTATCTTTCAGCTCAACTCCTTTTGCTACGGTAACACCATCTTTTGTAATTTTGGGAGAACCCCATGATTGTTCGAGGATCACATTTCTACCCTATAAACAAATATGAGAACCATCATAACAAAGAAATTTACCAAAGATAAAAATTCAATAATGTATCAAATGCTTCACTTAACATGTAAGAGCTTATATACCTTTGGCCCCATAGTCACAGCGACAGCATCGGCAAGAATATCAACTCCTTGAAGCATCAAACCTCTAACTTCAGGACCAAACCTTACATCTTTAGCATAACCTCGTGCTAATAGTGTTCTGGCACTAACACAGTTCTTTAATACACTGGGTAATCGGTACATCTGAAAAAGTTTAAAAATTTAAAATAAGTAAAATAAACTTTTATGATCTTCCATCAAAAATATTGCCAATTTCCGAAACTAAATTACTGTAAATTATACGACCCATAATAGGAAACGGTACCTATAGATCAATATTCATAATTCATTTTTACTTTTACAACCCTGACTTCCTGCCCTTCAGTATCCTTTAATAATATCCCACTGGTGCCTGTAGAACAGATCCGATACTTATGGTTGCACCTCGACAAACGATTAACCTGGAATCCTCATACAAGACTGAAACGACAAGAAACCACTCGACGTTCCAGGCTACTTCAACACTTACTAGACAAACGTTCAGCTTCCAATTAACTACAAAAGACTGGTCTACATAACCATCATATGACCTATTTGGAGTTACGGAGTAGAGCTTTTGGGCTCCACTAAGCCATCAAATTCCTCTCGTATCCAATCGCTACAATCAAAAATCCTTTGTAAAATCCGCAAAGCTCCTTATTTTGTTAAGAATAAAGTCATCCATAGAGACCTTAATGTCACATTTGTTGCTGATTTGGCCCAAACCCGGTATCTAGCCGTTCATTACAAACTTCATTCACGCTCAAAACCTCTAGTTTCGAACTTAGCTTCCTTTTCAATTCCCAATAATCTTCTGAGGCTTCTGTAAAGAAAATGGCCACGTGACCTCCTTAGTTGAACTTGTGATTTGAGTACTACCAGTGAGTAGTTCTCTACTTGTCATTAGCTCATACCATTATGTATCACTTAGCCTATTTACTTGTTGTATTATGTTAATAGTTGTAAATATCAATAAAAACTTTTACAACCATAAGTAATCCTTACTCAGTAGTAGTAAGTGATAAAAAAGGCTTAAATGAACAAAGTGGTGATAAAAGTTTCTATACTTTCATTCTCTTAAATATTTCATAAGATAACATTACTTTAATGAGTAAAGTTGAAGATTTTTATTAATTATTGAAGGATTGTGATCTTATTTGGCATGCTAATTTATAAGCAATCTCAATTCATTATTAATGACCAAGTTCAAGCACTATTGAATATTATCAATAGGCAGTGAATATATTTTTTCAACTCTAATTCAAAAAATCTATAACATGAAACTGGCATAAAACTGTTAGATAAAATTCCTTCACTGTTAAAAGTGTATAAGCTAAGAATAACTTATCAGACCCTAGGGACAGTTTTTGTCCACCTCCTGATACCCTCTTTTCTCCCCTAAGCACAAAACTTTTATTGAAATAACATAATACCATAATACTTAGAAACCCGTGAGTTGAAACAATACAAAGTTCTGACACAGTCAACCTGAAAGTGATTCAAGTATAATGTGGCCTTGTCTGATAATGGATTTGTTTTAAACTGCATACTATCATAAATAGCATATCAGCTTAACGAGTAGATTGTGAGTATCTCAAGTTTACACGTTTATGTTGTATTTGAAATTATACAACTAACATTCTAATGTTTCATTTTTTACCCATTAAGAGAGAATGTAATGTTATGAATTTAATTAATTAATATACTAATATCAATGCCATTAATTATTATACTAACTTCATAGATTGCCAACTTATAATTATTAAATTCTCTATGAATAAGTGATGTACAATAAAAGTAGCAACTCATAAAGTTATAAAAAGTAACCACACAGCAATAAAATGTATGTTATGTTTACCCAAATAAATTAAATTAAGGATAAATTTTTCCTAGTGCAGGTCAAAATAAATTCCCATTTAATGAACAATAAATTCTAAATGAATGAGAATATTTTCATCTCTACCTAGACCATTTTCTCTTCAATAAGCATGACTTTGCTTTAAAATGGTTAACGAAGACATTGCAGAAAACTGAAAATACAAAATTTTGTGTACATTGAAACTAAAATCTAATTATTTAATATTCTTTAAGATGATGGCCTATTAAAAACTACATATAAAACAGTAATTAATATTCATATATACTAAAAAAGAATACTTCACACTATTTTATATGCTAATTTTGTTCACCGCCCAGACCATCTCCTTCTTCAAGAATGATACTTCATGGTTCATTCTTGCATCATCCAATCCTATATGACCTTCCAATAGCTGGACTATTCTCTACCATCAATCCAACTAAATTTCAAATGAATCCATTTAAGCTAAGATATAATGCCTAATGTGTGTTTAACTTTTTTGATATCGACTAATCGATAATCAATGTATCCAGGTGATAATAATGGCAAAAAGACAAAGGTTCATAACCCATTTAATAGTATTAAGAAAAATGAAATAATTAGAAAATAAAAATATTACATTAAGATAGTTTTAAGAGAAAGTGATAGTTTTTAGAGCTTGTTAGCAATCAGCTTATCAATACATAAAACATAATTACACAATCGTTAAAAATACATAAAAATAAAATTAGATAGGAATGAACAGGATGAACAGTTTCAATTGAATCCAAGAAAGCTTGAACTGATAGTATTGAAACTTCAAGTTATACTAATTTGAAATTTCAACATTGCATAATCACTAAACCTAATTAATATACACCATAATTATGAACTATGTCAGCATAATGAAATTTATTGATATATAATGATTAACTAGACAAACAGACATAAGAAACAAAATCCTAACAATATCAAATATTACTCCAAATTAAAAAATAAGCAATCATAAGAGAGGTTAATGCAGTGATAGATTCAGAAATATATGATGCATATTAATTACTCAACAAATATAAAATAATGTTAACTGGCGATCATTTAAAATGATCTAACTTTGAGACGTGAATCAGGATAAACTGTAGAAAAATAATTTTCATTGATAACTTTCTATATTCAATATTTTAAAAGTGAAACAAAAGTTACAAGACTGATTGAGTAGTAATTAATTAGAAATCTAAAGAAATGCTAAAAATCTTAACATTTCTAATTACAGTCTAATAGCCGGCTCGGTACCGGTGAGAATTTTTAAAAATAACAAAATAATTTTTAATTAATAGAAACGTAGTTAACTAGATTAACATTTGCATCGGAATTATCAACTCCAACTTACTTTTAAACTAGGCACGTGATGAATTCAAACTGGATCAGAGAATTAAGAATGGAACCCCACCGGTGGCAGACTTGGTAATGATGGAGTGAAGAAAAGGCCAGAACCCCACGCTGCAGGCACCCTTTTTCGAGGAGGAGTCCTATCGAATTCTTTAAAATTATTCTTGATTCAGTAAAATTAATTTATGATCTTTTAATATTGTATTTAAGTTAATTTAATAACATTGCTACACAAAATTATTAATATGAAACGTTAAAAGAATATTATTGTGTAATTTAATGATGGCCTTAAACGTTCTAGAACTTTCGACCGATGACGTAACAGCTGTTTTGCAAATTAATTTTAACTTTTATTCCGTTAATATATGAATCATATTGATATTAAAGTTAATTAGGTGTATTTTTCAATTGTTAGGTAGTTATTATTACGTTGTTTTGTGTTTATCAACGTAGCTTGATAAAAAACAATTGCCACGTGCTTTTCGGAAAGCCGGTCTTTTCAGGGCCTTCAGCCATTTTAGAACTTCTGTCCTATCATTGCTATAAGCGAGCTGAGGTCCGACACGGTATCTTCTCTTGTTCCTGTAATACATTTTGGCTGAGAACTATTTACTCCTTTTAATATGGTAAGGTTTTCACATCGCAATTTATTTTATTAGCATAAACTTTAAAAACAAAATTTATTCGTTCCCTATGCTAAACCGGCTTTTGATAAAATATTTTGATAACACTTTTTTAAAGTTTCAGTTCTGCAATTCTGAAATAAGCCAATCTGATTACGTTACGTGTATTGACATATTTATTTTCTATTAATTTCTTCAGTTTTTATAATGAAAATTGTGGATGATGAAATTTTGAGTCAGGTCTCATCAATTTTGTAATGAACTGTAGCCAATGACATACATGTTATGTTGTAATGTACTGTACATTTAGTTCAAACTAGCTCATATAACAATCTGATTTATATCCAGATATACTGGTCTATTAACACATTAATAGAATTATCATTTGGTATACTCCTCACAATGCCGTATCCTTCTTTTACTCTTCATAAAATTAAGGAACTCTGTTTTTAGAAGTTTGTTTAACTTCTTCTGAGGCTATTTGGAGCAATGTTACACAGTCAACATTTATGCGAGCAAAATCTTAGTTATTTTAGTACCTAACAGGATTTAGTCTTAACACCGTTAATTTATCAATGTGAGTGGATTTAATTTAGAATGTTCTTATTTCAAAACTGGGCTGGGTTATCTCTTGAAAACTCAAATTTAAAACTATTTACATTTGTCCAGGATGATAACTGATTCTCAATAATTAATTTAATAACAATCATTACTTAAAAGAATATTATTAATTGGATACACTTCCAAATTTTAATGTAGCAATATCTCAAGTTATATATCCTTTAGTATTTTTGTTCTAATTTAAAACATAGAACTTAATATTTCCTCCTAGTTCCACAGGTCTTCGAGTCAAATCACTTGTCAAGTTTTAAATCATTTTTTTATTCAGTAACTATTACTGACTATATATAGATTAAAGGACTGATTAAGACCTACAGTTTAGGTTATGTATATCATCAACTATACTTCAAAATGTTAATTGATACGCTTCTGGATGAAGTAATAACAAAAATATGTACATTTTCTTTTATTACAATATATTTTTCATGCTATAACTCATGATTATCTTTATTTTCGAGCATAACTCCTTCAATATTTAATGAGAATATCTTATTGTATGCGTGTACTCGCTTTGACTCATCCGCCATCCCCTAAGCAAACCTTCGGGTGGCAATTTGGGTATCAGTTCTGCAGGTAGCTTGGAGTTGTCACAAGTTTCAACTTTTTATTTGTTTCCTTTACAATGTTCTCGAAAATATACATGATTTTATTGACATTTATTTATTGATACCGAGTTACTCATACTATTTAGGTTATATCATCATCTATACTTCAAAATGTTTGTTGAAACTTTCATTTCTTGATGGAATGATTACCGAAATATACATTTTCCATAATTACTATCCTTTTCATATTTAAAGTCACGATTATTTTAATTTTAATATAACATTAAATAGGAAATGAAAGAAAACTTAAAACATACAACTTGCGAAACTGATGGTTACCTCTGAAGTATTATATTACAATTTAATTATTTTTTTACAGGCTAAGGCAGCAGCTGCAATCAAGAAACTGATGCCCATGTTCGACAGGGTTCTAGTTTTAAGGGCAGAGGCTGTAACTAAGACCAAAGGTGGCATTGTCATCCCAGAAAAATCCCAAGGTAAAGTTCTTCATGGAACTGTTGTTGCCGTAGGCCCAGGAGCTAGAAACCAGGTAAATGTTTAGTTTTGATTGTAGTAAATTGTTTTTTAATGTTAAATTTGATTAATAATTTATTACTTTTGCCAAACTTTAATTGTTAGTAATTATTATTGTTTCTGTTTTCTAGAATGGAGAATTAGTTCCACCTCAAGTTTCAGTTGGTGATAATGTCCTTTTGCCTGAGTATGGTGGCACTAAAGTGGATATTGAGGAAAATAAAGAATACCATTTGTTTAGGGAAACTGATATTCTAGCGAAATTGGAAATGTAAAGAAAATAATTTCCAAAGATTTCTCTTGGACTGAAGTCCGTCGTAAATTTGTAGTGTTATTGAGATAAAGACTTTTATGAGGAGTGAGAATGTACTAGATTAGTATTCCCAGTTTGTTTTTGTACCGCCTCGTTGTTGCTAATAATAAATTTTCTTTATTAAGTACCTTACTTTGTTTTATTTTGTAAATTTATATTGATATCGTTTTTATGTAAGATGGCTATGTGGTTTGATTGTAAATCATTTGTTGAAACACATGCAAGTTCTTGTAATAAAGTTTAATTATAACTTCTACCTGAAGTGTTAAATATTATTTATGTTCCTTTTCTAATTTGTTTCGCTTTTTTTTTTTTTTAATAATTCATGCTGATATTGCATACTTAATACATTATAATTGATAGCTCATTAACTAGTGTGCTCCACATAGTAAAGGATAATTCAACTTTATTTATTATTGGTTGTAGCAAATTATTTGTTTTACTGGTAAGTAATTCAAACTATGTGCAAAAAAAATATTAAAATTCACTTTAGACCAACAGACTTCCTTATTTTTCTTACTACAATTTATGTCAGCCAAATACACATTAATTTAATGTTAATGTGTCGGAAAAAAAATACTTAACACCCCATGTTGGTGCCCAGTGGCTTATTCTTATTTTTTAGTTAATACCTAAGAAATATTAGACCAATAAATTATAAAGATTCTAATTACGGATTACCAAACTGTATTTCATATAGGTGATTCATTAATATGACCAAATAATTATATTACTAATGAAGTTTATTGTCATAGACTGAAATGAAGTAACTACACCTTGAAACTGTTCATATCAAATGGCTTTTTTTAATACATACATTATGGATATTTATCTTACACTTTAAACAATGAAATTGGTAAAATTAATTTTTCATTTTTTTAAATAGGTCATTGTGTGACAACTATCCAGTTTTTCTGGTGGGAAATTAGTTTCCGATTAAAGTTTTCCAATGAACAAATAATTTATAGCCTAAGTTGAATAATTACAAATTTTTGAATGGCTAAATATACAAAAGTTAATTAAGAAGGGCTGGCTCCTTCCTATAAACTAATATTAAGCCTTGACTAGCAGAGTTTAAACAATTTCAATAGAACAAGCTCAATTCTTGAATCATTGCTTCTTTTTTTTCAGCATTGATATAATGTAGGTACTAGCGACCCACCCCAGCTTTGCAAGGGTAATAAGGCATATTTTGTCTGTGCAATGCATTTTTTTTATCACGTACCAGCAACTAAGGACCACGTGAATATCATCGGTTAGGCTTCTTTGGGAGTCCTGATTTTCTTTCTTCCCATCTCAGCTAATGTACTTTATTATATAAAAATAAAAACAAAACCAAATATTTTTATACACGAATTTACGTAGAATACGTTAGATAATTGCACGGGATTAGGCAGCGTCTTCAGTGAAACCCATCGAAATTTCAACTCATTTATATATTTACCCTCAACCTCGACAAATTATATACCTAAACCTTCCTGGTGAAGCACTCTATCTATTGGTGAAAACCACATGAAAATCCGTGCAGTAGTTATTGAGTTTACCGCGAACAAACACGACCGAGGACTTAGTTTTATAATATGTATAGATGTAATATAAAAATATTTCTTTCATAAAGAAAATCTCTGTAGCAACTTATTTTAAAATTTTATTACTTTTTCTGAATAACAGAACGAGCAGCTTACAATACGAAAACGTATTTTAAAAAAAATGCGTCTGGAATACTGAATAGCGGTCGCATTGATAGGAACTCACGAGAAAAACGTCACCTCATAGAATTCCATTTGTAAACGAAAGTGGAACGAAGATAAAAAAAAGATTACACCCAAGAGAAAAGAAACAAGTGTGGAAAACTGTCAAGTCAAAATGTTCTGATAAAAGGACAAAAAAGGAAGAGAGAAAAAAACGGTTCAGGTTCTGATATGTAGAATAGAAAGAGGTAAGTGATATGTGTGTGTGTGTGTGTGTATTATATACATATATACGCGGGCAACCCGGGTTCGAATCCCGGCCAAGACATAATCTTTTCTCTTCAAATTAAAAAAAAAAAATTTAAATAATTAAAAAGAACCATAAATAAAAAATAAATTATAAATATAAAATTGACGTAAATCAACGAGATCCCGATTACTGTAATGTTCTTCCCCGTGTATACCTCGAAAAATTGCGAGAACACAGGGATATAGGATCACTGAAGAGAATGAATTTGTCTGACTGGAATGCGTGCTTTGGTAGCTGAGTGGTTAGAGCACCGCGTTAGAAACGCGGGCTAACCGGGTTCGAATCCCGGCCAAGACAATCTTTTCTCTTCAAAATTAAAAAAAAAAAATTAAAATATTTAAATAATTAAAAAGAACCATGAATAAAATATGTATTATGTATATATTATATTATGTATGTGTGTAATAGCTAGTGATATACCTGTCTCATCCCTGCATCGAGATGGATGCAATGTTTGAATTTAGACTAAGCCATCTTACTGAGACCAGCAGTCAAGGTTTTTTTTTTCGTATGGATTGTACATAGTTATATGTGTGCAGTTATATATGTTTTATGGAATTGTCTTTTGAGTTCATAAAATACACAATTTATATCAATATATTACAAAATATGAGCCAATGAGCAACTTTAAAACTATTGAGTTTTAATAAGAACAAAGAACGAATTTATAATGAAGCTGTTGATCATATCTTTTTGAAGTTTTGCATTCTTTATTAAGAGGAATCGTTAACTCATTATTTTGAAATAATGAGCGAATTTTTCAGTTATCATCCTACATCGACAACAGAAAATGAATAAAAGATTTGCAAATTTCCGCTTACCAATTAAGGCCAAAACCCAAATCCATAATGTCCCCTGTGACGCAATCCTCCTACGAGTATTCTTCGCTTTTTCACTTCTGAGCTTATGCTCGTTGACTCTTTAGTGATTCTTTACTAAGCTCAACAACATTTCAATTCATTGTTACAGTCATTTTGCATAATTGCATATATTATTAATATTTGATAATTACTTTAACAGTTATCCTAAATCCCACAGTGTTATCGTATTTTCATTGATCAAATCCTTAAAATCATTTGATCATTGATCAAATCGGTTCTGGTCATATCTTTTCTTTTCAAATAAAATATTTAAAAAAATTATATCATATAACAATAAAATTAATTCTATCATCTATGCTTCGAAATATTAGGTGAAAATTTTATTTCTTGATTAAATGATAACCTAAATCTACTCATTACCTGTAATTACATTTTCTTTTCCTTATTGAAGCTCACGATAAATTTTATTTTGGAAAATATTAAAAATTAAACAAATAAACTGTAATTCAGCTCGAAGCGACAACCTGCGGAACAGATTCCATACATTTTAAATTCGAAATGAAACTCCTAAAATAGTGAAGTTAAAATGCTTGAAGAAGATAAGGCCTGTCCTTGGTGACGCTGGAATGTAACTGAATCCTCGCTTCGTACAGACAATCTTACTATCCCAGCCATAACGTGGCTCGCGAGAAGCATCTGTATTTTGAAGCCCAAGCTCTGAGTAAAAAAATACTGGTTTCAAAAAGTATAATAATTGAATGCATTAAGACCATCCTGGCAAAAATTCATTTTTTAACACTCTTTTATTAGCTCCACTTGTATGCAACGGAATCTTTGAACTAGATTTTTGGCTACTTCGAAAAATCTAATTAAATTGAAACTTTAGATACTTCTCAAGCCTCTATGACTATACAATAATTTAATAAAGTTGTCTCATTATCCTGACCAGGATCTTCAGGATTAGCGAATTTTTTTAATCCGTAGCCACAGTAGCGCCAAGTACGAAGGCTTGTACTGATGCACCACGACTTTATGTTTGAGACAAGTATATGAAAATTGGCAGGAGCAACTGAGGAGCTTTCTAAATTTTGCAACAAAAAAATAATACTCTTTTAAGTTTCCAGGCCACTATTTATACAAAAATAGTATCATCCCTCATCTTCCCCCACTTCGACTACTGTAGTGTGGTATACGGGGGCCTCTCGAAAATGCTTGAGAGCCGCTTAAAAAGAATAATGAACTGCGCTTTAAGATTTGTCCTTGGTACTCCGAGGCGATCCCGGGTGTCACATCACTATGATGAGTTAAAGTGGCTCTTCCCTCCCATCCGTAGACAATATATCCTTTGCGTTTTTGTATACCAATCCATCAACTCGCAACACCCTTCATGTATCTATAGTCTCCTCCCATTCAAATCCTCTGTCCAGCACCACAAAACAAGATCTCGCCTTTCCGATTTCTACATTCCTTCCCACAGAACTAAGGCATTTGAGCGCTCCTTCCTCGCCCGCTCCACCACTGTGTGGAATTCAATCCCTCCTTTCATTCGCCATTCCTCTTCACTAGCTTCATTTAAATCCCTGCTTTTCCATCATCTCTTGGCATCTCAAAAAGTCGCTCGCCAAGCAGGTCAAATGTCTGCTTGATTATATCAGTATTGTAAACTCGATCCCGCTACCCTTTGTTTTGTTTATTTTTCCAACAACAATGATGATACCGACTTTTTAAATACATTATCGCATACTATGCTAATCAATTATTTTAGTTAGCAATTTCGTCATCAACTACTGTATTAATATTATTAATCATTATTTTGTTAATATAAATATATCTATTTTCTACAATTAGTTAAAAAGCAGTCAAGTTCTTTGTATTTTATTTATTTATTTTCTTATCTATTTCTATTTTTACAATGCTTTGTCACACTTGATTATTTCATGATTTGTGTTATTATGTAGCCTTCTGGCCAGATGAATTTTATGTGTTTTTTTTTTTTTTTTTTTTTTTTATTTGTTCATTATTGTTGTTCTAAAGGGACTTTGTCCCAGAATAAAGCTTATTTTCTATTCTATTCTAAAAAAAACATCAGTTGTTTCTTCTGGTTTAGACCGCTTCTGTGAATTTCGCGAGGCATGCTGCTGACTTCCTCAAGACTTAAAGGCTGGGCAACGTTCTTCACGCACCACTCTTTTGTTGACTCAATAAAATGACTTTTCAAAAGTAAATTATTATGCCGAGAGATCTTCAGAAAGGCTTTCCACCAGATAAATTTTTAATCTGTTTACAGCCATGGAAGAATAATGTGGGAACTACAGGCTATCCTAAAGCTCACCCAGTCTGGTCTGTAGGCACCCTGATTGGGAGGAAAACCAGGCGGTTGAGCTTAATCTGTTCCTGCTTACAACTTACTTACACTTGGGATTGACTATGTACTGAGCCCATAACAACACTACACTTCATGAGTTGTGGTAGAACAGAATTTAAACAAAAAATAAATCGCTTTCTCCTGTAATAAGTAGTGAGTGCCAAGGTCGGAACCAAGGGGGTACGGGGGCACGCATGTAACCACCCGAACACAACACGACCTAGGGACTCAAGGCACAAGCGAGCCAATGGGAAGGCAGCCTTCGACCGAGACCATGCCCCTAAGGTATATATACCCTGACTCCTCCATCCGCTCTTACAAATTACTTTAGTCTTAGATTTAGTCTGTACTTGTATTATAAGTTGTAAATAAATAGGAGGGTAAGAAAAAAAAAAAAAAATCGCTCTTACATACTCCACCCCCAGCAGCCGAGCAGTGAACATCTTAGGATCTAACTACCAGCCTGCATCTTACGCTTTCTACTCACGAGGATCAGCGCCTGGAAGTTGTCGAGGCCCACACCTTGTGTGGAACTAGCCAAGGCAGCCACCCTATTGGGTACGGGCAGCGTCGCTCCAGTGAGAGTCCAGTTTGTGTTCAGTCAGTTCCCAGTTGTGAGTGTAGGTGCGCGATGCCAGCGATGGAGCTGGACAGCACATCAACCAAGCAACAGGCGGGAGCCAGCAAGACTGCAACTTCGAGGAAAGTCCGCCAGGAGCGCAGTGCGGCGGCCGAGGTAGAATTTGTGCTACCCAAGAAGACGTGCAGAGTAGCCAATCAGCCAACCTCCTTCACGAGCTCTACTTTTGTAAGTACCTCTAATAAGTATTCACCTCTCAGTGCATGTAATAGTGGTAGTGCATGTGATACAGTGACCAGACAGACCACACTGAAAAGACCACCACCCATTGTCCTCAGTGGCACCACTAGCGCTGTGAAGATAGTAGTCCAACTAAAAGCCCATGGTTTTCTGGGCTTTCAAGTTCAAAATATAAAAAATGGAGTTAGGATATTTCCTTCCTCTATTGAAAGCCATAGGGCCATGTCTGATTTCTTCACGAAGTCAGTTTCACACCTACGCTACTGCCACAGGGCCAAAGAACAAAAAATTTAGACTTTGACCTAGAGGACGCTAAGAGCGAACTGGCAAACAAATTGTCCGGCATCCTTGATGTAAGAAGGATGCAAAGGAGTGACAAAGATGGGAAGAAATCAGATCTTCCCCTAATTATCATCACAACAGGTCCAGAAGTTACTCTGGACAAAATCCAAAAACTTAGAGCCTTAGGAAGTGTTACCTTTAAGGCCAAGCCATACACGGCAAAGAAGGGCATCGTACAGTGCCATCGATGCCAGCTATTTGGGCATACCAAAAACCACTGTAGGCGTACAGTGGCTTGTGTCAGGTGTGCCGGACCCCACCCCGTAGCGCAATGCCCGAGAAACGAGGTCCCAGTGAAGTGTGCAAACTGTGGCGGTTTGCACCTAGCCTCCTTCACGGGATGCGAGTTTAGAAAAAAGATAGTCGAGAGACTAGCAAATTTGAAGAAAAAGTTCGCCAAGCCTGCCCCGACTCAGGCCAGACCGGCCACAACAAGGGTACCCCCCACCACCCAGGGCATCTGGACCCAGCCAGAGACCACCCGCCCCACCGGGCCAATCAGGGAAGAGGACTTTCCCACCTCAGACAGACTAGGGCTCAGGCCCGAGCTGCAGCGGGCCGACCCGAGCCGACATCCCCACCACCCCCACCACTACACGACTGGACACAGAGTCCTCCATGGGCCATGGCCCTGGCGGAAAATATTAAACAACTTAGTTTAGCTACAGCTAAACTCGTCGAGATGCTCTCTGGTTTATCACCATGAATAGCAACTTATCGTTATTGAACTTCAACACAGACGGACTTTTGCCGAAGATTACGGAGGTATACGCCTTAATAGCACAGAGCGACCCCACAATAATTGTACTCACCGACACCAGAGTGAGCGACCAGCGTGTGCGCATACCAGGCTACGATCTGGCGGGAGATCAACATGATGGAGTCCTGATAGCGATTCGCCACGGCATCAAGTGGAGGAAACTTTCCCCACCTGCGGCTATCACGGATCAGAAATTACACACCGTAACGGTCCAAGTTCTTCTGGACAAACCCACCACTATCACAGGCCTATACCGGAGACCTCGCACATCCCCAGAAGAATTTCAGAGATTGCTCAACGAATGCGCCAAGCGGACAAACCATTGGGTAGTGGGTGACCTGAACGCCCGACATTCCCTTTGGAATAACAACTCTTGTAACGCAGCGGGGAAGATAGTGTTAAAATCGCCGTTCAACGTGGTACATCCTAATACCTATACATTTAGGCATAGGGCAAACCCTTCTTTTAGGTCTACGGTTGATCTCCTACTCACACGGCAGCCGCACCGATTCATCGATTGCGTCACGCTTGATCTAATAACGACGGACCATCTACCCATGCTTTACCTGCTAGACGGGGAAGCACCGGTGCCACCTCCGCCGAATAGGTACAAGTACCAAGAGGCAGACTGGGAATTTTTTAAATCTCAGATCTACCATAATCTTCCGACGGTACCTACTCTACGTACGACGAGTGAAGTAGACCTCTATATAGAGTACTTCACTGATGTAATCAGAAGCGCCGCTGATGCAGCAATCCCCAAGTTCAGGCCCCTACCACCAGCTCTGCGTCCCCCACCTGATCATATTCTAAAACTTATTGCCGTCCGCGATAAGTGGAAGAACAAGTGGTACAGGACCAGAGACTACGAGGTCAAATCGGTGGTAAATTCACTTACCACTCAGATTCGAAACCTCATGACACAATGGCGGACTGCTCAGTGGCATGAAAAGCTTCGGTCCACACATGGTGACCATAGAAAGTTCTGGAAGTTGCTTAGGACGAGCACTAGAAAGAGGAACTACACGAAGCTTCAGGATGGAGACAAGATACTAACAGACCAGGAGCAGACTGTTAAGTTTGCAGATCACTACGGTGACGTAATAGCAAAACGGACCATAGACACGTCCGAATTACCGACAGAAGAGATCGGCAACAATTATATGTTTGTATCTCCGAAGCAGCTGAAGGCGATACTCCGTCGTTCGCGAGGTAGTAAAGCTCCAGGCTCCGACGGGATACAGACTGTATTGTTGAAACATCTACCGCGGAGAGGCTTAGCTCATCTGACAAACCTCTACAACTCCTGTCTCAGGCTGAGATACTTCCCTGAGGCTTGGAAAAGAGCTACCCTCTTCCCGCTCCTGAAGCCTGCGAGAACCGGAAATCAGCCAGCCGACTACCGACCTATTAGCCTGCTTCCGCACATGGGCAAAGTTTTTGAGAAAATTATTCTTAATTATCTCAAAACCTATTGCTCGGAAGTAGCACTAATCCCACCGGAACAGACTGGCTTCCAAGCCGGACTGTGCCCGGACCACCATCTGGCGAAGTTACGGCAACCGCTATGATATCTATAGACTGCACGGAGGCGTTCGACTCAGTGTCTCATAGTCTTCTATGTAAGACACTGCAGGACAACGAGTTTCCCGAGCAGCTCTATACTATAATACGGTCCTTTCTGACGCGACGTTCAACTAAGGTTCGAGTCGGTGAAGAGCTGTCCAATCCCTTTGATCTCACTTGTGGGATGCCCCAGGGCTCTGTGTTATCACCAGTTCTCTTTTCGATCTACACGGCGGAAACTGTTGGAGCGAGGTACAGCAAGGCCACTGTCGCGGCTTACGCCGACGATATAGCAATTTACAGTAGCTCACCGAACGCTAAGATAGCTCTACGACAGGCAGAGGCGGCCTGTAAGGAGATAACTGACAAGGTGGAGAGATTAAATATTACAGTCAATCCCAAGAAGACCGACTGTGTTGTATTTTCATTTCAGAAAAACAAGCGCCCTCTACCGACGGTCTATAGAGTGGGGGACAGCGAGAACCATCCGGCCAATCAGATAGTGTATCTGGGCGTCACCCTAGACAGGCACCTGACGTTGTCCCAGCACTGCATGAGAAAGATCAAACAGACTAGGATAAAGTCCTGCAGGTTGAACCACCTGCTTACTTCACCGAATTTATCATTACGCCTCAAACTAATGATTTACAAGGGGGTCCTCAGACCTGCCCTTCTCTACGGAGCACCAATGCTCAATAACATATCTCCGACTACCACGAAGAGACTCCAGCAGTTTCAAAAAAACCATATTAAGGCGTATAGTACGACATACTACACTACAGCGCTCAAAGACAGACATAATTCATGACACTCTCGGACTACCGACGGTGACAGATTTTATAACACGGAGGCATATCAAATTCTTTGATAGCCTCCAACACTGCACTAACCCGCTATTCAGCACATTGAGACCAGCGAGCCGGCCACAGCGCTGGCAACAGTATGTAAGTTCCCTCAGTATCGACTGAGGTGCATTATCATTACTCTTAGTTTTAGTTTTAGTTTTTATCATTTTTCAAACAACCAGTGAGCCCCATCACTGGATATCCGATCCTAGTTATACCCCATAACCTCAATCCTTAAACATCCTCAAAACCATCTTAAAATGCACCCGGTGCAGGAAAAGAGTTGTATATATGTACATATATAAATTTATTAATATACGTTAGTATGTAAGTCTGTTTCAGGTGATCACCAGTCCAGGGGCTTGGAAAAAAAAAAAAAAAAAAAATCCGCTCTTACCCAGTCTGTGATTGGCCGCCATACTGTGAACATCGCCTAGCGTCTCCCAGAGCGTCCCCAGCCACGTGGTATAACGGTTTTTCTTAGCGTGTTTCTTAAACACGCTAAAATGTGAGTACACTCTTTTATATTTATTATAATTATCAGTTTCATTTAAAAATTGCTTATTTAATTGTTTATTAGCCAGTAAGTAGATAGTTTTTCTGTTATTTCTATTTTTACTTATAATCATGACAACGACCCCGGACACGGCCATGGACACTTCGCAACCTATTACACAACCCTCTACTTCACAAACAGACACACCTAGACCAATTATCAAGTCACACAGACTTAAACGTCATTTTAATCAACAAACTGACGACGAAGGATTTACATTAGTACAACCAAAGAGACCGATGGCTTACGTACCAAGACCAAACCCCCCAATTAACACACCTATCACCACCAGAAACTCTTTCTCACCACTTAATCAACAAAACTTAACAAACAACGCCACTAATACTCCGACACAACAAACCAATACCAACACACTCAAGCCGGCTCCGATCGTGATCAAACCGGCAATGTCAGCAGTGGCTTTAAAAGGTCACCTAATTGATGCTGGTATAGCATCTTTCTATATCAGGTCAAATCAGACCGAAAACAAAATTTTCCTCACAAACATTGACGACTACAAAACTGTGGTAGGTATACTTGAGAAAGCAAATAATATCGCATACCACTCGTATGCTCCTAGGGGTACAAAACCCCTAAGAAGATATATTCTTAAGGGCTTTGACGTGGATCACCCTATAGAATCAATAACACACTACCTCCTGACCCACCTAACAGGGTTCAAAAATGCATGGAGGATGACAAAAACCGACGAGTTAGGCAACAAACGAACCTTAAGCAACATTGTGGTTACTACAGATCACGATGTAACTCTTGAAACAATTTCTAAGCTGGGCCCTATTGACTATGTGGTGTACAGCGTAGAAAAAATGCGCAATATTAATGGCCCCAGGCAATGCCATGCTTGCCAGGAATATGGCCATACCCAAAACTATTGCGGGCGCATTGTCAAATGCGTTCGTTGTGGTGAAAACCACGAGACCAAAGACTGTCCCAAAACAGCCCCTCCCAAATGCGCAAATTGTGGAGGCCCACATGTGGCCTCTGATCGCAATTGCGAAAGTAGGCTGAGCCTTATAAAAGCGAGAGCTCAGAACAAAATTGTTGTCCCACTTTAACACTTACTACTAATAGTAATACTAATAGTAATACCCACTAATAGTGGTACAAAATCTGACCCGCACTCGTTTGCAGGGGTCACCTTTTCGGGAGCCATCCCTCCCCCCAAAAATCCTAATCAGGATGATAAACCTGTATGGGCAAACGAGCTCATAAACATGTTCAAGGACATGAAAGAAATGTTTATGACATTAATGGGCACAATTAACGCCGTGCTTCAAAATTCTTTCAATCCTCGACATGGATAGACATACTATCATAAACTATAACATAACAGGGCTCGTTAAGCGAAAGCTCGAGCTAGAAACCCTTCTGGCCTCTTATAGGCCCTCCGTTGTCGCACTTACAGACACAAAACTAAACGGACATACACACATATACTTTAGAGGCTACTACACATACAGACTTGACTCACAGACTAAGCATGGAGGTGTAGCACTATTAGTGCGCAACGACGTCCCCTCCAGACTAATAAACAACAACACACTCAACGATGACAAACACACAGCTATCACAGTACTTGTCAGACTTAAACACAATTACAAACTGACTTGCATTTATAGAAAACCGAACGCCAAACTTGACACTATCAAAACACTACTTCGAGAAAACGAAACTGACAGACAACATATCATCTTAGGAGACCTAAACGCCAAACACCACACATGGAACTGTACGAAACCCAACGCACTAGGCAACCACTTAACAAAAACAAAATACACAATCATACACCCCAACGCTCACACTTACAGACACCACTCAAACCCTTCATACACTTCCAGTCTAGACCTGCTCCTCACACAACAGGCACACAGATTTACAAACTGCATCACAATAGACTTCAGTGACAACGACCACATTCCCGTAGTCTACGAACTAGGTAGAAACGCAACAACAACTCCACCTACTGACTACAAATACAACTTCAAACTAGCTGACTGAAAACAGTACAAAAAACTAGTCCACACAAACGTACCAAACATCACCCCACTTACAACCATAGAACACGTTGACATAGCCATAAACACACTATTCACCACTATACAAGACGCAGCATCAGTCTCTATACCTACATTTAACCCAACACCCATACACCTACGCAAACCACCACAACACATACTCGCTCTCATAAAACAACGAAACAACATAAAGAACTGTTGGTACAGGACAAAAGATCCTACTTACAGACCCATAATAAACAACATGACCAGACAAATCACATCCCTAATGTCGCAGTGGAAAACCTCCATATGGCATGACCAACTACGCCGGACTCACTACGATCCTCATAACTTCTGGAAATTAGTCAGGAGTCACAACACAAAGACCAAATCGGTCAAAATCCACCGTGGCGATGAGCTTCTCACTCCCGCAGATCAGGCTACTATACTCGCCGACTATTACGTTGAACGTGACTCAGCACGAACAAACACACCATACCAACACCGCCCTCTGAGCGTTAGCTCAGAGAACATCATATTCTCAACATATTAAGAACTGACTGCAATTCTGAGAAATACTAAGGGAAACAAATCTTCTGGAAAGGACAACACCCCTTATGTCCTATACAAACAATTACCTAGGAAACCCCTCATGTTTCTCTTAAATATCTTTAATACATGCTCACGCCTTAAATACTTCCCTACGGAGTGGAAACATGCTATTGTCGTTCCACTCTTAAAACCCAAAAAACGAGGAGCTGTACCGGAAGAATACCGGCCCATCAGCCTTCTCAACCACATCTCAAAAATATATGAGAAATTAGTCATCATACACATACGCAAACACTGCGAAACACATGACATTATACCCCCCGAGCAAACGGGGTTCTCTCGCGGAGTAAGCTGCTATCACCACGTAGCGAAATTACAACACGATACAGCTCACAACTTAAATAAAAACCTCGCTACAGCCATGATATCCCTCGATTGCACTCAAGCATTCGACTCTGTATCTCATTCTATTCTGATAGAAAAACTCAGGCTTCACCAATTCCCAGACCAACTCGTCGACATAATAGGCTCATACCTCAGTGGCCGGACTTTCTCTGTCCGTGTCAAAACTGAACTATCTACAATACGCCCAGTCACTTGTGGGGTTCCTCAGGGCTCGGTCCTTGCGCCGATACTATTTAACATTTATACTGCCCGAATAGTGGGGCAGAAAATCGACAACGTGCAAATAGCCGCTTATGCTGATGACATAGCAATATACAGTGCTAGCATGAATGCTGATCAAGCCATGCGCAAGGCCCAAAAAGCAGCCCAACTGATCACAGAACAGTTACAAGACATAAACATACACATAAACACGCACAAAACAGACGCCATCACCCTTTCTTACAGGAAAACACTTAAAACACAACCAACACTAAACGGACAAATAATACAAAACAAAAATCAACTCACATACCTAGGCATGAAACTCGAATCACACCTTTCATTCACAGCTCACACACAACACAGAATACACATAGCACGAGCCACAGCCAATCAACTCAGACATTTACTCTACTCACCGGGGCTGTCACTCAGACTCAAGATCCTACTTTACAAAGCAGTCCTCAGACCCACACTACTACACGGAGCCCCACTCCTTCATTACCTATTTCCGTCAGCCCTGAAGTCACTACAGACATACCAAAACAGCATCCTACAGAAGATCACGAGAGGCACTATATTAGAAAGACGTAACATGGAACACATACACAACGAACTACAGTTAAACACTGTACAGACTCACATCACTAGGTGTCACTTGAGATTCTTTGACAACCTCCCTGCATCTCACAACCCACTCTTCCGAGCAATAACCCCACCTCCCCTTCCTGCTAGGTGGCAGGGTAGGAAGGGGCCCCTAAACCCCGTCAACATCACATCCTAATTTCCCCCTCCATATTTCCTAAATCCTCTCCTACCTCCTTTCCTTTCCTTTATCCTATTGCCACCCCCTCCCCTCCACTCTACTTTTAACTATAAGTTTTAGTATTAGTTTAGTCTGTAAGTTACTCAACTAGAGAAGGCCCCTCACCTTCAGAGAATATTTTACCTGAAAATGGATAATTTTATTACTTATTAATTCAGTACACCTTCCATTACTTTTAGTAGAATAAGGATAATTTTAAGATATAAGTACATTACTAATTACTTGTTTTATTATGTTTCATGTTTTCGTTTACTGAGGGATCCGAAAAAAAAAAAAAAAACACTCTTACCTCCTGCTTCACGTTCAGCTGTGTCTACAGGAGATCGCGGGCTGTTCATACTGCCGCGATGTTGCTGTTCCAACACGCCCAGTCAGTCAGCTGGTATATAGTCCTAGGAGATTTTAATGCCAAACACACTGCCTGGCTGTGTAGAAACAATAACACACTGGGGACCTACATCACCAAGACTAGGCTTGAAGTCTTCCATCCTGGGGTTCATACCTTCCGGCACGAGTCCCGACCTGCCTGGACCTCAACTCTAGACCTCCTCCTAACCAGGGATCTGCACACCGTAACGAGCTGTATAGCGCTTCCATACGGACCGTCAGATCATCGGCCGGTTGTATATACTTTCGGAGGTACCCCTGCAGCCCCGCCTGCGAATAAGTACCTTCTAAATAAGGCCGACCGGAAGGGTTTCAGGGCTAGAATTGAGGAAGATCTACCCAAGATCGACCATCTCGTTACTGAGGCAGAGGTAAACAGGGCGGTAGACGTCATCACAACTACCATCCTGGACGCAGCAAATAAAACTATCCCTAAGTTCAGCCCACAACCCAACGCCCTCAGGAAACCTCCTAAGCACATTCTAGCCCTCATTAGCCAAAGAAATAACCTGAGGAATATTTTCCACCGCTCCCGTGACTATGGCTAAAACCGGGCATCAATGCGATGACCCGGCAGATAGCCACCCTCATGCGAGACTGGAAAACATGGCATGAGCAAGTACGTAGGACTCACGACGACCATCACCAGTTCTGGCCACTCGTCAAGAGCCACGTTACTAAAAGGAGGACTGTGCACTTAACATCAGGAGGCGACCTGTTGACGACTGGAGAACAAGCTGAGCTTCTAGCGAAAGCTTATGAGGCGAGTGATTCTGCTCGACTGGTAGATGCTCCACCAATTCCAGAGGGGCCACTCCCGTGCCCCAATGAAAAATCATTATTTTCCACTTTCAACCAACTTGAGTCGGCACTAAGGCGCGCCAAAGGCAAAAAATCCTCGGGGCTGGACGACATCCCCTATGTGATGTTGAGGATGCTTCCTAGAAAGGGTAAAGCCTTTCTATTGAACATCTTCAACACTTGCATGAGGATCTCATACTTCCCCGAAGCATGGAAACTAGCAGTCGTAGTGCTTATACTCAAGTCGGAGAAGCCCGGAAACTTACCCGAGCACTATCGGCCAATCAGCTTGCTCCCTCATATGAGTAAAGTTTTCGAGAGGCTCGTCCACCACCACTTGTTGAACCACTGTAGGGAGGAGAATATTGTCCCACCGGAGCAGACCGGTTTCCTTAAAGGTGTGTCCTGTGACCACCACTTATCTCCAAGCTCCAAGCGCACACCATCGAGCAGATGAGCCGAAACAAAGCTACGGCTTTCATCTCTTTAGACTGCACTCAGGCCTTTGACAGTGAGCACTGCTACTCCGACGCCTGGAAGAGTTTAGCTTCCCAGTCTCGCTATGCCGTCTGATCCGAAGCTATCTTAGCGGAAGATCCTTCGTCGTACGAGTCGGGGATAGTTACTCGACTTCTGGCACCACCTCTTGTGGAGTACCCCAAGGCTCTGTGCTCGGGCCACTGATGTTCGTGATATACACAGCACCGGTGGTCTCGACTAAGCACAAAGGAGCGGTGGTAGCGGCCTTTGCGGACGATATAGGTATATGCTTCCAGCGCCAACGCTCGGCATGCCCTTAAAAAGGCACAAAAGGCGTCGGTCCCAATTGTTAATGATTTGAAGCTGAGTGGCATCAGGGTGAATCCATCTAAGACGGATGCCATCGTGATGTCATATCAGCAAGATAAGAAACGTCTACCGGCGACCTTCACAATTGAAGATGAAGATCTCCGTGAATCAAAAGCTCTACTCTAGCTTGGCGTCACTCTAGATAGGCACTTCACATTCTCGAGTCACGTCAGGCAGAGGCTGAAGTTGGCCCGATATAAGTCCCATAGGCTCTACCACCTTCTCTGCTCTCAGAAGCTCTCGCTGCGGCTTAAGTGTCAGATATATAAATCTGTCATTACACCCACGCTGCTTCATGGTGCGCCGCTACTTAAGCACCTTTACAAATCCAACCTCCAAGCCCTACAACAATTCCAGTCCTCTATCCTGAGGCGCATAGTGAAAGGCACGTCGCTCGAAAAAGCACAAAATATAATCTTGCACGAGGAATTAAAAATTCCTCACGTTGCTAACTACATAAGCCGGAGGCACCTCAAATACTTTGAGAGGTTGAAGGCGTGCGAAAATCCCCTGTTTAAAGATACCATCATGGTATCATCCCAGACCAGGGAGGTGGCAAGGCAGTGCCCCTTTAGTCGACGTGCTCTCATTGGCCTAGGGTAGGGGTCTGGACACTCTAGTCCAATCACCCACTTCCTCTTCCTCCTTCCTCTTCCTCTTTCTTCTTTCTTCCTATCTCCTAACCCCATCAAGCGGTCTCTCGCCGACTTTGAAATGTATATAGCCAGCGGCCTTGTGCCGGTTTTAGAGAAAACGCCTTCAGCGGTCTCAGATTATGTAACATCTTAAAATACCTTCGGGTAACAGAAGATATGTATTATATGTGTTATATATCACTTATAAATATCTATTGTACTTACTTTATATATTTGTAATCTGACTTGTAAATAATATATTTCAATAAAGAGATTTGAAACAAAAATCCGCTCTTACCTAAGATACCTACCTCTCTACGATAGACCTTCTCCTTACCAGGGATTTGCACACTGCTACGGATTGCATTGCGCTTCCATGCGGACCGTCGGATCACCGGCCTGTGCTATACTTTCGAAGGTACCTCCGCAATTCCGCATGCGAGTACGTACCTTTCGCACAAAGCCGACTGGAAAGGATTTAGAGGATAGCATTGGGGAAGATCTACCCACGATCAACCATCTCAGTACAGAGGACGAGGTGGACAGGGCGGTGGATGTCATCATCACTACCATACAGGCCTCGGCGGACTAGAACATCCCAAAGTTCAGTCCTTTACCCAAAGCCATCAGAAAACCTCCGAAACACATTTTAGCTCACATAGGTTAACGAAATAACCTGAGGAATATTTTCCAGCGCTCTCGTGACTACGGTCTAAAACCGGCCATCAATGCGACGACCCGGCAGAGACTGTAAAACACCCCTCTGGCATGAGCAGTTGCGTCGGACTCACGTCGATCACTGTCAGTTCTGGCGGCTCGTCAAGACTCACGTAACAAAAAGAAGAGGTGTGTTTCTTTCATCCGGAGGCAACCTGCTGACGCTTGTGGAACAGGCTGAACTTCTGGCGAAGGCTTATGAGGGGGGAAAGGCTGCTCGGCTATTAGATGCACCACAGATTCCTGAAGGACCATTACCGTGCCCCTACGAGAAGCCCGTATTCTCCACATTCAGTCAGCTTGAGTCAGTATTACGACGTACCAAAGGTAACAAAGCCTCAGGGCAAGATGATAACCCATATGTAATGTTAAAAAAGGTTCCTGGGAAGGGTAAAGCATTTCTTTTGAACATATTTAACACCTGTATAAAGATCTCGTATTTCCCTGATGCGTGGAAACAAGCCGTCGTACTGCCGCTACTTAAGCCTGGGAAGAGTGAGAGACTATCGGAGCACTATCGGCCAATCAGCCTACTCACTCACATCTTTGAGAGACTGGTTCACCATCACATGACAAAGCACTGCAGAGAGAACAACATAATTTGTGTTGAACATGGTCATTTATGTTTTTTCCCTAAAACGCACCGATTAGGAGATACAGGCCAAAAAGTGAAATAACTCCGAAAATTTCCAAGTTTTTCGGCCACCAAAAGTAAATTAAATAAATTTAAATTACAAAAAAATTAAATTCATTGAATGAATACATACACAAAATTAATGAAATGAATGAATGAATGCATACACAAAAATTCATTTAAGTCGATCTAGCCGTTTAGTTGCAGTTTAGATAAATAACCTAGATACTGACTGCAGCGCCATCTGCCGGGCTGATTTGTGAATCTAAACGCATACAAAAATTTCATTCGAATCGGTCCAGCCGTTTAGGAGGAGTTCAGTGACATACACACTTTTAGTAGAATTATATATATATATAAAGATAATAAGACCTACAATGCTCCATGGTGCTCCGCTTTTGAGACACCTCTACAAGACAACCCTGTTGCGCCTGCAGCAGCACCAGAATGGCATCCTTAGAAAGATTGTTCGAGGCACATCACTCGAGAGGGCACTTAGCACTGGCATCCTGGAGGAGCTTCGGCTCCCCTCGGTGCCTGAGTACAAAGGTCGGAGGCACATCAAATTATTTGATGAGCTGAAGGCCTGTGCGAACTCCCTATTTAGAGACAACAAAAAATCTTCCTCTAGAGATCTGAGAGAATTTTTAAAAAAATCTGAAAAAAGTAGTCGTACTACAGCATTTTTTTTTAAGTAATCTAATTGTTCATATATGTTTAATTGTAAATCATCAAAAGAAGTTTTTGACTCTAAAGTAAAAAAATAAACACCATCTACGAAAAACCTAAACCTTTATAATGCCTAAGAAATTGAGTCTTTCAACATCTCAAAATTATAAACTTTCTCAATTATTTAAAGAAACTTTCGGGCGTATACAGGACTACAGTGTTGTCGGAGTAGTGTATTATCAACCGTGGAATCTAGAAAAGGAATATTGCACTCAGATAAGGTTGCCAGTATTAATGAAATTATCTGGTAGGAAATAAACAATAAAAATTAAAATATACACTAGAGACGCCTCCAGAAAGATAGTGATAAACTTGGGATTCTAGGGTACAAGCAACAAGAGAACAGGTAGGAAGTGGTCCGAAGACAGAAAAAAGATACGGTGAAAAGAAGAGAGTATTAGAGAAAAAGAAAACAAGTGAGATGGAATTGAAATTGGCTCGTGGTCCCTAGTTGGCCAAAGCGAAAGGAAAAAAATATACACTTTAATCTTTGCTTTCAAAAGCACACATTTTTAGAAAGCTGTACTTGGCAAAATTTAATGTTTTATGATTTATGAATTTATTATATAATAATTCAATAATTACAACACAATTAATATATTTTACTTCAGTGTTATATTTGCTTTTAAGTTTAATCTTTATCGTAATTCTCACCATTCATTGCGCCTGTGTCATCTTTATTTAATGAGGGATGATTATCACCTCGTTCTAATAACAATAAAACAATTTGTCAATAAATTGACAGCTTTGTAAACTTATTACACTCTTCAGACATTGTAACTAAAGAAAAATTGTGTAAAAGGCATCATTTTATTTGCTTGTAGTCTCTTGCTTGCATTTTTTAAGTATGAGAAATGAATTGGATTGAGCCTTTAAAGAACATAGAAAGGAGTGAAAATGTATCGAAATACCATAAAATATATGTATTGTATAGAAGTATTGAAGTATTGAAGGAATACACTGTATTGAAGATATGTCTATAGTCCCGGAGAATAAGTGTTCAAGTTGGATTTTGCCCAGAGAGTGTTAACTGCTTTCAGATAACCGGAATCGTTTCATTCTCGCAGTTTTTTGCTTGAAATGGAATTGTAATATAAGCAATAACTCATTTTCAAGCTAATGTCTCTTATTCACTACGAAAATAACTCGATTCCGATTACTTAAGTACAAGGAACTCATTTTGGAGAAAATTAGACCTAACCACATATTTACCGGGGCTGTAGATATATCGCATAGAAGTATATTGCTAATATGAATTAATGAGCAACTTTAACACAATTTTGTTTAAACAAGAAATAAATAACGGATTTATAAAACAGCTGATGATCAAAAGGTTTAGAATTACTTATTAAGAGTAATAATTAGACCATGATTTGTTTATAGTGACAGATTTTTCATAGCTATCATTCAGCATAGATAACAGCATACCAAACAGTTTTGAATTAAAGGTTTAGAAATTCTCTTCCACTCCAATAACGCCCAAAACCAAATCCGTAAAATGACCGCTGACGAAATCCTCCCACCTATTCTTCGGCCTACCATTCGGTACATGCATTTTCTCACATGCTTATTGACTCTTTAGTGATTCTTTTCCTAAGCTCAGCAACATTCATCGTAACAGTCACTATGCAATTGCATATTAATAACATTATAGATAATTAATTACTACAAGACGGCGTAACGGGGCGAACAGTGGTCTAGTGGTTAGCATGACAAACTACGAAACCCAAAATCGCGGGTTCGTAGCCCGGGAGGTGGTCCTAGGATTTTTTTAAGGGAGTAAAAAATCCTTGGTTATGCTGTCCTTCGGAAGGAACGTTAAACGGGGGCCACGAGCCTGTAAGATGTCAAGTACTCGTTAATAATTCCTATCCTAATAAAACCTGGATAGGCAAAAATTTAGAGCTCCCACTGTAGCATCGTCCGATTAGCCATAGCAGCATAAAGTGACGTTAAATGAACAAGCAAACAACAACAAGACGGCATATCCAAGGATGTTATATTCCCTTTAAAAAATCCTGAGGCCACCTGGTAGGCTGCTATTTCACGTACTTGCATAATTACAATCTAGTACTAAATTAAGTAGGCAGGTGCAAGTGAATCACCAAAATCATGAATCTCAAAATTCTTCGAACATTATGCCCAATCTACCTTCTACAGACTTGAGTGTTGCGGCCATTTCTGACATATTTATATCCATATTATTTTGCACAATTAATTGGCATACAGTCCTCAGTTAGTATGCAATAATTAACATACTTTAAATTAAATATACCGTTATCGTACTACTTTGTCATTAAGACGTGTAATTTTTTTTGTTTCATTTTTTCGAAAACTCTCATAATCAATATTAAACAGGGGTATAATTATTTTATATGTTTTAAATATAACTCGATATCGTGTTCATTGTTCTCATTTCAATAGAATTTTTTTTCTCATGAAGAGTTTCCTTGTCATTGCATCATGTGATTCAATTCAATGATACTTCACAGTAAAAAAATATTTTTATAAAAAAAAACTGACGTAGATAGAGTACTGTGCGAATTAATGTGAGCACGTGATAATAATACAAGTTTTCGCAGTTGGCAATACGTTTATTTGTCAAAATGGTAGCTATTTTGTGTTCGTGTTTTGTCAATCAGTAAATTACGAGACACAACAAAGCTACAGACGCATTAAATTTTGTTATTTTTTAGAACTACAGTTTTTTACAGCCGTAAACTTAACTAAAGTTTTTTGTTTTTTGTTTCTTATTTTTGAAGATGGATATTTCTCCGAAAAAAACGCACTAAGATTGTTACTTTGAATGAACACACATCAATGACTCAAAGAGGCACCTATCAAGAGCTATAGTAAAACAATACTTAAAAAATTGATTGCAGAACAAAAACAAAACTGATTGAGGAAATAGGTTTAGAGACACGCAAATATAAAAAAAGTGTAAAAAACTTGTTGATTCTATGTCAAATTGTGAACAAGAACTTATCAAAGTCAAGGGAGCACAAATTTCGTACTAAAAAACGTATTAAAAAAGTTAGGTCATTCTCATTTCAGCCCTGAAGAAGTCAGCAGTCATGCTGGCAAAACATTGGCGAAAAATTTATCATTACGGTCTAAACCAGAAGAAATCAATAAATTCTTCTGTAAAAAAAAAATAATTGTAATTGTTTCTGTGTGTTTTTCCCTCTATAAAGAATATTTCTTCTGTATTCTAATTTATCACTTGTGTTTACATTATTTCGAACAGTACTGAATAGCACTCACCAAGGGCAGAACGGCCAGGATTTTTTTCTGAGGGGGGCACAACGGCCAGACGTGAAAAAAAATCAACAATAACTTACAAATAAACTTATAGTATCTATAGAAAGATTTCAAAGGTTTATTAAAATATCAAAACAATAGTTTCACTCATGTTCTTTCTGTTATTTTAGCAACTATGATCATGTGATTCGCCTATAATTATAATGGATTCTCCACAGTACACAAAAAACGGTCTGGAGGTGCACGTGCTCCAGTGCCCTCTCCCCTTGGATCCGCCCTTGAAAGTCTCTTTTCCATAGCATAGTTTTTATGATTTGAAAATATACTTATGTTATGTGAATGTGAATGTGAATAGTACTGTTCCATAGGTGTTTTTTTATAGTGTGCTTATGTAAGTGCTTAAAATATATCAATTTTAGTTAACCATGTGACAGGTTATTTAGAGAAAGGCTTTATGATTTAGTTTATTATTAATCTAATAATTATTTTCCCTTTAAGTCCCTCTTAGAGTTCTGTATATCTTATATTTGTCATTTCATCAGAAAGATCAGATAAATCTATATAGGAACTTTTATGAAATCGGTAGGCAGGTAGTATGATTGGGCAGATATTTAAAATTAGGTAAAATCAGGTAAATTAGGTAAAATTATTTTTATAATTTAAATAAATTATATGATATAATGTTTTCTTAAAAATTGTATTAACTGATAATATGAATGGGGTAGACTCAGATGACTGAGCAAGACCGATATAGCTGCCAGGCAAAGCCTTGACTCAAGAAAAGAGGACCTTGAACCCTGTTATCAGACATAGCATGAACTTGTGATAAGACCAAGGGGGGAGCTATGTTTCTTTTATATAACTAGGGTCCATAAAAACCATTTTTCGATTACATAATGAAAAAATGTATGATAAATAAATTATAAAATACTGATAACCAATATTCTTACTCATTTTGATTTATAAAATTCTAAAATTATAAAAAAGAACTTAAAAGTTTTTCTTTATTTTTAATTTCACATAATTTTAACTGATTTTCTTAAATAATTTAACCGAAACATAGGTCTCAGAATGCCTTTTAAATTAATAAATTGATCAATAATGATGGAGGAAACAATCAAAAAGTCGCATTAAATAATCACTAAATGCAAATGGAAAAATCCAAGTCAAAAACTAAAATAAAATGAGAAATTAAGAGGCTACACAGCTACGATTTAGACGTCAGGACATCTATAAATGAAAATTAAATATAACACATCTCACATCAACAACCTAAAGAGGCATATTAGAGACAGCAACCTTATTCCAAGACGTTCATTCAAATATTCTTTTATAAAAATACATGTTCAAAAGAGTATATGTTTTGACTTATTTATTTTGAGTAATGTTGTTGCCTGATGCGTCTGTTTGGACTGTTGATGCAAGATGTACTGTATTTGACATGAGGTGATTTCTTTAATGTGTATTCAGATTAATTAACGAAATTTTTACTGGTTGGATATTTTCCGGTATTTTACAATAGAGCATTTCTGTTTTGATATTTTTCTAATCGCATTTATGCTGTTCAATTAACTTTTAATCTGATATAGAATCTGAAGAATCCTTCTAAATATTATTTTTATTTCATTTTTAATTATAACAAAGCAGATTATACATAAAATGAATTTCCAATAATGATGAAAAGTCAAAGTTGAATCAAACCAAAATAAAAAAAAACTATAACGGCGAGAGATTTTACAAAGCATCAAATACTAAAACACATTCCCAAGCTTGTTCGACTAGAGAAAGAAAACGTTTAAAAATAGCCTTCATGTGGAACTCTGTGTATTTATAGGACACGAACCATAATTTACAATCTGATTGTACAGTCGAACGGCCAAAAAAAGCGTTACCATACAAAGTGCTAACCTATTTTTGCAATACAATAAATTTGGATGAAGCCGGAGGTACTGTTAATGATGATTAAATATCCTATTTTATATACATCCTTCAGGAACTTGAAGGGACCAAAAAACTAAGACAAAAAGTCCTTTAGAGATTTGCTCGTTTTTGCTTAGTTTTAGAGAAAATCGCAAAAAAAGAAACAAAACAAGTTTTCATTTTTATACTTATTTATTTACATTTATATTTATGTTATGTTCTTTTTAATGTAAATATTGCTCAAAATGTTGTCCTCTTGCACCAATTGCACCATTGCACTCACTTGATAAATTGCAGCTAAACATTGTTCTGATGATATTTGGTGCACTGCATCTATGATTCGGTCTCTTAATTGCTCTCTCGAGTTGATTGACACCGAATAAACTTTCTGCTTCAAGGTTCCCCATACGAAGAAATCCATGGATGTCATATCTGGGTGGCCAAGGTACTACTCCTCCACTAATAAATTCTGAATTTTTTGAAGATGTATTTAATTTAATTTTTTGAAGTATATCATTACCTGTAATTTAACAGTTGAGATTTAATATTGTGAATTTATTTATTTGGTTAAATTTTGTCCTTTTAATCCTTTAATTGTGGTTGTAAGTTCTCACACCATGGAGGTAAATTGTGCCATGAGCTGAGCCATCTGATTGACTGAGATTCGATTGATCCTTCTGCGGTGGTTGAGGTATACAGGCGAATGTTTGTAGAGGGTCTGATGGTGGTGGAGCATGGTTTGACTGGTTGTTGGTTGTGCTTCAGTTGTCATTTTGGCACCTTGTAGAAAAGATGCGTATTCTTTACCTGGGCGAACTGCCACGCTGTTAGTCATTAGTTTGGGCATGTTTTGGTTCTCTTTTCTTCCATCCTTTTAGTCACTATTTCTTCTATTTTTTCCTATGGAGGCATTTTGTATAAGAAGCGACGTGTGCTCCCTCGTAATTCGAGCATTTTGGTCCGCCCAGTCGCGGACATTCAGAAATGTTATGTGAGGCGCTGCCTCTTACACATTGTACGGTGTGGTTGCAGTAGCTTTTTGTGTGCCCAAATTTCTGACATTTATAGCACTGGGACGGTAGGATATGCTTTCATGGAATGTACTTCACAACCGTGAATATTGACGTGGCATACTTAGTCTTGTATATCTTTTATAGTGATAATTCCACCGTCCGGTACAGTCTTTTGCATACGTCTTGTTTCCGAAGCCTTAATTGGTTCGAATGCCTTCCTCTCATCAGATATAGAAAGAATAGAAAGATCAAGATTTTTGACCACAAATTTGTTTGAGAGTTTTTGGGTGCAAAACTATGGTACCCAATTCCGCGAGTTTTTAGATGTATTTTTAATGTCGGTCGGTCGGTCACTAATTGGAGGAAAATATGGATCTCAGTCCTCGTCTGTTTGATAAAATATTGATTATTATTAATTTTTTTCATGAAATCACTCACCCCATTTAACGTGAAGTTTTCTCTGTCCATTATAACTGGAGTAATCTTCTTTGGTAGGGCCGCCGTAGATTCCTCAGTTGGTGGTAAATTACCTAGAGTGATAAAGCTGTTCGATGTCACTACAGGTGGCGCTTCTTCTGCTTTTCATCCTCTTGGTAGATTTCTTCCCTGTCTTTACTTTTTTGAAGGGGGCCTCATCTTCAGAGTCCGGTAGAGGTGTATTTAAGCCCAGCCTGATCACTGCCTGTCCACTTCCTAATACACCAATCTCCTGTCCTAGTACAACTACACATTGTACACAATTAAATAGTCACTGCACAGCCTTGCTAGATATCTAGTCAATTTCCTATTCTTATCAAAGCAACGCAGCTCTGCCGACTGTTGAGGTTGTGTCCAAGTGATATGAATGGACCCCGACAACTTAAGGCGGAATCTAAATAAGAGTAGTAATAGTGTTTGTTTGGATAGGTGTCTTTAAAAAGGCTCCTTAAAAAAATTATCGCATTTCAACACTTCGAGAATAAAGCAACAGAATACACTGTTACCATAGATACCACACGTATCTCTTCCCGATAGGTCCCACAATTTAACTTTTAATTTCTATCTATTATGTAAAAGAAATAATACAATATTATCAAGAAAGGAACGTAACGGACCACTTTTAGTCAAACCTCGATTTTACTCCTCATAAAATTTTCATACCGTGGGCTAAATACAAAAATCGTTTCTTAAGGAGTAAACTCCAATTACTCTCCGATTGTACCACTGCAACACATAGTCTAAGACAACTGTTGGGTAGGGAGGTGATTGTCCGAGAGTATACTCAACCGCCATTAAGCGTATTCATTTGATAGAGGCTGTGTGAGCCCCAGGAGGATCTGCAGATCCCACATGGTCCTCCGTGGAACAGATTAAATAATTTATCTGTCACAGCCGGATTTAAACCAGAAACCTTCAGCATAGCAACTTAGCACTTTACAAGCTGACCTAATTCGCTTATACTTATACGTTAATAGAACTAAAATCTCTTATTCTATTTTCGTGAGATTTAGTATTTTTTTAAATTTATGTTAAATAATATATGTTATTTAAACAATTATTTTTAATGTTAAATGATAACGTTAATATCATGTTAACATTACATTATCTTAAGTAGCACTTGTAATGAGGTACGCAGTCATAGAAGGAAGCTTAGGGGGTTCAGCCCCAGCCCATAAATGATTTTTTCTTTTTAATAATTTACTTTAAACTAAAGGTATTAAAAAATAAGAGATTGTTTAGAATATGAGGTCCGAAAAAGGATGAGATCACTCGAGAATTTAGATCATACAACGCGGTACAATAATAAGCGCTTATAATTGTAATGTTCATGAAATCACATTACATGTGTCTCGTTCATGTCTTTGTAACGAACGAATTCCTAAAAAGGTAACAAGCGCTGAGCTGACTGGTAACTGTCCGAGAGGTAGAGTCAGACGTAGGTGGGAGGATTGCGTCAAGAGTGATCTAGCGGATTTGGGAGTGGGTAGTGGTCCGTTGAAGTTTTTAAGAAGAGTTTAGTGGTATCGGCAACAAACCTTCGGGTTCCTTAAGCCTTATCGATGATAATAATTAATTTAAAAAACCCTAATTACGCAAGAAATATAAAGAAATCGCATAATATACTGGATTAACTCTTTCCTAGTCAAGCTGATTCGAACTTAAAACAAACAAAAAAGGAAATGTTTTTATTGTGAAATTATAAGCTGTCTCAAGTATAATCCAGGTTATCATTCCAGCTTAATATAAATACGTTTTCATTTAATTTGCTATCCACATTATTCGTATTATCCGTACTAATTCGCCATTTACGTAATTAAATTGGAAACAAATACAAAAAATAGTGGGCGAATTACCAAATCTTTTTAAATAATCTATACATATTATAAAACTAAGTCCTCCACTTCATCTGCCTGTCTGTTAGCGGTAAACTCAATAACTACTGCACGGATTTTCATGCGGTTTTCACCAATAGATTTTGTGTAAATTGTTGGAAGTTAACAATATTTGTTGAAAGTGTAGGTATAGCCTTCAGAGAGGTTTCATCAATGACGCTGCCTAATCCCTTTGACATATAGCGAAACAATAGATGGCAGTACATATTTTATAGATCTACAAAAAAGTCTATATTTTAAGGATAGCTTACTATACCAATTTTATCTTCTAAAACATTGATGCGGTATTTGGAAAGCTATTTAGACGAGTACAGTATTAATCCTTATCAACTTATTTACTTTAGTATCCTTAAGCATTCCATGCGCATTAATAGAATATTTTACACCATATATTTTAAATGAGTATCTTATGGGTTATCGCAATAAATTAACGCGCATGAAAATAAATTCGCATATAAAGAAATACTTTGTTTTGTTTTTATGTTTATAATATCTACATAATAAAATACATTAGACAGACAAAACTTTACGTTAAGTTTACTTCAAGTTATTATTATTAACAGCCCTATTTTTTTTTCTATTGATCACAGGGTTTAAATTTTGAGAACGTTGGTCTATTAGATGTTTTTATCCATTAGGTCGATAATTAATTGAAAATTCGAAAATTCAAGCAGGTGTATATATAGCAGGAGGGTCCTAGATTCCATATGATCCGTACAGTCTAAATAAAAGTACTGCCTGCAGCGGGATTTGACCCAGGATGTCCGGCATAGCAACTCAGTGCTCTACCACTGAGCCACTTACACAAAAATTAATAATTTTCTAGTATAAAAATTATTAATTTTTCATTGAATGATGAATAAACCTTTTCAAAAAAACTAGGTAGAGTTTATAAACGTTTGGATATGCTCAAAAAAAGTAATTATAATATTTTGTTTAAATTACAATACGAAAATAAATGATTTTCAAGTATAATGTTTTTTTCATCATCATTGAAGGAGGATTGTCTTTTCTAAAAATTTGATAGTTAATAAATGTTCGGAGAATCCAAAAAAATAAAGAAGATACGTCTCGTTAATTGCTGTTATAAAATCATACAATAAAATAACGGTATTCGAATCCATAATTATTTGTAATCTTATGAAATAGCGAAGTATTAAGAGGTAAGATAACTTAGTGATAGAAGGTTATGTCACGCCCCTTAAGTTATCGGCAATGTGGAGTAGGAAGGGACCTTGACTTGAGATATCAGCAGGCTTCTCTCAGTCTGCAAGATGAGGTGGTTCTGCTTGGTCGCGTTTCTAATTCTAGCCTCCTGTTCGGCATTAGAGCTGAAGACAAGGAAGGGGAGTCTTCAAGGTACGGAAGAGTCTTCTAGGAATGGCAGGAAGTACTACGCCTTCAGGGGTATACCTTATGCCCAGCCACCAGTTGGAAAACTCAGGTTAAGGGTATGGTACAATAATTTATTTAATTATTCATTAAATATTCATTTCCTCTTTTAGTTTATTTATCTACCGAAATCAATAATATAATAGTAACACCTAGAGCAATGCTTGATTCAATCTATTAGATTTACAGTTCATATTTCTAACTTAAATAAATAAAATTAACCTTCTAAAAATGGCATTAGATAATATATAAATTACATCTAATGATAATTTCATTCACATTTAATGATTTAATGATTGAATATTAGAATCAGAATATATATTATTTAGTTAATTTATTAAACATTTATTACCTCTTTCTGTTAATTTATCTAGAGAAAAATAGGCCATATACAAATCAGTAATACAATAGTAATATTAAGAGCAATATCCAATTTAATCTATTAAATTTATAATATTTCTAACTTAAATCAATATAATAACATTCCATAAATTAAATTAGATAATATATAAATTTCATCTAATGAAAATTTCACTTTAAATGATTGAATATTAGAATCAAGGTATATTTACACAGCACTTGTTAATTAAGTAGAATCTTGACATATGATTATAATCATTTTATTCTAGAACCATGTCTCTTTAGAATAACAAGTGTGTACAATAATTATAGAATATATATCTGACCTAGAGGCTACTTAGGAAGAATTATATAGTATTTACATAGGTACTTGAAAATAAATATAAACTTTGGTCATGATATAAATATTCTACCGTATAAAATATAAGTATAAACATAAAATACCTAAATTTAAGTAAAATAAAATAATAATATAAATAAACACAAAAAAATATTTATATTGGTGAAACGACAAAATAAATTTATAATAACAATATAACCATATCCACCATTAATTAAATTTTGACACTAACTAATATGAATTATAATCCAATTTAATTTCAGAAATATTTTAATATAAAATTTCAGGTAATTCATGGGCATAGGAAAATATTTTAGACTTAATTAATTTATAAATGTAAACATGTGTATAATTATTGTTTTGTTAAGTTGCTTTCTTATAGTTTGTTCCTAAATTAATAATATTTAAGGAATTAGAAAACAAATAGAAGGTTTAAAACAAGAATAAAACCTTTTTAATCTATCATCTAAATCTATGGCTTTTATTTATTAATTAACCAATCATGTGAGGCTTGAAATATGATTCTGTAGAAATTAATTATATGTATAATGAAATAAATTACTCTAGTAGCATACACACAGTAATCTATGCCCCTTTTTTTTAAAGAATGAAAGGCTATGAACGTAACTTATTAATAAAAAGTTGGTTTGGGATTATCACATCAGTTATTAAAAATTCTCTCACAATCTGGCTCCATGTCTACACTAATTAATGTTAATCACTAATTAACAAACAGCTAGTAAAAATTTATATCAATCAGTAATTTGTAATCGATATATATCGAATCAATTCAAAACATTGATTTAGTTTTAATAAAAAATAATTATAACAGAAATATTAAGTGTCTCCTATATCACTCTCCTCGCAGTAACTTAACTCCCAGTAATGACAAGCTTAAACAGAAATGTTATGTTAAAAATTTACACTAAAATAATTATATAAAATGGTTAATTAAAGAACCATTAAACCATGTAGACACTTTATAGGTACATTATAATTATTAAGTGTCCCCTACAGCAGTAATAGCCCATCAAATGCATTTTTTAATAACAATTACACAATTTTAATTTTGGTTTCAGCGATACAAATTTATGTTTTGAAGTTGAATGCATTTATACTTTTTTATCTGTACTAAAAAAAAAAATGTTGGGATGTTTTGTACTTCGATTTATGTTTTATTTTGCATATTATAGAAGCATAGGAGGTTTTATCAAAGATTGTGAAGAGAGAAGTGATTCTTGGCCTGCCTCAACATAGTTTGCCATAACTCCCAGTTCTCCTCATTTCCTTCCATTCCACCCTTATTTGTTTGTTATGTTATATGCAGTTTACTTTTTTTATTTTGTTAGATATTTTGTTTAATTTCTCTAGATATATTTATAGATATTTCTCTAGATAAATAGATATTTGTTTAATTTCTCGGCTGATCACTGTGCCTGTAGTTATATTCTGTATAGGGTGCATCATAAATTCCTCACCTAGAAATGATCTGCACACCTTAGGTTCAGGCTTGTTTGTATTGGCATTTATAATCATGCTTTTACTTTCCACCTAGCTTCACTTTCTATCATGTGTGTTATGTCATTCAAGAAGAGTTTGTGAAAGAACAGTTAAGAAGTTCCATTTCACAACTGTTGTCATTAGTTTACTCATTATCAAAAATGTTTACAACAGAACAGCAAGAGAAGATGGCTTAAACTGTCTCCCTTTTTGATGCCTCTCGCTTTGTGTAGAACCTTCCAGACAACTTTCCATAAACTCTTACTGTTCCCTTTGCACCCTCATAAAAGGATCTGATTATATACATCCAGTGGTGTAACTAGAGTTGACTCATGGGGGGGAGGGAGGGGAGTTACCCTCCACCAGTCAACTACGCCAACATATTACTCCCTTCAAAAAAGATGTCTCGTAATATAGGTATAATATGTATTATACTGCAAATCATGGATCTTCAAATTAAATAAATAGATATTTTTATTTTAAAGAGAAAAGATATGCCCCCGGCCAGGATTCCAATCCGGATCCTCTGTCTCCCCATGACAGCTCTCAATCCATTTGAACCACTAGGGTCGCCTGCCGGCAGAGGACAAATCTTTTCTCTTATTCGATCCCATGTTCTCGTGTTCTCGCAATTTTTGCGAGGTATACACGAGAACGAATGTTCCCTGAACATTACTTTTAATTTTAGGATCTCATTGACTTACGTCACTACGTTACTTAATGACTTACGCCATTATAAATAAATTATATAATATAATATTAACACTTTATTGAAATACTACAATCTGCCACTTATGGGCAATAAGTAATAGTGCTGTGTAGCTTACAGTCATTCCATAACAAAACAATAATATAAACAAAATAAAATAAATAAATATATACATGCGGTAACAGAAAGAAATTAATGCGGTAATAATAATAATAAAGTAAAGTAAATAATAATAATACTAATAATAAAATAAAATAAAATGTACACATTCATACCCTATTTACAATTTGCCTGGGGTCCCCGAATCTTCCCCAGGAATGAGGGCAAAGCAGGAGTCCGGGAAGCCCCAGCCCCCTTTCCCAGCCGCGTCTCTGGCATTAAACGCCAATGGAAGCTGGTTAAGGGCGCTTCACACACACACAGGTCGTGAGTGGAGAATCTGGCCAGTGCCGGTACTCCAAATAACATTATTACAACAGATCTCGGGGCCATTGCCGGTTTAGACGGCGGGGTGGGTTATATGGATGTGTGGAACTGGATAATGACTGAGCCAGGGGGTTGGGATGACAGGCAAGGTTTTGGTGAAAGTTTGAAAATTTAGTAGGGATGAGGTCGAGGACGAAAGGAATGTTGAGATCTTTATGGAGGGTTTTGTTAGAAATGTAATAAGGAGCATCGACAATAGTTCTCAGGATTTTGGATTGAAAGGATTGAATGCGTCTGATATTCGATTGTTTTGCTGTCCCCCACAGTTCCAGTCCATAGGTCCAAATAGGTTTGATGATGGTCTTGTATATTAGTAATTTATTGTCTATTGAAAGATCGGAGGTCCGACATAGTAATCTGTATAGTTGGCTAAATCGTCTGTTCAGTTCTTGTCTTTTGAGTCTGGTATGAGGATTCCATGTAAGTCTTTTGTCTAGGAGGAAGCCAAGGTATCGTACTGTGTCGGAAATTGGTAGGATGGTTTCATTGAATTGGACAGAAGGACATGTTCCCCGGCGAAGGGTAAAAGTCACGTGTTTGCATTTTTCCTTGTTGACTTTGATCCGCCATTGGTTACACCAAATTTCAATGAGTGAAAGGTGGCTTTGTAGGTTCGAGGAAGCTATTTCGGGATCTGGATGAGATGATAGGATAGCTTTGTCGTCTGCGAACGTTGCAAGGAAGGTTTCAGGAGTAGTTGGGATATCAGTGGTGTACAATATGTATAGAATAGAGCCCAAGACGCTGCCTTGGGGAACTCCAGCTTGAATTGGGTAAAGATTGGAGTTATAAATAAATACATAATTTTTCATAAATGTTATTTTAGGGAGGGCAATCAAGAAATAGCTTTTAAATACAAGTAACCATATTTATTGGTTACAATCACTTACTATACTTAATTGCATAGGGAACTTTCTAGACCCATCCAGACTTCTAGATTCTAAGAATTGTCTAAACTATTCTTCTCACATTTACAATCTTATTGTTGCCACAAGATGCAACTACTGCCAGTATAATAATATAATTAATTGTAAATAAACAGTATTACGTTTTGGTTTGTCATTTTTTGTAACTTTTATTCATTAAAATCACTGTGTTGGCACTTTCTTTGTTGTGCTTGTGGCATTATTGACCCCTACTTCTGTAATAATATTGAAAAGCAAAATCTTTCAAATTTTTATTTTTTTTAATTGTTACCATTTTTTTAAAAATTTCTTCTAAGCAATGGGGGGGGTTACATTCCCCAATAACCCTCCCCCCCCCCCCCGTTACACCTATGTATACAGCACTCAATGGTCTTTCTTTCTCTTCTGGGCATTCCATTATTCGATCGATAGGCACTGAGTCGTAAGCGACTTAAAAGTCCAAAAAAATAACGATTATATCTGATCGTGGGTCTGCCTTTGAGGTTTCTCATATTCTTTTGTCAAGGCGGTCAAACGTGCCTCTTTGTTTCTGAACTCCATGCCTCTTTGTTTCTGAACTCCATGCGATTGTCTCTCCAACAGGTGGGCTGATTGTTTTGTTTGTCGATGTTTCCAAATTAAGCACCCTGTGCCTAAATAAACATATAGTCATTAAAGTAAATTATTTTCAACAACAACACAGCATTTTGAACGAACCTAGGTATTTCAAAGCTTCCAAATCTAAAAAAAAATCTTTTAAACCGATGGTTGCCACGTTTATCTTAAGCACAGGTGAATTTATTCTATTTTTAACTTGAAAAGTAGCCGTCACCTGTGGTCTAGTGGTTAGCGTAACAAACTACTAAATCTAAGATCGCGGGTTCGTAGCCCGGCAGGTGTTACGCCTTAGTTACGCCGTCATTAGGGTCCCGAGCCTGTACGATGTCAGGTACTCGTTAAAAATCCCTATCCTAATTAAACTTGGATAGGCAAAATTTAGAGCTCCCACTGTAGCATCGTCAGATTAGCCATAGCAGCATAAATGACGTTAAATGAACAAACAAAAAGAACTATCATTAATCAACTGTGCACTACGCCCAATACCAACAGGTCTCAATGTACTGATTAATCTGTTATGTGTCACATTCTGCCCTACAAAACCTGTTTTTTTTTTTTTTAAATGTTATGGAACTTGTATTTTTCCTTAATAAAAAGCGAAACAGAAATTCGTTATCTGGTAAGTGAATGTAGATAGTAGGTTCAGTGAAGTTATCTACATTCATATTTTACTCACCTCTGTTGACGCAGAAGATAAGATATAGTGCTAGTTTCTTATACTTAAAACAAAGCATTGCAAGATTGTTTTAGCAATGAATTAAATCACTTCATTATATGAATTTTTTAACAAGGGAAATATTAGTTTAGTCGTATCACTAAGATGTGTTACATACGTAAAAAAAACAATAATAGGTCAAAAACAATTTATAAATTGATTTACTCGTATTCATTCTGGAAATTTAGGTATTAAAGAAGAACTTCATTGAAAAATTGAGATAGACCGACATATTTCATCTCATGACGTCACTACGGAACTAATCATCAACCATAAAAAAAAAAAAAATGTACCATTCACACACACAAGATAGATAAAATATACTTAGGTTTCCCATGAAGAACAAATGAAAAATTTAATACTGAAAAATTTGTGAACCGTACGATAAAAATGTGATAAAAGATCGTGTTCGAAGTTCAGTCAAGTTTCACAAACATTTGCAAGTGTTGATGCCAAGAAAGGAAATGCTGAACGTGTTTGGTGAGATTGGAAAAGAATAGTTTATCATGAGACGCTGTAACATGGCCAATTCAATCCTCTAGAGTCAACAACTAATGCGATTGAAGCAGGTGTTTCAAAAACAAACGGCCGGAATTGATCAATAGGAAAGGCGCTGTCTTCCAGCCCACACATATCTTTCAGTGACTTAGTAAAACTTGAAAGAGCTTGGCTTGGCTGGTAAGTTTTGATCCATCCAGCGTTTAGCCCGGAATTTGTCTTTTTCGACTACCATTTGTTTTAGTCTTGGCAGAACTCTCTTGATGGTGTGAAGTTTAAAAGAGGCTTGGTCCAGTTTTTTGTACAGAAACCCCAGTAGTTCTATAATGATGGACTTATAGTTTTTCAGAAAATTGGGAAAAGGTCATCACTCAAAACGGCACATATATTACTGATTACTGTTCGAAATTTGAACGCATAAACATTTGCTTTGAAAAAAACATAAATACTTTTTTTCCAGATCAATGATAAGTGAATAAGATGTGCCTATTTAACACAAGCAACTTCAAGTAAGTTTTAAATTTAGTATTTCACAGTTTTATATCAATTGAAATAAAATCAAATTTTAAACACAGTTCAAAATCTGAAGATCTTGATTACAAAGAGATTACAGTAAAAAAATGTAAACTGTTGTTTATCCATTTAATGTCACTTTTTGCTGCTTTTGATTTGGACGATGCCACAATGGGAGCTCTAAATTTTGCCTATCCAAGTTTAATTAGGATAGGGATTTTTAACGAGTACCTGACATCGTACAGGCTCGGGACCCTAATGACGGCGTAACTAAGCCGTAACACCTGCTGGGCTACGAACCCGCGATCTTGGGCTTAGTAGTTTGTTACCACAAAGTTTTGTAATCATGGCAAAAATCTTTTATTCATATTTTTACTTCCTTGTGTGGAGGAGTAACAGAAGTAATCTAATTGTGGAACTTTTTGATTTTGAATAGAATAGAAAAATAATTTTATTCTGGGACCAGGTCCTTTTAGAATAACAGAGATAAACATATTTAAGTAAATATTTATCTGGCCAAAGGCCTACATATGAATAAACAAATATTTACAAAATATCTTGAAAGTAAATAACTAAACAGGTATGTTTTGTTAGATAATAAGAAAATGTAATACAAAATTAAAATAAAAAACAGACAAATTTACAATAAAAAGAAATAGGCTTATGGATAAAAAGTGAATACATAATAGCATCTAGTAACAAAAAAATTATATCATTATGAGTAAGGAATATTTCCAGTAGTTCATCAATCGATCAATTTGAATATATTTATAAATTTTTTATTGATTATAAAGTATCTGATGAAGCTTGGATTTAAATGAGGTTAAAGAAGACACATGATAGATATCGAGTGGGAGTGAATCCCAAAGAGAGATAGACCGGGCGAGAAAGGAACGCTCAAAGATTTTGGTTCTATGGGAACGGATATAAAGATCGGAAGGGCGAGATCTTGTGCCCTGGGATTGGATAGAGGATTTGAATTGTAGGAGACTATAGATGTAAGATGGATGCTGTGAGTTGATAGTTTAATATAAGTAAGAACCAAGGAAATAGAGTCTACGGATTGAAGGAAAAAGCCACTTTAACTCAACGTAACGGCGGGACATATGAGATCTTCTCGGGGCATCAAAGACAAATCAAAGCAAACAGTTCATAATCCGCCTCAACCTCTCCTCGAGCCTGTTCAACAGGCCACCATATGCCACACAATCATAGTCAAAGTGTGGAAAGATAAAAGATGTGATGAGGAACTTACAGATATGTAATGTTAGAAGATGCCTTGAACGGTGGAATAACTTTAGAGAGCTTATTGCTAGAAGCGAGAAATTTGGGCAACGTGGGGTTTCCATGAGAGGGATTGGTCGAAAATGACTCCGAGGTTTCTAACACAGGAACTGAAGGCAATAGGGTGATCATTTAAGTTAAGGTTAATCAGGAAAGTGAGTTGATAGATTTAAGAAGGGTGTTGGACCCAATTAGGATGGCCTGAGTTTTCGCAGCATTCAACAACAGTTTATTCAAGTTTGCCCAGGCACTTATCCCATTTAGGTCCCCATGAATGTTGGCAAATGCAGCTATTATCTCAGATGGAGGAAAGGACAAATAGATCTGGAAATTGTTGGCGTACAAATGGTGGGAGCAGTGGAGGATTGATTTGGGAATGTCATTAATGTAACAGTTGAAAAGGAGTCGGGAAATACTAGAACTCTGTGCTACTCCTGTGTTCAGTGGTAGGAAAGAGGATAGTGGTTCATTAAGGATGGAGACTGCTTGAGTCCTATCCGAGAGGAAAGCTTGGACCCAGAGTATGGAACTGTTGGAAAAGGAAAGAGATTTTAGTTTAGAGAAGAGGATGGAATGGTTCAGTGAATCGAAAGCTTTTGAAAAGTCAAGTAGGATTAGTACTGTTTTTTTTCGTCCATGGTAGTATATATGTGAGTGGTGATTTTAACGAGGGCAGATTGTGTGGAAAGGCCAGAACGGAAGCCTGATTGAAGTGGATCAAGGAGTTTGGACTGTTCCAGAAAATTTGACATTTGGGATTGAACTAATCTTTCGAGAGGATTGGAAAAGTTAGAGAGTATAGAAACAGGCCGGAAATCATTTGGGTTTGAGGGATTGGGTGATTTGTTAATAGGATGGACTATTACTTTTTACCATGAGGAAAAGAAAACTGCATTTTGTAGGGAAAAATTGTAAATGTAGAGAAGGGCAGGTAGAATTTCGGGATGCATGATTTTAACAATTTGACGGGAATGCTGTCAGAACCGATGGAATAAGAGTGGGATTTCAATAGGGAGGTCAGTGGGTGAAATGTCGGAGAAATAAAAGTTATTGTGGTTGAATGATGGTGCTATTGGGAAAGTAGGAGAAGTAGATCGTGAGTTAATAGAGAAAGACAAAAAATGGGTGTTCAATTCATCAGGTGAAACCCGAAAGACTACTGGGAAAGTGGATTTATAAAGTGAGAGTTTCCGAAGGATTTGCCATTGGATTTAGGATCAGGCGCGGCCAATTGGTATATCTGTTTTTACCATCCTTCAATCCATTTTGACAATAGGCAATAAATGTCCCCCTTATTTTGGGTGCCCTATTTTTATAATATTTTATAGAAGCTGGATGAGCCTCAGGAGGGTCCTAGTTCCCATATGATCCATCTCCCGCTGCAAACAGACTAAATAAAAGTACTGGCTGCAGCGGGATTTGACCCAGGATGTCCAGCATGGCAACTCAGTGCTCTAACACTGAGCCATCCCGCTCCCTAAAATAATAATTATTTTTCAGTATTCTTTATTAGATAATAAATAAAAATTTAGTGTTAGTTGATTGGTACATGAAGATTTTAATTTGATTCAAAATCATTTAATGAACTATGATTTGTAGCTAAATAAGTGTGCAAGGGACTCATAAATTGTCTTTATCAGATATTTTATCAGGAAATAACTTTTTATTGTTTTTTTATAATACCATCAGTTTAGTGAAGCCTATCCTTATATCCTTGTATCCTTAACTGCCTAATAAAAATGAACATTAATTTCTTTTAAGGAAGTTACTATTTAATGTGCAAAGTTACTCTTATCTATTTTATTCAACCCCTTATTATTGAAAACAATAATATAATTGTGGGCTATAAAATATTAACCTTAATACCATATTTTTCATCATATTATTACTATTAAAATACATAAATTTTAATAATAAATGCAAATATTCTTTTCTGTTATAGAATCCCCAGCCCCACAATGGTTGGAAGGGCATTTTGGATGCCACGGAAGAAGCACCTATATGTATTCAGAGGTATATATTTATTCCTGATTCAAGAAACACAACAATAGGTCAAGAAGATTGCTTAATCCTCAATATTTACACTCCTGATGTATGTAATAAATGGGCTTAGTTGTTAGACGTTTCACTAACAATTATTTTTTCAACTTTTTTAAATATAGGTTTCAAAATTAACTTACTCTTCTTGTAGGTTGATAAAAGTAGGCATCTCCCTGTTTTAGCGTATATACATGGTGGAGGATTCAGGTGTGGTAGGCCTGGTCCAAAAGAATCTCCATCATTTTTCATGGATGAAGATGTGGTCCTTGTTACAATCCAGTATCGTGTTGGAATATTTGGTAAATATGCTGTTTATGGTAACAGGAAGTTGTTCATTATATTTTATAAGTTATAAGAAACCATATTCCAATTATTTTATGATAATAAATATATACACTTAAGATTACCAATATTTAAATAATATTTAATAATATTTTATTAAAAATTACCAAATCTATGAATATAATCAAGTTTGATTACACTATCTCGACATCAAATAAAAATCACCAGTACCACCTTTGCTGAAATGTTCTCCAACATCATCATTTCAAAGTTATTTTAATTGTATAAATTATTCCAAATATTATTTTTAATCTGGAAAACTTGTAACTTCCTCGTTTGTCTATTGTTTGTTTGTCCATTTAACGTCACTTTATGCTGCTATGGCTAATCGGACGATGCTACAGTGGGAGCTCTAAATTTTGCCTATCCAGGTTTAATTAGGATAGGGATTTTTAACGAGTACCTGACATCGTACAGGCTTGGGACCCCCGTTTAACCTCCCTTCCGAAGGACGGCGTAACTAAGGATTTTTTACTCCCTTAAAAAAAACCTAGGGCCACCTGCCGGGCTACGAACCCGCGATCTTGGGTTTAGTAGTTTGTCGTTTGTCTATTAAAATATTATAATATTATTAATATTGGTGGCTCATAAAGTGATCCTAAGTCAAATTAAAATAAACCTGTATGTATAATAAAATTATCACTTAATATTTACAGCTGAATAAAGAAAAACATAATTAGAAATTAATAGAAAAACCTGGCAGTTGAGCAGGATCTTGGCCAAATAAATCACCTCTTTTCACAACCGTTGGTTAAGAAATATTACAAGCTCTACCATGTACCGAACCCAACTCCCTTCATGGGTTATAGTGGTCAATCAATCAAAATGGATTCAGTGATTGTCAAAATGTATATAGCGACGGAATTCTGAAAATCATATTTCGATTACAATTCTTCCTTCCTTTACTGTGAACAGCGGTGTAAAAAAAAGTTTATAAAGCCCATAGGATCTATGCTGATACCACCAATATCACTACTAATATTACTTATGTCCATTAATTTCCCCTTATAATACAAATATGTAACATTAATCAAAACACACTCCTCCCACCTACATAATACTTAGTACCAATTTGATAAGTCAATTTTAACTAACATCTATTAAGTTATTTACATAAACACATAAGTTATAAAATTAACTTGCTTCATATTACAAAACCATTTTTGAATAATGGGATAAAAAACCATGAATAAACACACCTACAGCCGTCATGAAGAAACTAGTCAATATAGTGTCGGTAAAAGTGGATATTTCGATTGAAATCCAAAAAATAACATTCACAAATAAATTTAGCTATTTTCTAAATATGAAAATAATTAAGATATTACTTTAGTTCTTTTTCATTTTAAGTTGAAGTGTTATTAAATTTTGATATGTTTGTATTATTTTTAAGGATTTTTATCGACTGAAGATCGTCTGATACCTGGAAATTTCGGATTAAAAGACCAAGCAATGGCCCTGAAGTGGTTAAGTGAAAATATTAATGAATATGGAGGGAATCCAGATTCGATAATAGTTTTTGGAGAAAGTGCCGGAGGAGCAAGTACACATTACCTTATAACATCTCCATTGTCAAGAGGTATTTATATAATTATTATGAGAATTTTTTAAATAATCTGCTTAGTATTAGAATTATTATTTTTACAGATAATTATTAAAGGAATTTACTACGGAAGAGTAAAAGGTAATAGAGTGCAGGGAAACAACAGTACGAGTTATTACGATACAAGCACAGAATTTATTATGATATAAACACTTGACAAGACACTTCACACAAAATGGCAGATGCAGTCCACACTACAAACTAACGCTAACTGAGAGCATGACAATGGCTGTTGTTGCCAAGACACTGTAGTGCACAGCCAACATGATCTCAACTGCCACTACAGTGTTATCTGTCTATAATACAATATATACATAAGAGGAATTACTTCAACAGATATTTCATAAGACAAACAACTTTTTCATGTCATTAATAAGGTCCATAAATAAAAATAAATAAACTCAACACTTTTCAAGAAATCAATTCATTTCTCAGTTTTTCATTGATTCACAGACCAGTAATATTTTTGTTTTAAGACTCATCTCTCTTTAGTAAATAAGTTAATTCATTTTTTATGTAAATAATTGTAAATAATAGCTTAGTGCATTTTCTTTTTTCATAACTTTTTTAATTTACTTTTAAATAACTTTCTTTGTATTTTCTTAGGTTTACTTGTGCACATTAATAATTTTATAATTGTTATTTTTCTATTTTTACATTATATATTTATCATTTAATCATTTTTGGATGTTTTTATTTGTATTTACTTGATGAATTTCTTTTCTTTCCTTTTATAGCTTCAATTATGTGTATTTGGGGAAATTGTCACCCAAATCAAACTATTAGGTTTTTTTATTGAATTCACAACCGGCAAATTCGCTCGGATAGAAGGTTAGCGAATTATTATTAGGAGCCCCTTCTTCCACATCTTTATGGTCCTCCGGGCTGGGATATTGTGATTTCAGTTAAATATTCGATTTCTATTTTTTCCATTTATAAAACTTGTTGTTTCTTCTTTTATTTTGGTAATCAGTACTTTTTTACTTTTATTAAATTAGTAATTACTTTTTCCTCAATGATTCACAATAATCCAGACTTGAATCCTATTCAAAAATTCCACTATTTGAAGTCATCTTTGAAAGGTGGAGCAGCTCAGACTATCACCTCGATTAATCTCACTCACGACGGCTATGATCAAGCTTGGGCAGCTTTAACGAAGAGGTATGATAGCAAAGGACTTCAAGCAACTCATCATTTGATGAATATATTTAATTTTCTACCCCTTCAAAAATGTTCTCTCGCTACCCTTGAACACTTTTCTTCAGTTATTCTTGAAAGTGCTGCAGCCTTTAATAGATTGAAAATAGATGATGCCGCCGGATTCATATTATACACTTTTGCTATCAGGTTATTAGACACTAAAACTCGAGAACGTTTTGAAAACGAATTCAGATCCAGATCTGAAACTCCAACTTGGAAGGAATTTTCTGATTTTATCTTTCAATCAATTATTCAGCTCCAATCAAATAATCTCACGGCACATCAAAATCCCACTATAGTTAACACCAACTACAAATCTACTTATCAGTCTAAAAAAGTTTTGATGTCTTCCACAGCAGCCACCATTCGTTTTGAATGCCCCCTTTGTAAGGAAAACCATAGAATTTACAACTGTTCTAATTTTCGATCACTCGCACCCAAGCAAAGATTTAAAAAGATAAAATTGTTAAATCGTTGTCTCAACTGTTTGGCTTCTGGTCATACAGCTTCGAAATGCAGCTCTACAAACTCCTGCAAGCAGTGTAATTTACGGCACCATTCCCTTTTACATTTTCCGAAAGGTTCTGATCCCCGCACCTCATCTAATCGAAATGAAGGTCCCTCTATACCTATAGCACATTCAGCGCTTCGAGCTAACTCTTTTGAAAACTCTAATGCAAGGAAATCGTGCAATACACCTACCCATTCTGAGTCTTCACAAACAGCTACCAACAACTCGAATCTTTCAAACCCAGAAGCTGTATTGTCGTCGACTTCAAGTGGAAAAGTAAATGTTCTTCTGGGTACTGCATTAATTAGGATTAAAGACTCCTCAGGTTGTTTCCAGGTTGTACGCGCTTTAATTGATAGTGGGTCTCAACGCTCACTCATCACTTCACAATGTGCACGACGATTGCGTTTGCCACTTATTCAAAATTCTCAGAAGTTTGTTGGTTTCGGGAGCAATCCCATTTCTGGTTGTAAACACCAAGTTCTTTGCACTATTTCTCCTAATAAGGAAGAATCATCCACTCATCACACATACGCATTTATTAATAATCATATTAGTAACAAAATGCCCTGTGAAACCGTTATGGATAATGTAGTCCAACATTTTCGACATTTAGATCTGGCTGATCCAATGTTCTATCAACCAGGGCCTATAGATTTTCTAATTGGTTGCGATTTATTTGGGGAAATATTAAATGGAGAAGTAATAAAGTCGGCTCATGGATTTCCCAGTGCCATGAAAACCTCTCTTGGATGGATTTTGTTAGGACCTGTTTCAACTTCAACTCCCTCTACTTATAGCTCTACCTTGCTTGCAAATTCTGTGCCTTCGTCTGAACCTCAGGATTTATCACAGCTGATTACCCGTTTTTGGGAAATCGAAGAAATAAATAATGTTTCGAGAATGAATCCGCTCGATGTAAAGAGCGAAGATCATTTTAGAAAAACACACTATCGAACACCCTCTGGGAGATACACAGTCCGTTTACCCTTTAAAAAGCAACCGCCTAATTTAGAAATCTCCAAGCACATGGCCTTAAAATGTTTTAAAAACTTAGAAACAAAATTCGAACGAGAACCAATTTTGAAATTGGAATATGGAAAAGTTTTTGAAGAATATCTGCAAAAATGTTACTTATCGCCCAGTTTTCAACCGGGAAAATATTTTCTTCCTCACCACTGTGTATTGAAAAGGAGCACAAGTACCAAACTGCGTATAGTTTTTTGATGGTTCAGCTTCAACCTTTAATGGATCTCTCAATGATTATCTACTTTGCGGTCCCAAACTACAACCGGAGATCACAGATGTGTTTTTAAAATTTCGATTACCATAAATAGTCATGACAGCCGATATCTGTCAAATGTATCTGCAGATTTTGATTGCCCCTGAGGATCGTTCTTATCTTCATTTATTTTTTAGAGCTGAAAGTTTCGATCACCTCTCCGAATTTGAATTTAATCGTTTACCTTTTGGACTTTCATGTTCTCCCTTTTTGGCAATGCGAGTATTGCAACAACTCGTTGAAGATGAAGGAAGCAATTTTCCTAATGCATCTCGAGCACTATTTGAAGATATGTATGTAGACGATTTACTAACCGGGGCTGACACCTTGGAAGAAGCTCAAACACTTCAACAAGAACTAATAGCTTTGCTCGATAAAGGAGGTTTCGAACTGAAGAAATGGTTCAGCAATGCAACAGAACTCTTAGAACCAGTTTTATTAGATGAGCCTAAGGCCATGGTCTCTTTCTCTAGTGTGGAAGATAACGTGGTGAAGATACTGGGAATGCAATGGGATCCTCAACAGGATACTTTTACTTATCGAATACAATCTAGAGATTTGGTTTTAACCAAACGAGGTATCCTTTCGACTATTGCCAGGATGTATGATCCTTTAGGATATTGTGCCCCAGTCATTTTTAAAGCAAAGTCAATTCTTCAACAATTATGGCTTAAGAAACTCGATTGGGATGAACCAATTCCCCACACTATTTCCAAGTCCTGGGAAATTTTGTTTAAAGATCTAGAACAATTACAAGATATAAAAATTCCTCGTTGTGTAAAACTAAACTCCCCAGCAAACATGTCTATTGTAGGATTTGCTGACGCTTCTCTTTTGGGTTATGCTGCAGTTCTTTATCTTCGTTCTGAGGATATATTTGGACAAGTAGATACTCATATCATGATCGCTAAAACTCGACTTGCTCCAGTAAAAACCCTTTCAATACCACGACTAGAGCTGTGCGCTGCTTTCCTACTTGTCAACCTTTTGCGATCGATTCAAATCCTTACTCAGCGATTAAATTCAAACTCAATTTTTTTGTTATCTGATTCGTCCACCGTTTTGTCTTGGCTAAACACACCACCTCATCAACTGAAAACATTTGTAGCAAATCGAATAGTAAAAATACTGGATAACTCCGCTCTCACTAATTGGCATCATATTCGCTCTGAAGATAACGCTGCCGACCTTGCCTCTCGAGGAACTTCACCACCAGGATTAGTTAATCATTCGGTTTGGTGGAAGGGACCTGACCGGATGAAGAAACCGCTGTCGGAATGGCCCCTGATTAAACCAATAAAATCTTTGAATCTTTCAGACATACCTGAAACAAAACAAGTTTGTACTATCTTGGCTATCACATCAAAGACATCATTTCTCCTCGAATTTCTTGAAAAATTTTCATCGTATTCTAAATTGATTAGGGTGTTTGCCTTTGTACAACGTTTCCTTGTGAACTCTCGTCGTCATTCAACCAAGAGAAAAGGTCAATTAAGTTTAGAGGAACTTCGTCAGGCTACCCGCACATTGATAAAATTAGTACAAGGACATCACTTCTCCTCTGCAATCTCCGAAAATTCGATTGTAACATCGTTGAAATCTTTATCAATTTTTATAGATTCTTGTGGAGTGTATAGAGTGGGCGGTCGCCTTAGTAATGCCCCTTTATCTTATGATGCTAAACATCCAGTGTTACTACCTTACAAATCACATTTTGTAGAACTGCTTGTCGACCATTTCCATATCGTTTACCTACATGCTGGGCATCAGCTACTACATTCCTTACTACATCAGCACTTTTGGATTATTTCTGCAAGACGTCTTATACGCACTCGAATACATCGCTGTCTGAAATGTCATCGTTTGAAAGTCAAACCCTATACACCGTTAATGGGGAATTGGCCATTGTCAAGATTCGAACAAGGGCGACCTTTTATAAATGTTGGAATTGATTTTGCTGGTCCATTCTCAATCCGTGAATCTTCTCCTTGTGTGCATGAGCACAAAGGCGCTGCACATTGAAATCGTATCGCAATTGAAAACAGTAACTTTTCTAGCTTGCTTCGACAGATTTATAGCTTGAAGAGGACTACCTAGCAGAATGTTCTCCGATAATGGGACAAATTTTGTAGGTGCGTCACGACATTTGAAAGAGCTATACTCTTGGTGGAACGAATACTCCAAGAAGGGGGACATCGAAAACTATTTCGCCCAGCGAGGAATAGTTTGGAGTTTTATCCCACCTTTTGCGCCTCATTTTGGTGGATTATGGGAGGCTGGTGTAAAGTCTTTTAAATGCCACCTCTGGAGAGTATTGGATGGCCATCCCCTTACCTTTGAAGAACTCTACGATTGCAAGTCGCATTGAAGCAATTTTGAAATCAAGACCTATGTATTCAATGTCATCTTCTCCTGAAGACTTAGATGTTTTGACACCAGGCCATTTCTTGATTGGCGCCCCTTTGGTTGCACTGCCGGAACCAGAATCAATAGAACCATCCCGCCATCCTATTTCAAGATGGAATCTTATCCATCAAAGCATAGGCAATATTTGGAAACAATGGCGACGTGACTACTTAAATTCTCTACAACAACGAAGCAAGTGGACCATTGATTCGGCAAATGTAGCAGTCGACACGCTGGTGCTTCTTATCGACTCTAATGTACCGCCTCTCAATTGGCCTGTTGGGCGTATTACACAAGTGTTCCCTGGTAAAGATGGTATAATTAGAGTAGTCAAAGTGAGAACCTCTACGGCTCAGTACACTCGTCCTCTTCCTCGTTTAGCTCCATTGATACCCTCCTAGTCTCTTAATATACCTGGGAAATTTGTACTCAAATTTGGTGGGCGGTATGTCGGGTATCAATAACTATTTTTTTATTTTATGTTTTTATTTCCAAATGAATATTTTATTGCATTAAAAGCTAGATTTTTTTTTTGTTTGTTTTATATAATTCTAACATTAATAAAATTTATTAAAAGGAAACAAAAGAATTTAGAGAGTAATTTTAAAAACATATGTTTTAATATTAAGTGTAATGTTCGAAAAAACAAAACAACATCAGTCTCAAGACAGTTGCCCTGTGAGAAGGTTGCTTGCTACTCTACACTTGATTTTGTCGCCACTTCTTCATCACTTTCACATATTCTTCAACTTGAATTTGGTCAACTCTCACCAGTAAAACTTTTCGCTATTTTGATCTAATTTTGGACTTACCGGTAAGAGACATTTAATTTTTCTACTCATCATCATTTCGAATCATCAAGTCATCGCGATCAAGAACTCAACACTTTTCAAGAAATCAATTCATTTCTCAGTTTTTCATTGATTCACAGACCAGTAATATTTTTGTTTTAAGACTCATTTCTCTTTAGTAAATAAGTTAATTCATTTTTTATGTAAATAATTGTAAATAATAGCTTAGTGCATTTTCTTTTTTCATAACTTTTTTAATTTACTTTTAAATAACTTTCTTTGTATTTTCTTAGGTTTACTTGTGCACATTAATAATTTTATAATTGTTATTTTTCTATTTTTACATTATATATTTATCATTTACTCATTTTTGGATGTTTTTATTTGTATTTACTTGATGAATTTCTTTTCTTTCCTTTTATAGCTTCAATTATGTGTATTTGGGGAAATTGTCACCCAAATCAAACTATTAGGTTTTTTTATTGAATTCACAACCGGCAAATTCGCTCAGATAGAAGGTTAGCGAATTATTATTAGGAGCCCCTTCTTCCACACCTTTACTGATATTGAATTTGATGTTTTTGAATCAGTTTAAACTACATACAAAAGTATCCTGGAAAAGAACATTTTTAACCATCAATGACAACCAGTCAGTTTTTCCAGATCATTGTTAGATAATATAATAGATTATTATTAGAGTTGGTAAAAATTAGATTTCTTAGAATTTTTACTAGACAGGATAAAAATTTGGTAGGTTTATTTTAAAAATTGACCATAATTGCAGCCTAAAGATTTTTTACTTAATGTTAAATTGCCATACCTCTTTTTAAAAATGTGAGACAATAAAGAATAATTGATCCAGTTTCCAGCCTACAAAATGAGGACAGTGGTCCATAACATAAATACCCATAAACCGGTATAGTTCACTGTTGGTAAGAGAAACACTAGACACAACAATGCTATAATTAAAATTAAGTATTGTCAGTTCATTTAATTGCATGCTGCCAGACGGCAAGTGCCTACAAGCTGAATAATGAAGAAGCAGCTATTTAAGAGAAATATGGACAGTAAAATCCTAGAGTTGGTATGTGGCTGAAGGCTTGACTGACTATTGGTAACAATAGGAACAAACTAGAGTGGATAATCTCAACTATAGCTTCAAAAACTGTTGAAAATATAGGATGTAAAAGAACTGGATGGTGTGGCAGTGAATAAAAGAAAGCTATCAAAAAGAGAACCACTGCATCACATGAGTGATTGCTGTGGCAAAGAAAACAATAGGGAATCAGTGAGGCAATGAGGTTTATTTTACTTATAATATCATAAAACTTCAGAATAAAATAAAATTCATACTTCAAACTTCATGATGTAATTCAAATTCAAAACTTTAGCCTGAATTGAGTACCCTTATAGAACCTTGCTTTGAGGGTGACTTTTTTTTATTCTCATAATTTGAATTATTCCTCTTTTTACCCTTTCCTTTCTGATTTTCAGACCTTGTGAAGGGAGCTATCTCAGAAAGTGGAGTTCTTGATGGAGAATGGGCACTCTCCCACCCTGGAGATGCAAAAGAAACATCTGAGAAGGTTGCGAAAATTGTTGGTTGTAGTTCAAGTCCCTTATTAGAATGTTTACAGTCAATTGAAGCAGACAAGTTAGTAGCTATTGAAACTGGATTTCTGGTAATTACAAAATTTCATTAGCAGTTTTAATTATTTCTAAAAATATTTTCCAAGTCTAGTTTATACACTTAATTTACTTTCAACATTCAAACATTTGTATTGATTTTTAATTAACATTCACATCTGAGAAAGGAAAGTATTGTGTTTAATAAAATTTTTGAAGAGCAGTTTTCAAGGAATCTATATGTTTCAGAACCTTTTGAGCCTAAAAAATGCATTTTCAGTAATTACTAATTTTATTTTTTTGTTTTCCACTTGATGACTTATAAAGGAATTATCATGGTCTCACTTAAATTATAAGCGTTATTACTAGCTGTTTGATATATATATATATATATATATATATATATATATATATATATATATATATATATATATATATATATATATATATATATATATATATATATATCAAAAACTATCCACAGCAGACATACAGGAAGTCTGAATGCAATCTACTCTGTTATAATAATTTAAGGTTCAAAATCCATCTGAAACAACTTTGCAATTTTAATATGTAGACGAGCTTTCTAATTTTAGTTACAATTAACTTTATACCTTCCCATAATAAAACTTTATTTTACAAAACTGCTGAAATGATTTCGATATTAATCCAAAAGGCTGTAATACAGTAAATAGTGGAGCTTTTGATGTCAGAGCTGCCAGAACTCTTTCAAGGGTGTTTGTCTACATATGGGAGAAAATATGGCAATATTATGTGGTAAATCTATTAAGAGCTGTGGTAGATCATCTTTCTGTCATTTTATCTGACATTTGTTGTCAAGGCATTCATGGCCTTGTTTTCATCTGGGAGCTGTAGTGCAGAAGAATTGTTCTATGTTTTGATCATCCTTCCTGCTAGGCAGGCTTGTTCATCATAGAGAAGAGTTCCTTGCTCATTCATACATATCAAAGAACTTAGTTTGAATTGTTTTAAGCTCTTATTACAACTTTATTCTAGGTTTTTCCATTGATCATAGGTTACCACTTTATTATAGGTGATTCCATTGATCAACTTCTTCGATTCCTTACTGTTTTCTTCTCTTTTGTTTTTTAATTAAGTTGAAAAACATACTTCAATATGAACTTATGTTTCTATATTAATATTATAAAATATTGTTTAGTTACTTAGCTATAAAATTGTTTTTTTCAAAGGGAATTTTATGAATCTTTAATTACTCATGAAATAAGTTAACAATATTATTTGTGAAAATAAAAATGTATGTGTGTGAGTGTTTGTATACTAGCTCTATTTTTTTTCTTTAAGGAATGGGATTTTGATCCTGCAGTAATCTTCAAACCTGTTGTGGAGGAAGAAAATGAGGGAGCTTTCATTACTGAAGATCCAAGGAGTGTAAAAGTATCACATCCCTGGATTACAGGATATACTAATGGAGAAGGACTCCTCAAAACTGCTAGTAAGTAATTTTCACTTAAAATAAATGTACATCTTAGAATTAATAAATAAAACATAATGTTTGCTTATTTAACATTTCGTAATTACAAATTTATGAATCCGACTAGTATAACCAAATTTATAATACTACTACAACAATTGAAATGGGATTGTAAAGTTGTTAGCTTTGTGATGATCGAATTGGTAAAAATTTAATAAGCACTGAGTTGACTGGTAAACATTTGAGGGATATACTGAGACTCCAATCATAGATGGGAGGATATTGTTAAGGGTTATCTTGTGGATTTTGTTTATGAAGGTTGTCTGCGGATGGAAGTGTGTTAGCAGAGATTTATGATTTGCTAAGCCTTTTTCATGAAGTTAAATTTAATTATTGACTTGAGCTCTTTTTTGATAATGATTTATCGGGTTCTAATCTTCTTATATACTCTTAGGTGCTTAATGTAGTTAAAATACAGATTGTGTAAAAGATTTTATCTACATTATTATTGTAGAATAATGACTAGGTTAACATAAAATAAAATAAAAATATTATTAAATGATGAGACACTGATTAACCTAATTATTTTTATTTTATAGGTCTTGTTAATCAAGATAAATCACTTGTGGACTACTTTGTGAAAAATATAGATAAATTGTTACCAATGCTTTTATTTGTAAATCCCAAATCTCCGAGGATCGATGAGCTTGTAACTATGGTCAAAGAAAGGTATTTCAGAAATCTAAGAGAAACAAAGCAAGTTTTAGATCAATTAGAGACTGTAAGTTAACCCATATTATAAGTAAATAGAAATAATTAACATAATTTATTTTATTTTATTTTTTTATTAATTGTTATAATTTTAAATATTTTTATTTTGAAGAGAAAAGATATGTCCAGGGCCGGGATTCGAACCCTATTTTATTTTTTTATTAATTGTTACAATTTTAAATATTTTTATTTTGAAGAGAAAGGATATGTTCAGGGCCGGAATTCGAACCCACACAGCACTATGATGGAAACATGGGAGACCCGGGTTCGAATTCCAGCCCTGCACATATCTTTTCTTTTTAAAATAAAAATATTTAAAATTAGCATAATTGTTGATTATGAAATAATGATGATTTGTTTAATCAGAAATAGTTATTTATTTATATAAGCCACGCCTTACTTAATAATAACAGTATCCTCTCTATTTAAGCCAACTATTTGTATAGAAGAAAATAGTCTTTAAATTGCCCATTAAAATAGTATAGCTAATCAAAATTGCCATATATTCATGGAATCGTGAGAAATAAAAAAATATATTATGAAAGAGCAAAAACTTAAAAAGAGATATTAGTGGAGAGGAAGATAGACATAACTAACAGAAGTAACAATTTCTCAATGGAACTGCAAGGGATAGTTTTCTTGAGTATCACATCCCTGTGCTGATCTTGATCAAGTGCTGGGACATTTCTTAAAATTAACAGTCTAAATTGATAGGTGTTTTCACCCAGGATTTTGCCAAATTTCCCATTTCTCCACAATCAGCCTAAAAATCCTAAACAATTATACTAAACAAGACCTGGTGCAGATAATATAAATGGTTAAGCTCTATAAAAAGGGAACCACTTCCTACTCATACTCTTTATCATATTTTTAACCAAAATGGAAATCCTGAAAAGGACACATCTCCTCACACAGAGAAACAAACATATCTGTTCTTGTGCCACGCATCATATTTCCTGTCCAAGACGGAACACCCTGATGATACCGGGTCATCTCTTCTCCTCCCCCCCCTATTGTTTAGAGACATTTCCACTACCCGTTCATTCCTAAAATCCAATCCAAAACTTACCATCACAAAAGCAATGCAACTGTCATCATGGACACAACGGATTACTCAGACAAGATTTTCTCACTCCTTTCTGACACATCTACATCTACACCCATCTCCCATGACCAAATTCAATCACCATTTGCAGAATCTTCTCACTACGAAAAAAATTAACTAACACACATATTACCAACTTATTTCATATAATTCCCTTCCACCTCGTTTTTGTGGATTACCCAAAATCCATATAAACACCTTATTCAATCCATAGAAAGACCCCCTTCCTTCGCCCCATTATTTCAAACATTAACTTTCCCTCCAGCAAGCTTAGCAAATTCGATCCGAGCCCTCAGCCATAAAAAAACCTATGATATAACCAACTCCCTTCCTCTGAAACAAGAATTACTCTCTTTCCGTGTACCCAGCCAATTTATCTTAGCTTCCCTTGACGCTGCCAGCCTATTTAACAACATCCATATTGACAAAGCCCTCAGTATCATAGAGAGAAACTGGGATATCATCCAACCCCATACCACCCTACCATCCTTAGCCTTCCTTCTTATCTTCAATCCCTTGAACTATGCTGCGAATCCGGATATCTCACTTTCCAAAACAAATTTTTTAACCAGATCTATGGCCTTGCCATGGGAAATTCTCTTGACCCCCGACAATTTCCAACAAGTCCTCAATGATCTTCTTGACATCATTTACCCTTTATTTCTCCACACCATCTTCATTAAGAAATATGTTGACGACCTAATCCTAATACTGAACCCAGAAAAAAATCCCCGATATCCTAGCCGCTTTCAACTCCTACCATCCCCGTCTCCCATTCACTCTTGAAATAGAAAACAACCACACTCTCTCTTTTCTTGATCTCCTCATCATTAAAAATAATGATGGCTTCCTTTCATTTGACTGGTACACTAAGCCTACATATTCTGTCAGATTACTTCATTATTTTTTGCAACATCCCTACCATCAAAAAATTAATGTCGCCAAAAACCTTATAGGCTGTCTATCCTTATCAGATACCCAATTCCAACGGATTAAATACATTCTACCATCTTAGGATGGGAACACAACCCATCTTTATTTTCCTTTAATTTATTTTTAATTCAATAGAATCTTCCATTTGTATTATGAAATTTACTTCTTTGGTTTATTTACCAATTTTGTTTAAGAGTATATTGCAATTCCAGTGGGAAATTATTATCTCTGTTAGTTATATGTATCACCCTCAAAAGTACACCCATGTTTGTGGTTTAGAGTTAATTTCTAATTGCTTATTTTGTATGACACATTTTTTATTTATATACATGTTCCTTTTTTAGTTTTACACTGATCTATATTTCATACATCCAATGTTAAAAGCCCTTAAGAGGCATGTTGGACCAAAGTATGCCTATTTTTTGAGCCACAGAGCTGAAAACAGTTTAGCTGACACAATGGGGGAGAAAAAACTTGATTCGCCAAGTAATTATTTTTTTTAATAACATTTATTATGTAATTGTTTTGGAAATTCTTTATTAGTTTATCTTGGTTACTAATTAGTAATTTGTCTCGATACAATTTTTAATGTATTCATTAAAATGAGCTGGATGGGTTTCGACTAAAAAGATATTAAAAATTTAGTAACATTCAATAAGGGAAATATAAATTCTAAAAATGGGGTATGAACGTAATTTGTTTTTAAATATTTGTATGTAATGAAATGGGTTCTATTCTTTCAGAGGCATCTCACGTTGATGAGTTGATAAGTCTTTTCGACTGGTCTAGCGTTTTCAGTGAGAGCAAAGGAAGGCCTGAGGACAGGAAAATATCAGAACTTCTTGTAAAAATTTGGGTTAATTTTGCCAAGAGCAGGTAAGTTTATTCTCTGTTATAAATGTTTCATTCTTGTAAATAATGTATTCTTGTCTCCAGCTTCAGAGGACCAAGGTTAATTTATGTTAAAAGAATATACTTTTAATTCTTGGGTTTATTTTAGCTGTTGTAGAAAACTTTATTATCTATTAAAAAAGTTGAGGGTCAACTTAGTAAACCAAAAGTCAATGAAAAAAGGTCTGTCTGTATTGTATATTAAATAAATAAACACGTTACACTTCTGATGTTTATTAAAGACTGAATTACATATATACAAAATCATATGTTTTTAATAATAACTTACAAACACGTCCATCCTCCCCCCTTATTTTTGTGATTAGCATCTGATCCACATGTCGCCTCCAAATTTCACCATGGTCGGTCTCAATATCATAATGCAGTTTGCCTTTTCTTGCCCCAAAACTCCACTTCCCTCCACGATCTTTATAATTCCTCACTTGAACACGATCCCCGGGCTTAAACTGTTTTAATCGTTTTATTTTTTTTTCATCTTTCAACTCCGATGGAGTTTGACTAATTTGTAAGGCTGGGTTTTTGAATAAAACATAAAATTTTGTTCTTAGGTCCCTTTCAAACATTAATTTATATGCTGAACTTCCTGTGGAATTAGGTTCTGCTCTCAGTTGGGTTAGAAGGCAAAGTATTTTGACTGAATCACATTTATACACAATCATATGTTTTTAATAATAACTTACAAACATGTTAGTCTCTAAAGAAAACTTATAGGAATTTAAAAAAATAAGACTCCCTGTCGGATCATGATATGACAAACAAACTCCTTTAGGTTTCTAAAGAGTGGTTCATGTGGTTCCCTGTCTCCTTTATAGAACGATAGCAGATTTAAATATTAGCTATCAGTAAGATACTCCTTATTAATGTAGGAAGAAAAGTATTTTTAAAGCACTTTTTTTTTCCACATCCTCCAAAATTTTATTAACAATATAATACAAATTTACAATAAATACATGCAAATGCTTCAATATAAACAAAAGCCTTCTTTTACCTCTCGGTATTTTAAGGCGTCACAATTTTTACTTGAACCGGCTCAAGACCACTGACCTTATACAATACAAAACAGGGAGGGACCGTTTAGTGGGATCAAGAAATAGTTGTAGAAAGAAGAAAGGGGAGGAAGGAAGAAGGAAAAGGAAGGAAGGATAAGGACAAGGGAGTACTTACCCCATCCCTAGATCAAATGTAAGCACATTGATCAAGGGAACACTGCCCTGCAATCTCCCAGGTGTGGGGGGTGGTTTTTGCAAAAAAAATTTGATGTCTCTCCGACCTATTTACTCGGGCACCGAGGGAAGACGAAACTACTCCCGGATGGTCCCACCATCGTGCTCTCTTAAGTGCTCTCTCGAGCGATGTGCCACTTACGGTCTTCCTAAGGATGGAATTCTGGTAATGCTGCAGAATTGTTTTGTAGAGGTGTCTCAGTAGTGGTGCACCTTAGAGCAACGTAGGTCTTATGATGGACTTGTAGATTTGTAATTTCAACATCATTGAGAGCTGCGGCAACAAGAGCAGATGGTATAGCCTATAGGATTTCTGTCGTGCCAACTTCAATCTTGCCTGAGCGTGCTTTGAGAAGGTGAGATGTCTATCAAAGGTGATGCCAAGGTGGAGGATTGAAGTGGATAAACTTCTATCCTCGCAGTCCATGGTAAAAGTCTTCGGTAGATTTTTCCTACTCACACTCTGAAATGGCATCCGTCTTGGACGGATTCACCCTGATGCCAATTAGTTTCAGCTCGTTCACTATGGTTTCAGTCACCTTTTGTGCCTTGTTAAGGGCATGTAGGGTGCTGATGCTGGTGGCGTAAATTCCAATATCATCCGCATATGCTGCTACCATTGCTCCTGGGTACTTCATTGCGACCACGGGTGCTGTGAAAATCACAAACATCAGTGGCCCCAATACAGAGCCTTGAGATACTCCACAGGTGGTGGTGTTACAATTTGAGTAACTGTTACCGACTCATATGACAAATGATCTTCCGCTGAGATAGCTTTGGATCAGACGACATAAAGTGGTGGGAAAGCTAAACTCTTCCAAGTGTCAGAGTGACAACTCATGATACACACAGTCAAAGGCCTGAGTGCAGTCCAGTGAAATGAATGCCGTAGCTCTGTTCATCTGCATGTGCTGTATGGTGTGCGCCTGCAGCTTAGCCAGGTGGTGGTCACAGGCGACTCCTCTCAGGAAACCAGTCTGCTCAGAGAGGAATGATCTTCTTTCTGCAGTGCTTTGACATGTGATGGTGAACCAGTCTCTCAAAGATTTTGCTCATGTGAGGGAGCAAGCTGATTGGCCGATAGTAGTAGGTAGTCCCCCACTCTTCCCAGACTTGAATAGTGGCACTACGATGGCTTGCTTCCACACATCAGAGAAGTACGAGATCCTCATGTAGGTGTTGAATATGTTTAATAGAAAGGCTTTACCCTTCCTAGGAAGCATCTTCAACATCACATAGGGGATATCATCCTGTCATGATGCTCTGTTACCTTTCGTGCGTCGTAGTACTGACTCGAGCTGACCAAAGGAGGAGAATATGGGCTTCTAGTTGGGGAATGGTGGTCCTTCCGGGATTGGTGGAGCATCTTACAGCCAAGCAGCTTCCCTCTCCTCATAAGCCTTCACCAAAAGTTCAGCCTGTTCCCCAGGTGTCAGCAGGTTGCATCCAAAAAGCATTAATGGGGTGTGCAGTTTTATGTGTGCTTATTTCTATCCAACTTGAATTTTTTCCATTTCAAACAGATATGCCGAATATAAAAAATAAAACTTACAGAACTTGTAGAAAACATACTATGCACTTTGAATAATTTAATAAATTGCACTAAAAATTTGTTACATGCACTAAAAGTACAGTTGTACAATCCGAGCAAAGAGTAGAATAATTAAGTGAACAGTAGTATAATTTGTAAAATGGAGGTTGGCCAGAGGACAGGCAGGCAGCAGGTCCCTCCTCCTCCTTCCTCTAGTATCTATAATATATTACGGTATTAACAAATTATAATATACTAGCTTTTGCCCACGGCTTCACTCATGTGGAATTTGGTCTGCCAAATAATTCCGTGACAGATCATTTTAAATAAATAATTTAATTTTTTTTAACTATAAGTTACTCCCAAAATTTCAGATGTTTAACTTCAAAACTGACAGATTCCATACAATCTTTGAACCCCTATTATATTAAGGGAGAAACCCTTGGTGTTGGAATTATCCAAATTCCTTTCTTAGTGTTCTTTTAAGCTATACAAAGAACCTATCTGCAAATTTCAAGATGCTAAGTTCAAAGGTTTCTGCTGTACGTTGACCGCTGGGTGTTTTAGTCAATCAGGTTACAGTTTTATATAAACTTCGCCTGTGTGGTGTGATGATATGCTCTATGTCCTTCCCTAGGCTTGAGATTATCCATATCAAATTTCACCACAGACGGATCAGCACAGCCGTGAAACATACATTTACACTGATTAACAAACGGGACGGACAGAAGTTACTTTTGTCAGTAAAGGATTAGTATGTAATGTTGTTGAATTTATTGAAAAGGATCACTTGGTATTACGGTTTCATTTGTCCTACGGCAGCAGCGAGAAATTGAAACTGAAAGGATTAGAATAATGTACATATGTAGGTAATTTATCGATGTGGTTTTAGTTTTGGCGGTCCGCCTTTTTTTCTTCAACTAAGATCCTGTAAACTTTTTTTTTTTCTTAGCCCCGTTAGGTTTGAAGGTTTCTAAGCTGGATTAGGATTAGGTTGGAGAGGATCTCTTTTACTGTACTGCGTACATTTTAAGAGGAGGATGAGAAAATAGAAGGTTCTAATTTCTTTATTAATTTAAGATTTTTCCAGTGATGGGGTTCACCGTGTCCTTTTCCTTTCATTTGTTTATTTTATTTATTTCTCAGTTCAGGCTGAGACTTTGTACTTGATCTTGCCACGTTTGTGGCCGTCCTGCTGGGGTGAGTGTCCTGAAATTTAATGTCAGACTGTCAAAAATTTAATGTGTCTGCGCTTTATGAAGTCTGTAACTGTCGGTAAGTCGAGAGTAGTGTGTAGGAGGTCCCTCTTGGTTTTATGTAATGTCGTGTGTTTTACTATGCGTTGCAGTACACCATTCTGGAACTGTTGGAGCTTTTTCGCCGTTACAGGTGAGATTGCCTAACAATGGTGATCCGTAGAGGAGCGCCGGTCTTAGGATGCTCTTATAGATTGCCAGCTTGAGGTGGAGGGATAAGTTAGGAGATGTAAACAGGTGGTTAAGTCTCTAAGACTTGGTCCTAACCGACATTAGTTTCTTCCTGCAGTGGTAGGCTAGTTTCAGGTGTCTGTCAAGGGTTACACCTAAGTAGACTATGCTGCCCGCTGGTTTGTTTTCTCTTCCCCCTACTCTATAGACCTTAGGGAGAGCGCGGCGCTTTTTCCCCTGAAAGGAGAAAATTATGCAGCCAGTCTTCCTGTAAACTTTTTTTTTTTTTTTTTTTTTTTTTTCTTTCCCCTATAAGTTTGAAGATTTCTAATTTGGATTAGGATTAGGTTGGAGAGGAATCTTTTTTACTGTACTGCACACATTTTAAGAGGAGGATGAGAAAATGGAAGGCTCCTGTAAACTATGTTACTTGATTTGTTTTGTTCAGCGAAAATATGTAGATTTTGCGAGTAAGAAACACGTGAGCAATCTACCCAGAACTTTATTACAGAAGAATTTTATCCGACTTCCTTGATATTTATCGTTATATTATGACCAAATTTCATTTGAGATATATGTAACTATGGATTGTTTCTGTACAATATACTACAATCCTATAATTAAACAAACAAAAAACAAACAATTCTAATGCATGGCGGTCCTACTTACCTGCTGCAATATACTCCTGTAAACTATGCTACTTGATTTGTTTCGTTCAGCGAAAATATGTAGATTTTGTGAGTAAGAAACATGCGAGCGAGCTACTCAGGGGAGAGCCCTGTAGTGAAGATAACAATATTTAACAATTAAATTAAATAACCGCGATTACCTACTGACCATATGTTGGAGTTAATATTGAGAATGTATTATATCCAAGTACTTTTTAATGATATTTATCGTTATATTATGACCAAACTACACAAAACCATTATAAATTGTAGCCTATGTATTATTCTGACGTATAACCTATATAACTGTAATGTTTCATCCAGTAGTTTTTGTGTGGAAGAGTAACAAACATACTCACAAACTTTCGCAATTATAATATTAGTAGGATAGTAGGATAATATTTAAAAAATTATATATATATGCATGCATGCATGTAAGGTTTTTTTTCTGATATTAAAAATAAGATTTAACATAAAAATCAATTTAAAATTTCCATCTTATCAATTCACAATATTAAAAATTTTTGATAATGGATTAAACTGTTTTAAAACTTCAAGATACATGGTAAAATATTAATTTATAACTATCTAATAGAAGCTTTCTTAAATTGTTATTATTTATTTATTTATAAATTCCCAGGAATCCTACTCTGGAAGGTGTTCCTATAAAATGGAGTCCCTTTTCAGGAAATAATTTTCTTCATATCCAAACTGAAGATACGAAAATGGAAAATATTCCATTGGACGAAATAACAGAATTCTGGTCAAGAGCGTATGGTGTTCTGGAACCAACTCATGGAACAGTGAAAGAAGAGCTGTGATTTACTATAAACAACCTTGTGTTATTTTTAAATTATCAAAATAAGATTACTTAATTAATTATAATTTTTATTTAAGTTTCCTGATTTTATCCACAATTAATAGTTACCTTATTTAAATATTTATATTTAAGTATGAGCAATTTATTTGTATTTTTTCAATATAAATGTTGCTTCTTGATATTTTTTTAAATATACAACATAAATCTCCATATGTCATTTATTTTTAAACTTACAAGATAAAAATGTCTGCAATATTCTTGATCCCTGTTCCAATTTAATTAGTAGAAAACAAATTTTTCACAAATTTTTAATTTTTAAAACTAAAAATAATTTTTGAGTTTAAGCTAAATATATTTATTTCAATTTTTTTCTCTCTCGAAACGAACTTTTAAGACTATAGGCGGATCGAGGGTGAGAGGGGGGGAGGGAGAACAGGTGCCCCCAGACGGTTTTTTGTGTACTGTGGAGAATCCATTACAATACATACTCATAGGCAAATCATGTGATGTAACAGAAATAACATGAGTGAAACTATTGTTTAGATGTTTTAATAAACCTTCGAAACCTTTCTATAAATACTATAAGTTTATTTCTAAGTTATTGTTGATTTTTTTGCCCATCTGCCTGTTGTGCCCCCCCCCAGAGAAAAATCCTGGATCCGCCCTTGTATAAGTAACAAAGGAGCAAATTTTAATGGTTAAAAGCTATTGAAAATCGGCTCTCCTGAACAAATGCAAAAACTAAAAAAAAAAAATGTGACAGGGTGGTCCTTTACAGGTGGAATTTGAAAAGAAATATTAAGCTCCACTGTCCAATTAAATATACGAAATGCATTTGTGTTTACACGCTAGACTTTGGAATTAGACAGAATGAATGTCTGTATTTGATGGTACTACATAAACTCTAAAAATTTCATATACATTTATACATACCTGGATATTTTAAATGGTTTTCAGGATTTTTTTTCAAGTAGCAAATTGACGTTTTAAGAATGTGACTTCTTAAAACGCTAACTTAAGTGGATAGGCAAACATAAAAAAATAAAAATTTTACTAAAAATACAATTTATAGGTTTAAATAAATTTGCAGGTGTTGTCAGGTTTGTATGAAGATTTTTTTATTTATTTACATGATGAGTTATCAAGGGACAGATATCTTACTGAACTACTATGGCGTAGTCTTCAAAATGCGGCATTATTGTGAGCGTGTGTATGCAAGGGTGGATCCAGGATTTTTTTCTAGGAGGCACAGTGGGCAGACGGGCAAATAACATCAATAATAACTTAATCAATAAACTTGTAGTATTTATAGAAAGGTTTTAAAGGTTTATTAAAATACCTAAACAATAGTTTCACTCATGTCATTTTTGTTGTAACATCACATGATTTGACTGTAAGTATGTACTGTAATGGATTGTCCACAGTACACAAAAAACTCTGGGGGAGCACGTGCCCCCGTTCCTCTGGATCCATCTATGTGTGTAGTGGAAGGGACAGGAATCAGAATACCTCGCTCGTTCGGGAGATTTGCAACAGTGTATTTCAAACCTAGCTTCAAAACGTATCTAACTAATAAAATTAACCAGAAAAACTCAAGTTGAATTCGAAATTCACACCGTCATGGGCGAAATTTTAACAGGCAAGAATATTGTCTATTATTTTGTAAAATAATACGCAGAATTATTTAAATTCCTTAGGTATTTTCATTGTAATGGTATTTATTATTATTTAAAGTGTAATATAAATTTAAAATGGAATTATTTTGAAAATAATCATTTTATGAACTACCATAAGTAATTTTACTTATTACCTTATTTATCATTAATTGATTGTTTATAAATTAACCCTGGTTTATGATAAAAGTGGTAACTTTATGCCAAATATAATATAGTTAAAGAATATTTAAGTGCATGACCAAATCTGTACCCCAAAGGTCAAGGACATCATGCCACATTTTTGTAATGTTTGCATTTGTTCAGGTGAATTTTTCATAACTTTGAACTATTAGAATTGTTTTTTTCGTTACTGATAGAAACAGCTAAGAAAAATTTTCACATTATTATTGACATTGATAACTAATTGGAAATATTGACCATAGTATTTATTTATAACAATTTACTTAAAATATAACCAAGTTGGTTGACAAGGTGTCCTTTGCCTACAGAGCTCAGAAATATTATTTTTGCTAAACTGGTGCCATTGTGTTTACTGACTTCATTAATAATTGGGAATTTAAAAAGAAATATTAAGCTCCACTTTCCTATTAAATATACGAAACGCATTTGTGTTTATACGCTAGATTTTGGAATTTGACGGAACGAATGTCTTTATGTACATTTTAAACTCAATAGCGTGCGTTTGCAAATAAAATCACGTTGATTGTTGACGTAAAAACTATCTTTAGTTACGTATTTACGAAAACATTTAAGTTATGGTGGTTATTAAACTAAGAAATGCTGAATGTCAATTCAAATTCTATATATCTTTATACATTGAAGACGTCACAGGACTTTTCATTCAAATATATAATAATAAGGCTCATCGAATCCGAAGGCTCGATGCCGACACCACTTATCTCGGTTTACAAACTTCCGCCCAGGGACCACTACCCAAACTCAAATCCGCCAGGTCACTCTTAATTTTTCCACCTACGCCTTGGTCTACCCCTCAGACGCTTCCCAGTCGGTGCACCGCTTATTAAATTTTTAGGAATTCCTTGGTTACTAAGCCCAATAACTTTACAAGCCCATATCAACCTTGGCGAGGCTAGCATTTGAATAAATAACCGGGTGCTTTCTTCGCAATTCCGCGTTGGGTAATTTCCTAAATTCTCCAGTGGTCTCATGCTTTTTCGGACCAAATATTCCAAGCAATACCTTATTTTTGAATACCTGTAGACGTTGTCCATCCTTCAGCGTTAGGGGCCACATTTCATCCAAATATATAATTATATTATACTGTGAGCGGACACTGATAACGTTATCATTGCGTATGGGGAAAAATCACAAATCTATTATATTTAAAATACACTAAATTAAATAAAACTAAAAATAAGTCTAAGAATAGTAAATGACAATTAACAACTTCATCAAGTGTTAGATGATGTAATACTGGGATAGAATTGGAGGAGGTAAAATAGTTGGACAGTACTATTTTCCGGTGTGATCCTCATTGCTTCCCTATTGCATCATCTACATCAGACCGAAATAAGCTTCTTTTGGTAATAAATGTTATTAATTATAGCTATTATGGTATTTACAACTGACGGATTACTTGAAAAAACTATGTAAAGACATTCGAAATATAATATTAGGTCCAAAATTTGACGTTATCAAACGAAGCATTATAATTTTTATTTTGAAGAGAAAAGATTTGATACGGCCGGGATTCGAACCCGGGTCTTCTGTCAAATCTTTTCTCTTCAAAATAAAAATATTTGACAGACGAACAGGGTTCGAATCCCTGCAGGGGCAAATCTTTTCTCTTCAAAATAAAAATATTTAAAAATTAAAACAACAAAAAATTATAAGCATTATAATGTTCTTGGATACGGTTTAGAAATAGAAAATTTAATATGAACGAGGTAATAAAATAAAGTCTTTATTTTCTACTATTAGTTAAATGTTAAGGGGTCGTATAATAATAACTTCATTCAGCACGAGAAGAAATAAAACTGGCCAGCTTTTAAAGAGTAATTGATTCCAGCATTAGTTTTCAATAAAACTTATAAAACAAACGATAGTATTACCATCGGGTACATATATTAAATTGATAGTTCTGATAATAATAATTCGCGTTTTGCTAAGAGTCAGCTCTTGTTAACAACTTTGACCCTACCACGTGCCTCGAACGAGAGCGGGAATTGCTATCGCTAGCGAACCCGCTATTTAAGAAGGTTCATTTCGCCAGCTGCTCAGTCGCGAAGCAGCTGGTTCTCAACATGTGCGGTATTTGGGCGATTTTCGGTCACCATTCTGACAGCATAACTTACTGCGATGATTCCTTCTGTAAAATAAGGCACAGGGGACCAGACGCCTGGAGGCTACAGTTTGATAACAGATTAAAGGTAAAGTATTATCAGTTGAATATACCGGCATGTGTCAACGCTTCACTTTGGACATACAACACTCTCAAGCTTTAAGGAACTTTCATTATCAACCTTATCAAGATAAGACAACTGTATACAATGCGGGATATAAATATTTATTTAAATTCAGCTTAGTTATCTAAAAACATAATTTATCCTGTATTAGACATATGGTGCTTAAGATTACTTTTATTCCTATTAGTAGATTTATCTGTATTCTTCTTTATAACATACACTTATGCACATACACATAAGTCAATTTTCTATGTGAAATTCTATTACAACTATTTTTATTCACACTACTGTTTCGAGTTAATTTAGGAAAATCTATGTGTGGTTTAAGATTAAATCCATGTGTTCATATAGATTTATACAATTCTTATGGTTTTGAAAAAAATATGGTATCAGTTTCGCAAGTTGTTGCTTCAAGTTGAGTTACAAGCTTTAACTGTTTATTCTTTTCATTTTTCCTTTTCCCAAAAGTACTAGCTATCATGAGCTTTTGTACAGAAAAGGGAATGTAATTGTGGGAAATGTGTAGATTTCAGTAATCATTTCATCAAGAAGTGATCGTTTTGGTAATTATTAACAGCAGGTTATCGCTTCGAGTTGAGTCACAGCAAGTTTTAACTTTTCATTTTTTCTTTTAATATTTTTCAAAAATACAAGTTATCATGAGCTCTGGTTAGGAAACGAGGATGTAATTATGGGAAGTTTACTTCGGTAATCATATCATCTAGAAATGAATGTTTCAACAAACATACATCATCTATACTTCGAAATGTTAGTTGAAACTTTTATTTCTTGATGAAATGATTATCGAAATCTACTCATTACCCATAGTTACAATCTCTTTTCCATACTAACCTCACGATAATTTGTATTTTGGAAATTATTAAAAATAAAATGAATAAACAGTTAAAGCTTGTTGTAACACAACTTGAACCGACAACCTTCAGAACAGACACCTTACATTTGTTCATATTTCTAGATTTATCACTATTCTTCTTATTAACATTCACTGTAAACAGTTAAGTCTATTTTCAATGTGAGATTCTATAACAATTTTTATTTACATGACTGTTTCGACTAAGCAGTTAATTTGGAAAAATTAATGAGTGGCCTGATATTGAGCCCATCATGTGTTCACATATTCTTAGATATTTATACAATTCTCATGGTTTTGAAAAAAATATATCTGTGCCCAGGACCCCAAAATAAGTAATACTTCAAGTAAATTGTTGTAAATAAATAAGATGATCAATACTTCCAATTATTTATCAACGGCAATAATAGTGTGAACAATTTTTGGTACCATTTCGTGAGCTTTAGTAAGGAAAAAATAATGTAATTATGGGAAATATGTAGAATTTGGTAATAATTTCATCAAGAAATTAACATTTTAATTAAAATAAATCATCTATATTTCGAAATGATAGTTGAAACGTTTATTTACTTGAAATCATTACCGAAATATAAACATTTCTTATAATCCCATTCTTTTTTTCCGTTCTAAAGCTCACGATAATTTGTAATTTTGGAGAATATTAAAAAGGAAACGAATAAACAGTTAAAACTTGTTGTAAGTCAACTAAAAGTGACAACCTGTGGATATTATAAACCAATTTTCCTTAAGCTGTTTCTATAATTACATAGGCGGATCCAGGGAGGGGGGCATGGGGACACATGCCCCCCCCAGATGGGTTTTTTTGTACTGTGTAGAATCCATTATAGTACATACTTATAGGCAAATCATGTAATTTTATAACAGAAATAACATGAGTAAAATTATTGTTTAGATATTTTAATAAGCCTTTGAAATCTTTCTATAAATACTATAAGTTTATTTCTAAGTTATTGTTGATTTTTTTGCCCATCTGCCCGTTGTGCCCACCTCCAGAAAAAAATTCTGGATCCGCCCTTGTATAAGTAACAAAGAAGCAAATTTTAATGGTTAAAAGCTATTGAAAATCGGCTCTCCTGAACAAATGCAAAAACTAAGAAAAAAAATGTGACAGGGTGGTCCTTTACCTCTGGGGTACAGACTTGTAGATTTAACACCATTTTTTAAAAAATATTTATTTCTAAAAAGTATAGTTAATTTTCAATGTGAAATTCTATAACAATTTTTATTGAGTTTGTTAGTTAAATTTGTAAGTAGCTTGATATTGAATCTATTAAGTGTTCATATATTCAGATATATTTATGCAATTCTTCTTTCAATTAAATTATGGTTTTGAAAAAAATCAGTAGATAAAATTTGGAAGTATCTATAGAATATTTATTCAGTGATATAGTTTAATAAAGAATTTTCTTACTGTAATAATTAGCATTTTATAATTTTTTTCTTCAGGAAGCATGCGTTGGCTTCGTGAGACTGACAATCGTGGACAGTATATGGGGAATGCAACCCATGATACTTCACGAATTTCCTCATTTAACCTTAATTTGCAATGGAGAACTCTACAACTTTGAAAGGGTATTTATTTATTTTAACTTTATTATAAGCTTATACAATTATTGAGTAGTTTGCTATAGTAATGCTCTCAATGTTTATTTTTGAATAATATAAAATAATTATTCCATTTCTTTTCTTGTACAAATAGTTACACCAGATATTCATTTAAAAGCTCATAGCATTCTTTAATATTAAAAAAAAAACCTGTACTACTATAACCTGTGAACGGGTCCGGAGTTTTGTACATAGTCGCGACTATACTGTTTCATGGACAACAGTTGTGCAGGTAGATCATTTGTCCTAGATCACGCTCAACCGCCAGACTTTTCCCCTTATTTTGTATTACTTTATAGAGCCCTAGGAGGATCCTAGATCCCATATGATCCATCTCCGGCCGCTAACAGACTAAATAAAAGTCTTGCCAGCAGCGGAATTTGAACCAGGATCCATTCCCCCTGCTTTAATATTTTAAATGATAAATTACCAAAATTAATTACGAGATACTATCTTAAGACCGACCTATATTACCTTTTTAAATAATGATGTTCTCTTTCTTTTAGCTTGGTGAGGAATTTGATATTAAATATGAAACTAAGTGTGATGTTGAATGTATCACACAGTTATTTGCCCGTGGAGGAATCAAACATACAGTTACCAACCTAGATGGTGTTTTTGGTTTTGTTCTTGTCGACTCTAAAAATCGTAAAGTCTATGCAGCAAGGGATCCCTATGGAGTGAGACCTCTGTTTAGGTTTGAGTCACAAGGAAATGGCATAGTTGGCTTTTGTTCAGAAGGCAAAGGTAATATTATAACTTTATAATGATTCCAGTAGACTAACTACTAGACTTAAAATAAGTAGAGATTAATATTACAACTTTTTTTTGTGCCTGAACCTCGATAAATCTTGTATGTACATTCATATTTTTCTAATATTTATATTTTTAACTTGCATATTTCACAGTAAATTAAAGATTTTTTTTACACGAATGTGGTGGTATTCATTTTTAAGTGAATATCTATTATCTCAACTTTTGATTATCTGGAATACATCTGACGATATTTGTCCCGACAATCAATGCTCTTCTATATATATTTATATATGCTCATTTATTAATAGTCAACTTGGTTGACTTGTCATTGCAAACCATGCACCCACTACCAGGCATATTTGCCCTGAAGATGGCCTACACCGTAAGCCGAAATGTTGGCACAATTAAAAAAATAAGTTTCCCTTATTTTTTGTTATCTCTGACTGCACCCCCTGAACAATTCAATCATCATTAGAATTACCAGTCAACTATTTTCTACTCAGATATTAATAATATACTTTTTTATTTTATAGTTGCTCATATGAAGATGTGACAATTTTCTTGGTTTTTAGGATTGATTGGCTTGAAAAAACTTGTTAAAGATAACTTAAAAAATGGATTTTGTGAGAAATGGTCATTAAATCAGTTCCCGCCTGGACACTTTGTTGAATATGATATTTTGCCTGATGGTAAAGTAAAACTAGTTAAGCAGGAAAGATTTTATACTATTGGGAACAGGCCTGTCTTTCGGCCATTTGTGCCTTACTCAGGTTAGTTTATTATTTATTAATATCAGTTTTTTAAAAATCTATATCTACTATATATTCAAATTAATTTAAATAATGTAGAATCTTATGCTTAACCCTAGTTAGGCCTTTGACCAAATGCACTTCCTTTAAAAATAAAAAAAAGCTATACATTAATAATAGTACTGCTGTTTCTAATTTTATTATTATACTAATATGCTAATATTTTATCTAGATAATTTGTTTTATATTATTTTTATCATTACTCTTATTATAGTGTATCCAGTTATTTTACTATTATCTTTGTTTATTCAGCCCTGTTGAAGACCTGCGATGTAGGTGAAAATATCTTCTCTTCATTCTCAGTGAATAAGTGGTAAAGTCAAATTTTGTCCAGAGAGAAATGTGTATTAAGGGAAGCAGAATCGTGTAGTTTTTGGCTTGAAATGGAGTTCTAATTTAAGCGATAATTCCTTTTTATTTCTAAGCCATACCTAGCCTCTTTTTCACTACAAAAATAACACGATTCCATCTCCTTAAATACAAGAAACTCAATTTGAAGAAAATTAAACTTAATCAATAGTTTAGACTGAAGATATTTATGTTTCCTACTATTTGAGAATTTATTTTGACCTCTATCGAGTCAATTTTCTCCTCCATATAATTTTTATGATCAGCCAATAATAATTCAAGCTTATTACTTGGACAGCAATTTAATCAGGTTACTTTTTATGTGCATTTCATCTTTTCTACTACGAATGATAATAATAATAATATCCGGCGCAACAACTCGTCACCGAGTCTGGGCCGCCTCCAGCATTCTCCACCAATAAGCTCTATCCTGCGCAGCATCCCTCCAGTTTCTAGCATTAAGAAGGGTATGTGCATCCTCTGCCGCAGCTTCCATCCACCTCACATTTGGTCTCTCCGTGTGCCATGGATTCCCTCTCTGAGAATCTTCTTGGGAATCCGAGTGTCCTCCATCCGTGCCACGTGTCCTGCCCATCATAGTCGGCCAACTTTGATTGTTCTGGCCACATCTGAGGTCTTATAGAGGTCATATATCTCCCTAATGTATCGCCTTATCCATATTCCTCCCACTTTTATTGGACCGAAGATCTTCCTCAGGATTGTTGTCTCGAAGATTAAGAGCATTTTCTCTTCTGCCTTTGTTAGAGCCCAGGCCTCTGAGTCATAAATGAGTACCGGGCGAATCAGGGTTTTGTAGATCAGCAGTTTTGTCTGCCCAGAAAGGAACTTGCTAGTTAGTTGCTTCCTTAGGCTATGATAGCATTTATTAGCAGAATTAATTCTTCTTCTTATCTCCTGAGACATGTCATTTTGTGAGTTAATTTCTGTCCCTAAGTTGACGAAGCTGTCAACGCAATCGAATCAGTACTGACCAACTTCAAAGTAATCCTCTTTTTCCTGGGTTCCTCCTATTCGCATATACTTGGTCTTCTGTATGTTGACATTAAGCCCAAGTTTCTTGGCTGCCTCTTCCAGTGCTAAGAAAGCTTCCCTCAGCGCCTTTTTAGATCTTGCCATAATGTCAAAGTCATTGGCATACCCTAGGATTTGGACTAGTCTGTTGAACAGGGTTCCATCTACCTGAATTCCGGAATTTCTTATGGCCATTTCTGCTCCAAGGTTGAAGAGTAGACAGGCAAGGGCATCTCCTTGTCTCACTCCCATATCTGTATGGAATTCTTGTGAAAGATCTGATTCGACTTTTACAAGACATTTTGACCCTTGCATAGTCATTTTCACAAGACGAATGATCTTCTGGGGTATATTCAGATCTTTTAGGGCTCGATAATTCATTGCGGTCAATGCTATCATCCTTAGTGAGAATATCTGGTCCACCGTAGACTGCCCTCTTCTAAAACCTGCTTGATAGTTCCCCAGCTCTTTCTCTGAATGTGGTGAGAGCCTGGAAAATAAAATGTTCGAAAGAACCTTATATGCGCAAGATAACAGTGTGATTCCTCGGTAGTTTTCACATTCTGTCTTGCACGAATGTGCAACTACGAATGATAATTTACTTTATTTTATATATAATTATTTTGAAATCACTTGATAATTTGTTTTCATCAACATTATATTCAATTTAATGATTTTTTAAACTATTCCCCTATAAGAAAAGATTTGGTGTGCAAAGATATTTTACCTTTTTTTTTAAGAACATTCTTGTGATACATAATATGATAGTAACAAAAAGTAATTGCCCTGTTTTAAATATCAATTGATTTTGATACTTTATTTTTTCGAACAAATACTGTGATAATTGAATAGTTATTGATTCTCTATTAAGAAAATTTGATTGTTGGTAATACAAAGCAGTTTCATCTAAGAAATAGAATAGAAGAGACTATTCCAGTTGGTCTGACTTTGTAGATTTGAATTTTGAGTGAGTTCAAATATTTGTAGGAAATGATTTAAGTTTTTTTCCAACAAAATTTTCATTAAAATCCAAGGGAGTTTTAATTATTGAATGCTGCTTGTTAAAGCTGGTATATTTGTTTTCTTAATATTTAATATTATACTTTGTATATTTAAAATTTATAATTTATGAATTTTAGAACTCGCAAGTGATGTTCGCTCAAACATTAGGCTGCTGCTGACAGAAGCAGTTAGGAAAAGATTAATGGCAGAAAGAAGGATTGGTTGCCTACTCAGTGGTGGACTCGACTCGAGTTTAATCGCAGCATTACTTCTAAAGATTGCCAAAGAAGAAGGCATAGATTACAAAATTCAGGTATTTAATGAATGAATCCTCTGTACTACCAACTAACAGCCTTTTTTCATCTTGTCAATTTTCCTCTCATTCTTAGTCAAACATCTAGTCTGTTGGGCCTTTGATTCTATTTGACTTTGTGTTAAATTTTCTTTCCGCCCATTTTCATTGCAAATGTTTGTTAATACATTGTATTTTCAGCTACTATTCATTTCCATTTTTTTTTGTGTGTGTGCTCCAGTAAAAGTTTAGGTTCATAAAAATCAGAATATTCCATGGTCCATCTTTTTTACCATCTTTGATTTTTCTAAAGTCACATTTGACTCACTTAAGATAATCACAGTAGTCCTTACTGGACCATTATTAAGCCACAAGTATTACTTTGGCTGGCGATTTCACCAGTGTGCTAAATCTTAAAAAGCATGGGGTGTTTACATAATGTTTTCATAATCACTACTTTTAGCAATATCATTCAATAAAAAATTTACCGCAATTAACATCTAGCAATCGATGTTTTTTTTTTTACCTTAGAAATGAATTTTTTGTTCATAACTTTTTTTAATTTAAACTTATTAAAATTGTTTTCCATCTTTCCATCTTCTTTCATAGCTCTACTAAAATCGTTTTCCATCTTCTTTCATAGCTCTTTTCTTATTTTAAACTTACTAAAATCATTTTCCATCTTTTAGTTTTGATTTCTATTAAAGTTGTTTTTGAAACTATTATTTATTATCTACTATTTAGTTCACATCCGTATTACAGTACATTAATCTTGTTGTAGTCATATGATGTAAACATTTGGGGTTTCATTTAAAAATATTTTGGAACACCTAATGTATTTTGAGAAGAACATTGATTAAATAAAAAAATATTTTAGAAACACTTGGAATCTGATGAAGAGTTTTTCCTATAAATCATGTGCTGCCGTTCTGATCTGAAACGGTTTGCATATTTCTCCTTGAAATTTAACTGTTGAAGATTTGTTAAGGTAAACTTATTAAGTTTAAGTGTTCCCCGATCATTGCCATATTCCTTAAGTTTATTGAATAAGACATAAATGCCCTGTCTTTAGGGGGGGGGGTGCACGTGCCACCCAGACATTTTTCAGGCACTGTGGGGAATCCATTACAGTACATAATTAAAGGCAAATCGCATGATAAAAGTTCTTAAAATAACAGAAAGAACATGAGTGAATGAAACTATTGTTTTGATATCCTACTAATATTATAAATTCGAAAGTTTGTATGTTTGTCTCTCTTTCATGCAAAAACTACTGAACAGATTTGGATGAAACTTTGCAGTAATGTAGGTTATACATCAGAATAACACATAAGCTACAGCAAGGGCGGATTAGCGGGGGGGGGGGGGAAACGGGGGGCACGTGCCCCCCAGACAGTTTTTTAGGAACTGTTGGAGAATCCATTATAGTACATAATTAAAGGCAAATCAGGTACTTAGTATCTTAAAATTTGCAGATACTTTCTTTTTATAATTTAAGGAAGAAATTTGGATAATTCCACCCCCAAGGGTTTCCTCCTTAGTATAATAGGGGTTCAAAGATTGTATGGAATCCGTCAGTTTTGAAGTTAGACATCTGAAATTTTGGATGTACGAGTAACTTATAGTTTAAAAAAAATTTAATTATTTATTTAAAATGATCTGTCACGAAACTTTATGTGGCAGACCAAATTCCACGCGAGCGAAAGCTAGTATATATATATATTTATCTATTCCCAAATATTTATTAGTTTTCTCAATAATTAGTGAGTGTATTTAATTTTATAATAATGACTGAGATAAAATAATTAATTTGTGTTTTAGACATTTGCTGTTGGAATGGGAACTTCACCAGATATTGTGGCAGCTCGTCAAGTTGCCAAGTACATTGGGTCTGATCATCATGAAGTTATTTTTACCGAGGAGACTGTAAAAGATGTCCTAGATAAAGTTATTTATCACCTTGAAACATGTGATATCACGACAATCAGAGCTTCTGTTGGTAAGTGTTACTTTAAATTCCATTATTTATGTTATTTTATATTCTAAGTTAATATTTTATGATTCCACTCATACTGAAAATGCATTATAAATATTGTATATGTAAATAATTAAAATGAAATATTAGCTGGAAAACCATATATCAATATTACTGGATTCTATTCCCAGCATTATTTTTAACCAGACTATTTCAGAACTCAGATTATTACATCCAACCTAAAAAGAATTTAGTTCACTGTGCAGTAGCACTCTTACTTTAATTTTTATAACATTAATATAAAAAAATTAAATTGTTTCATCTTATATTTTTACCTGCCTTAGATTTCCATCTTCTTTATTCTGCTTTCATCTCTTATTTATTTGTACCATTTTTATTAGATCATATTCTATTCTGTCAACTTTTTGACATAGTCCTTTCCATTAGTTTGTGTCTTTATTTTGTATCTGAAAAATTTACCATAGCATGTAAATCTCTTAGATAGTCAAATATTATGAACTTATTTTATTAATTTAATTATATTATCAATCAAATATTCTTTGTAAGATTAATTTTAAATTTTTTAGCCTTAATCAAATTTTAGTATTATTTTATTTTTTCAGGAATGTACATCTTGTCAGAATACATTAAACAGAAAACAGATTCGACTGTTATTTTCAGTGGTGAAGGTTCAGATGAATTGTCACAAGGGTAAGTTTATAATTTATTAGATTAAAAATGTTATCAAAGAGCTTTTCATTTCTGAAATAATGAAAAGATTTTAATCTTCATAATTCTTTGATATGAAATTAAATTCAAACAGTCGCTGTAATGGAAAATATTAAATTCTTATTTGTTGTTCCAAAAAAGAAGTTTTAATCAATTATAATCGACACTGCTATCTTATAATCCTATGAGGTGACATAGGATAAGTCCGTTGGGGGCAAGTGCTTAATTATTAAAACTAAATCCAGAACTTTTAGTAATAAACTACACTTAGTGAGCATGGAGTATAATCAGTGATTATCACAAATCCAATAATGGGATTCTCTAAGATAAAGTATAAAAAGTTATTAAGATATTAATTAATTCCAATTTGTTAATTATTTTGAAGTTTTCAACTTCTGTTGTTTGGATTTGTCAGTTTCTACCCACCAATCAATTTTTTTTTTTGTTAAGATTTATCTTTGGAATATTTTTTCAAAATACTTACTATTGTTTCTAGTAAGTACTTTATGTTAACACGTTCCCTGCCGGACCGTTTTTTGAAGACTTTCCGTTCAGGCCGCGTGGGGCGTATGCGCCCATGCTTTACACCTGTATTATTTTGTTTCTGGCGAATGCCTTACAATAAATAAAATGCCGCAAAAATCATAATTATCAAGGAAAGGTTGTATAGTTTAACATGCATAACACAATAAACGAATAAATTTATTTTTCTAGGAATTAGTTTAACAAATACCTGGCTGAACATTACTAAGCAAGTTGCATCCTCACATATAAGTTTTTTATCATGCCTACATCAGTTCAAAATACAATATTTTAATTAAATTCAAGTTTGTATGCAATTACAAAGGGATGTTACGATGAACTTTGTTAAAGCATGGCATACATAAGTGTGGTTTATCCACACAACTATCGCAGAATGTTGCAACTTTTACAGTACAGTTCCTTGCCGATTTGGAACCAAATTTTTTAACATTTCTTTCGTAACAAATTTTACACCGCCTTCTTATCGAATTAAAGTGGCCTTCCTTTTTTTTAATTTCGTGTCGTTTTCTTCTTTGTTCAATTCGTGGAGAATTATTATTATTATTACACGACATCAGATTCATTGCTAATGTTTTTCGGAATTCGATGCTTGTTATTTTTCGGTTTGTAAGACTGTTATATATAACCCATGAATTCACGACAGCTGTGTTCAGGCAAAGTTCAAATACAATTTTTTTATACCACTTTACTGATTTTCGTAGAGGACTGCAATATGAAGCCATTTGATCGGAGATATCTACAGAAGACTTCCCTTCATTATAATCCACAATAACCTTCGGTTTTGTAACAATATTCCCCCTTTTCTGCATAGTCACAGTTTCATTAGAGTGTTTCGTTGATAATAGAAGAACATCACGCTTGTCCTTCCATTTTAGTATTGTCAAACCATCATTGCTTTCCTTAGCGATATATTCATATCGCATTAATTTTTTTTAAAGTAGGTCTTTTGGAATTCCACGGCGATTTGATCGTATTGTTCCAACCAGATGAGTGTTTTGAGGAACTAGCTTTTTGGCTAATTCGAGACTTGTGTACCAATTATCAGTACATATTGTATGGCCTTTACCAAATATACTTTTGCACAATGATAGAACAACATTGGTAGGCGTTGTTTTCTCTCTATCCATTTTTTTCCCACAATAAATTTTGAAGGCGAGCGTGTATCCCGGTCCTGAACATAATTTAAATAATTTGATACCATATTTATGTCTTTTTTGTTTTATATATTGTTTGAAGACAATGCGACCTCGAAAAGGAATCAGAGATTCGTCTACGCAAACAATTTCGCCTGGTTCAAAATACTTTTCAAAGTTTTCATTCAACATATCAATGACTGGTTTAATTTTATACAAGCGGTCATTTACATTTTCCTTGTCATTGTTGTTAAAATGCAACATTCGTAGCAAAAGTTCAAACCGATTTCTTGACATTATTGAAGGTGGAAGAGTCTGCGAATATGCTGGATCTTTAGACCAATACAAACTTATTTCTGGAAGCTTTACAATTCCCATCCACATAATAAGTCCAAAAAACCGTTTTATCTCGTTTTTGTCAGTTGCTATCCATTCATCTAATCGATACGATGTTTGTTTAGATAGACATTGTTGCGCATACCGATTCGTTTCTGAAACGACAAGATCGAAGAATTCATCACTCATAAACAAAAAATTAATATCTTCCAGTTTTTCGTAAGTTTGATTGCATGTTTTGAAACCAGGTGTACCAACGAAAGGCGTAAGGCGCGGTTGGTTTCCGATGGGATCAGCCCAATCTATATGCGAAGTAGTCATACTGTTTATAGAAGGTTCAGTATCTTCGTCTTCACTACTGGATAAAATGCGAGTGCTGCGTGTGGAAAGGCAATGAAAAGGTATGATTTCATCTGAACTGTCTGAAGAATATTCAGAAAGGTTTCCTCGTGCAATCCTAGGGCGTTTTGTTAAAATTTCTGCGAGTGGCACGTCAGAACCATCACTAGAAACACTGTTGCTGTGTGAGGCCATATCGGCTTATAAGGAGTAATTATTGTAAAATTTGGAAAAGGTCTGAAGAAGAAAAGGCGGGAAAAATTGCAACCTTTTGTTAATGTAAAATATCCGAACTTATAACACTTAAATAATATGTACGTACCGTATTTCCTTCGTTTAACACACTGAACTATAAATCAATCCCAGTTTTAGTAAAGCAGTACGTATTGTATCAACGACACGTGAATAAATGACATCGCAGTGCGAAGAATGCAGAAAACAAGTGACGGCGAAACAAAATTGCCCACCACGCCGCGTGGGGCGTATACGCCCCACGATTAAATGAAGGCATCAGCAGTAGTACTAAGATTCCCGTGATCGACTGCATATTGAATTTTTAAAAAATTCTTCATTTTACAATGATAATACCAAATGGCTTGAACGGAAAGTTCAGCGTGGGGCACATACGCCCCACGCGGCAGGGAACGTGTTAAGAGGCCACATGATAATGATTGTGTTGTAGTCATGTTGAGGTGACAAAAATAAAAATTGGCTCCAACTAAAGTTAAAAATAAAAGAATTCTTCTTTATTTAAAAATAAATAATAATATATTTTTACAAAATAATGATAAAGATAATGTTAACAATGCTATTGAAAGTTGATATTAAAAAAGTATCTGAGATCACTTTTCCATGAACCTCCTTGGCCCAGTGGCATTAATAGAAGGAGGTTACACCACCAATACCACTTTTTGAATTTAATACTTAAACATGACTCACTGTTGTAGCAGTGCATCAAAGTGTTTCTTATCCTTTTGAAAGCTGCTCTCATCGTGTGGTTCATGTCCATCGACTTAGCAAGCTGACTGGGCTGGGGTCCTTACAGGTCATAGAAGCGAGAAGACTTGGTGAAACATGACCTCTTACATTTAAGAAATTGGTCTAGTTTTATTACTTTCACCTTTTTAGGCATCTAAGAATTGACACATGATTGTACTTTGTTCCTCTAGTCTTTTAATTATTTTATATCAAGATTGTTTCTTGTATCAAATAATATTAGACTTGAATTGTCAAACTAGGACTTTAAACATCTTGAGCCTCAAGCAAATTATTTATATGCTGTTAACCAATTTTATAATCCTCGATTTTATTTTTGTGGCCTCTTGCCAGATGATAAATTTTCATTTTTTTTTTTGCCAAATTAAAAGATTAACCTGTTTTGTGAGTGTAATATAGCTTGATTAAGTTTTTCAGTTCCAATATTGTGTAGTAAGTAATCATATTTTAACTCAAGTATGAGTTGAAACACGGCATATCTAAAATACCAAGTAGGGTCTTAATTTCTAAATGTTATTAAGACTGCACAAGTTGTCATTACATCACAAATTTACAAATTTGCATGCTCAATAACTTAAATTAATTTACTCTTCTTTTCCACTTAGATACATTTACTTTCGAAAAGCCCCTACCCCTGAGGCGGGCAATGAAGAATCCTTAAGACTTCTGAACGATATCTACCTTTATGATGGACTTCGAGCTGATCGAACAACATCTGCACATAGGTATTATTATTTTTTCTTCAACTTAATTTAAAATAGTTGTTAAATTATAATCTCATTCTGTTATGAAAAATATTTTTCATTATTTTTCAGCTTAGAGCTTCGAGTTCCTTTTCTGGACTTGCAGTTTTCAAGTTATTACCTTAGTCTTCCTGCTGAAATGCGCCAACCTGTTGATGGAGTAGAGAAGCACCTCCTGAGATCAGCATTTTCTGGCATCGGTCTTCTTCCAGATAATATCCTATGGAGGCATAAGGAAGCCTTCAGGTATAGAAAATGCTATTATTAACGATTAATTATAATTATTTACTAATTTTTGGGCTACTTTGTTACCTACTAAATAGTTCATTTTTACATTTATAGAAGACTTATTAGTAGAACATTACTTTCAAAATGAAACATGTTTTAGAAAGACATATTTTGCCTTTATACAGTGCTAAGTTATACAATGAATTCTAAAATATTTATGATAAATTGATTTTTCAGTGATGGTGTGGCTTCAGTTAAAAAATCTTTGTTTGAAGTGATTCAAGACATAATAGATCCATCTGTTACACAAGAGCAACTTGATAATGCTTCAAAATTATTTCCACACCTCACACCTACTACCAAGGAGTCTTATTATTACAGGTAACTTTTATTTTAAACTGCTTACTTATTGAAATTTACAATAAAGTGCCAATTAAGATTAATGTGGCATGAAGATTGTTTTTAATGAAGTTGTTGGTTTGTGTATTGTAAAATTTAAGACATTCTAAAAAAAACGTGAACCTCTAAAACCCTTGAAGGATCTTCTGTTCATGGTAGAGACAGTACTGTTTCCAGGAAAATCATTGTGGAGAGAGGTGACTTGTCTTAGATCATGCTCAACTGCCAGGTTTTCCCCTAATTAAGTGCATGCTTAATTATAAAACCTGACTGTTAACAGATTATATTTATAAATGTGGTCAAGGAGAAACTTTGTTTTCCCACGGATACCTCTAATACCATCGGAGTATAATGTCTTTCAGTCAGCACAAACTCTTTTAAGTTAATATATATATACTGAAATTTTATTATCACGCCTTTCAACTGTTCCAACTATCATCTCAGAAACTACTAATAATGCATTATTTTATACTAAACAACTATTATTTTGTTTTAGGATGATATTCGAAAAACATTTTCCTGGACAAGCACCGAATCTGACTCCTTACTTTTGGATGCCAAAATGGACTAACGTTAAAGATCCGTCAGCAAGATTTCTTGATGATTACAAGCCCGAGGATTGAAGTTCTAAGCGATTCTAAACCATATTACATTTGTTGATCATTCCAAATTTCTTTGTTGAAATTTTGTAAACATTAATCTTTCAATGGAACTGTTTGTTGTTCCATTATGCAATCTACAAGATTGGACTTTTTTGTCAAGTCCTTTTATCTTTATTTATTTCAATGTAAATATTTTATAACTATGACAAAAGCAATTGTTACTTTATTTACTTGTTATACTATTAAAGACTTTTCTTTAGGTTTTTGTTATTTCTAAATTTTTGTGATTCTTTTAAACCCTGTTCCCTTTATATACATTAATGTAAATATTTATTACATTTATTTTATTTTTAATTCCTATACCACTTTTTAATACACTCCATGGCTGTGTTAATTATTAAGTTATGTTAATAGGTAAATACAATTATAATAGTTTGAAAATGTTATCTGTGTTTCTATTTTTTACTTTTTCTAAAAAATATATGAAGGCTACAGGGGAAAAACGAGGTAACTCTCTTTTTCTAAAATGTTCAGGAAAGCAAATTTACTGCGGAATCGGTATCATTATTTTTGTTAAAATCCATATGGATTGCTGGTCCTGTCAATCTGACAATGAAGAGCATGTTTTTGGGGCTTGAAGCCCAACTTGTAGAAGTCACTTTACCTTGTTTTATCCCAAACACTGTTAGGATAAATTAGTTTTTCCCATTTAAGGGCATACTTTTAGAGCCGTTAGAACTCGTGTTTCACCTATTTTGATCATACCATTGTGTTTATCATCAAAAAATCAAGTTACCTTGTTTTTCCCCTGTAGTCTACTTTTATGTTATTTAAATAAAAAAGTAATGAATGATCAGTGACCTGTTACTTGTCCCAATTTGAATAGGTCCTAAGATGACTTGAGACTAAGAAAGAAGATTTGAATATGATCAAAGAATATTAAATAACATAAATATGTAGCTGAATATTAAATTTGAACTGTCCTTTTCGTTAGGGTCATTTATAATTTTAATAGACTTCTAAGTTACGAAAATTCCTTGCAGCCTTATTTTATGTTATTTAAAAAAAAAAAATTAATGATCGAAGATGGCTTAATATTAAATTTGAACTGTCCTCTTCTTCAGTGTTATGTCAAAATTTAATTTAATGCTAAGGTACAAAAATTCCTTGCAGGCTACTTTTATGTTATTTAAAAAAAAAAATTAATGATTAGTTTCCTAGTTTTTTCCTGTAATCTTCATATTTAACATTACAATTATATAATTATAATTATATATAACCCACATCAGACATCTGATATGCTTACTACTTTTCACCAATCGACAGATCATGTCAAGGGCGGATCCAGGATTTATTTCTGGGGGGGGGGCACAATGACAGATGGGCAAAAAAATCAACAATAACTTAGAAATAAACTTGTAGTATTTATAGAAAGATTTATTAAAATATCTAAAGAATAGTTTCACTCATGTTATTTATGTTATTTTATTCATATATTTTAACAACTATCATCGCATGATTTGCCTATAAGTATATTCTGTAATGCATTCTCCACCGTACACAAAAAAAGGTTTGGGGGACACGTGGATGCCCCTAGATCATGTTCTAGAAGAGATGTAGAACCACAAATATATGCACTTATTTACAATACTAATATAACTATTTACGAAAAGTTTTTTATGGGTTATAAATTTTAAAAAATTAATATTGACAAATGGTAGAGGACTCAGTCAGCTTAGTATACAATTTATAGAAAGGTTATGTCTTTTATTTCTCATGGACTAACAGTTTTTTAATCTAAGATCTGTTTAAATCACCGTGTTAAACTTTTTTTTATTCTTAATTTATTACAATGATCTATGGCCCTAACACTTCCCCCCCTCCCATTGGCAAGGAATATGGTCAACAAAATTTGTTCATGTGACAATAGGTTTCATATATTCAACTTATTAAGCTGTGCAATTTCTATCACTTTTTTTATCAATGTATAAGTACATTTGCTTTAAATTATAAATACATTTTTATCACTAATAATTAATTTAGTATAGTATACTTCACGACCTGAGGGGATGATGGCTAGGGTGTAACCAGAAGTAGAACATCAATAATTTTTCCACTATTGTGCTCTATAAATTAATTTTATTTATTTTTTTACTTAGGAGTATATGTAATTCCTTTTTTCTAGAGATCAAATTAGGCTCTGACTTTAGTCCAAAATTCAGCCCCTGCCATTTCTGTTTAATAGAAGATTGCTAGGAATCTTTAAGTTTCTCTATGTCTTTCTTAAGTATCTTAATTGTTCTGAGTTGATGATTTTATTTCATATCTGTGCTATGATAGTTTGTGTTCTAGTCCTGAGTTCTAAGTCTAAGTTTGGGTTCAGAGTAGTGAATATTTTTTATATGCCTGAGAGTAGCTACGAATTATCCATCTAAACAGCCATTTTCCTATCTTGACAAATCTACATTGAAGTGAACTACTATCAGTAGAAAATCTTCTTCTGGTATTAATAGGATGTGGGATAATTGTGGAAGTTCAATTGGAGATATTTATTTCTCTGAGAATGGGCGGAGATAGCTCTCCCCTGTCTAACCATAACCATCTTTCTTAAACAGGTGGTTTCCTTCCATAACACCATATTACTTTGCCGTAATGTACACAGTTTATCAGAGTAACTTGAGCAGTTTTTGTATTTCCTGAAAACTCTTAATTTCCTAAATCTGGTATTAAATTATACACTACAGTGCAAAAGTATTATTATTAAACTATTTCGTAATATGAATGAGGATTTATATGAAAAATGTCCTCTTGTTTATTATTATTGACGCTGTTGTATAGATTTAAATAAAAATTCAATTAAACTTAGTCATTTTGCCTTCATTTATTGATACTTAAAAACTCACCATTAATGTAATTTTAAAAAATATTATTATTAAAATATTAAAAAATAATGTTTTTAAATTTCGGCATCACTTAAACAAATATTAAATATTGGGCATACAGAATTAAGAGGAAAATAAAATCAATGACACGATTGATCAGCTTCCTTCATATAATCATTTATACTTTTTTTTCAGTTGTTACTTTTGTTTCTCTAGAAGCACTAAATCCCAGTTTTGCACTGCCAGCATCCCTGGAGTTCTATACACCGAGCATAGAGATAATGAATTTGAAATATGATAACCAGTTCATAAAAGTAAATCATTATAATGCATATCTCGGAACCAACATTTTATGAAATAAAAGAATAGTTTAACTTATCTTCCCTAAGTTTTGATAAGTTTAGGTAATCTTCCCTAAGATAAATTAAAAAATGTCTTTTTAACAAGAACATACAATTTAAACTGAATCAATAACCTTTGCTGCACATTGACACTTCTTAACAATAAGAGGAGACTATAATTTCTGGTAACCAATTGGTTTTGCAAAGTTCCAAATTACCAACACTTCCTATATATAACTGATTAAAGGATTAATTGGATATAATTTCCAGAAATGGGATCATCCATTTGTGAAGATGGAATTTTAACTGAGAAAGTTTTCATTAACTAGAAAGGAAAACATTACTAAAAACTATAATCCTTTCAATATCTTTAAAAGGATGCATCATCATGGAAAACGTTTTGATTTATATACCATTACCTAACTCAGTAGTTGACTAGAATATTAAGATTATTATTAAAGAAGGATTCATTGAGACAATTTTATTTTAATCAATTTGTTTAATTGAGTTGATCTTTAAATTGATGTCAAATCATTATTGAAGACATTTGACCGTACAGGAAGAGGATAGGAGATAGTAATAATTGTAGTTTCTGATGTTACTTAGCGTCCATTGACTCTTATTGACCCTTATAAAACATTGATGGTGTTGAATCTGTGGAGTTACATCGTCTTCAAATAAAACATGTTACCTGCATCTATTGAGAACATTCTTTATTTTTAACTATTAGAAGCATGTTTATTTAGAATAATAAAAAGTTATTATGAAAACAAATAGATGTTTGAAATAATTATCATTATTTATTAAAAGAATATATCTTGTTTATTAACATACCTTAATGTGTTCCCAGAATGTTTTGCTTTCATCATTATGGCTTTATGATCACAGTAAATTCTGTGTTGAAGAGTTTTCTGAATTCGGAGCTAGAACATATTAATAGAAAATACTTGTTATAATTTTGTAGCAGTATCTTTATTCATAGTAAACTCTCGAGATTGAATAAAAACATATATTTTATAACGGATGTTAGTTAGATTAGGAATTCTTTTAAATTCTGTTTAGTTGCTGAGGTGATAATGATTTATATCAAATGTCTACAGTATTCTATTAATATAATTTTTTTTATTAATTGTTATAATTTAATATATTTTTATTTTGAAGAGAAAAGATGTGTCCAGGGCCAGGATCCCGGCCCTGATACATCCCAATACATCAGATAGATACATCCCATTATATCGGATAGATACATCCCGGCCCTGGACATATCTTTTCTCTTCAAAATAAAAATATTTAAAATTATATTCTATTAATAGTGTAGGTATACTTTCTCATAGCCAGTTAGTATTTTAAAACATCTTTAGAAAAACATATTGATATATTTTTAGTTCAATCTAGTTTTTAGTATAAGTTTAAATACATGAAATTATACAAGCTGTTATATCTTATGAGAGAATACCATAGTTTGACATTGAAATATTAAATTAGTAAGAGTTCATTTCATTATAATGCAAATACATATACCTATTGAATTATAAACATAAATCCCTGTAACATTTAAGAACATCTTAACTTTATTTCTGGTTCACTAATATCAGTGCAAAAATTCAACTGAATTATATTGGCAATGAATGTTATTGGCTGATTAAGATTTTCCCGCCAATGGAATCAACTTGAGATATATGAAGATTATGTTTACTTTACTTTTTTTATTAAGTGCGTATTATAATTTTATCTAATTTAAATTAAAAATAACTCATCATTTATTTGTTTATAAGAATATTGAGTTGGTATTTTTCTTCTGTATACTGTTTGCATATATGCCAGTATATTATTTCTTCTAATGTCGTTATAACATCATGATAATTTAATTATCGTTCATTTATAGAAATTTATTTTCTTTTTATAAAAGTTAAGATAAGAAATAATGGAAATAAAATGAGCGAAACGATTGGAGAATGAACCCGCCAATTAAAATGATAAAGATTGCAATGATGGAACTAATCAAATCGTGAACGGAGGTGGGGATGGAGTCAGTCTATCCCGGTGACTTCTCCCGGTCTTTATTTGCAAGTAGTAAGCTGTTTCTGTCAGGATGTTTTTCAAAATGTGAGTCAATCAATATTAAAATATCTAAATTATACGTTAAACTATCTTTTTAATGATAGGCTACATTGATATTTTAAGCGTATCGTAAGTTACATTATATTTATTCTCAATTTAAATTCTTTATGAGCAATAAAGCAACCAAAGAGAGGTCTGAGGGATCCTATGAAACCAAAAACTACTTATTCTTATCTTTAAATAAAAATTGTATGAATCTATTGCTTTAATAACATTCGCTTACAAAGTTAATATTGTATTCAAATCGTTTTCGGTATTATATAGAAATATGTATCGGTATCTACTTTCTTATCTACTTATCCAATTATATTTAAGCTAATATGTTATATAATTCTCATAAGCCAAATTTTCACTGTTAGGGAATAATTATGAGAAGAATATAATCTCGAAACTTCCCTAAAAGGAAGTTAAAAAAAATGAAAATGACATTTAAGTGTCAAAACGTCATTGTTTAAAAGAATAATTGAATTGACTGAAAGCTGGTTTTTTTTCAATAATAATAATAAAAGGAAGTTAAAAAAAGAATATACTAAATTTCAAGAACGGGAAGTAAAATATGTTAGAGAAGAGTTGGTCGACTGTATCTTCTAATTCAAGGAAGAAATAGTTGGGGGTGCAGTCAATGAAAACATCAAAATAAGGATAACTTATTTATTATGTGCCGACGTTTCGGCCTACAATGTAGGCCATCTTCAGGGCGAATAAAACAACTTGCAGGTTAGGCCGCTCAGAGACAAGTCAGATATATATAATATATTAGAGATATATATAATATATAAAATATATATATAATATATTAGAGAGGAAAATAGTTGACTGGATGATATAATGGAGAATGGAGATAGTTGAGGGGTGCAGTAAAAAAAACACCAAATAAGTCAAGACTTATTTTTATTTGTGCCGACTTTGTAGGTCATCTTCAGGGCTAATGGGAGAGGCGGCTGGGTGAACTGTAATCTTTGAACTTTGAAATATTTTACTGTGATCTTTTAACATCCCTCACCATACCTGTTCATTGCATCCTCACCTCCTTTGATGTAGAACGCCTATTTACCAATATACCTTCAGATAAAGCCCTCCTCATAATAGATAACAACTGGTCACTCATAGAACCCCATACCTCTCTCAACCGGTCCTCATACCTCATACCTCAATCCTTACAACTCTATTGTGCATGTTAGAGAGGGAAACCACACTCCCAAACCACCAGTCGCTTCCCCCATTAGCCCTGAAGATGACCTAAAAAGTAGGTCGAAACGTCGGCACAAATAAAAATAAGTCTTGACTTATTTGGTTTTTTTTTTACTGCTCCCCCCAACTATCTCCATTCTCCATTATATAATATATTATATATCCCCGATTGTAGTGTGATTCCTAAAAATATACCATCTCCCTTTCTCTACCGCCAAACGAAATATTAGTTATATTCGTACTTCTGTTTACGAAAACATCTATTATTAATTAGTAATCTCGATATGTATAACATATAAAAATTCAGTGAAGTCCCGGAAACTTTTGAGCTATACCCGTTTTTATAAAATTCTCTCACATAATAATTGTTTTTAATTCTTTGTAAGAAGTGAATGGAATAAAAATTATAATTTATTTTACATAGTTAATAATTTTAATATTATTATAATATTTTAATTTTATATATTGTTTTTGACATTTGGGCTTTGTCAGGACATACTTAAGTATATATCTCACGTAAATCAAAAACTGTTAGCTGCAGAAAATTAAAATTTTGTATTGAGATTTTTGTAGCATTTAGTTGGACATCTCCGTTATTGGTTTCTACCTGATAACACGAAGTGGTACTTTACTTATCGGTCATAACATATTTTCTTAAAATAACTAAAGAAATTCAAATTTCTTATATAAGACTTTTTTAATGATATAAATAACCCGATAATTTTAAATCAAAATTGCCGTGGAAGAAATGGATGTTTATTTGTATAAACTTTAAACAGATTTTGATTAATGTATATATAAATATGTATATATACCTTGTATTTATGTATATATACCTTGTATTTATGTATATATACCTTCATTTTATTCTGTTATGGTTTCTACATATTTTTTCATAACTTAAAAAATCCATGATTCATTCAGTTTAATTTATATTAATTTTAACTTTCTTAAGTTACTTTCCACACATAATTTATTTCTCTTCTAATTATTGCTTTTTTTTTAATGTTTACTATGCCCTTACATTGCAAATCAATAATTCATAAGTCAAATTCGTTTCTCATATATTTTAGTTCTCATAGTCTTCATAGATTTCATGCAGTCCTTTCAATCACAACCTTTGTTATTTTTTAATGTCTCATCAATTATCTCATAATTTTCCCTTTTGTTCATTATATTTCATTCTTTTATCATCTCAAGCTTGATTATTTATAGAACAATTATTGTGTTCGTTACTGTACTCTTGATGTTATTTTATTGTTTAATTTTTTCTGTCTGTCCCGGTGATAGCCTAAAAAAAAAGTCGGCATAATACAATAATAAACATAATAAATACGTTGTCTATAACTATATTGATCGGATCCCAAACCCTTCTAAGAGAATTAAATAATTGGTTCTTGAAGTAATATTTCATTTAGCAGAATATAAAAGTTTGAATAAATATGATGTAGGTATACTTTGAAATACCCTAATCTGCAACTAACGTCGTATCCTGGAACTATTTTATCTAAACGAATCCTTACTTTTGGCGTTGATACTTATCGCTGTTTGATCATAATCTTAAATATACAGGCAGTCTCAAATAAGCCTTGAGAAAGTCAGCAGCATCTGGCAAAACGTTGGCAGAAAATTCACCGACACGGTCTAAACCAGAAGAAACAACAGAAGGTTTTTGAATAAATTTTATGCTTGTATAAAATGTAATTAGAGATTGTAAAATAATTGTTATTTAATTGTAAAATAATAATTTGTAAATTAATGAAAAACTGCATACTTTTATATTCTTACTCCTTCACAAATATGGCCATTTATTAAAACTTCTGTTAATCGCACCAAAATTGTTATGAATGAAATTATTTGTGTAATGTATTCCCCTTTACCATTTTGTATATTGTCTTTATTATTACTAATCGTCTTTAGTAATGCGTATTTTTTTTTTATAATTACTAATTATTTATTATTAGTAATGTGTAAGACAGATATAATATCATAATTTTATATTGTCTTGTTGTTTATTTGTTTAACATTATGATGTTATGGCTAATCGGATGATGCTGTAGTGGGTTTAAAATTGATTTGAAAGTGACTAAATATTAAAATAAAAATTACGTATGTAAATAAGTCATCAAATTTTTATATTCTGTTATATGAAAGCCATTATATTATATAATACAGTAGTGCCGGGGAAAATTATAGACAATAACTTATTTATTAGGTTTCTTATTGTTTCATGCCGACGATTTTTTAGCCATCACCGGGGCAGATAGAAAGTATTAAACAATAAAATAACATCAACAGTACAGGTTTGGTTGAAATGATAAAATAAAGAAATATAATGAACAAAAGGTAAAATTATAATTGATGAAAAGTTAAAAAACTAACGAAGGATGATATTAAATTTATGAAGATAATAAGAAATGAGAACTAAAATATTTGAGAATCCAATTCGACAAACAAATTGTTGATTTTCAATATAAGATGGATACCATAAACTCTGATTGATTAACATTAACCAGCTTATATATTATTTTTAGAGTATATTATATTGCTTGATATTAAACGGATAATATTTTTAGTTAACATATTTTAATTACCTCAAGTCACTTTGTCAGTACTATTAATATGTCAATTTTTTGATGCTTGCCGATTAATAGTTAAATAAAATTATAAAAATAAGATACTGAGAATATTTCACTATGTAATAACAAATCGTACTTATAGGAAATTGGACTGCTAAACTTTCACTAAAGTTTTGAAAACATCTTCTTATCTTCCTATTTACATTATAAAGTTTGTTTACTCTCCGGGGTCTGGAAGTATATGTTTGTACTCAGACTATTCAGTAGCTCGGGTTAACCGTAGGACAATCGGTTGCCCTTATTTCTGGAATGCACATATTCGGTCCTGGGACAACCCTTAAGGATTTCAAGGAAGACCGTGGTCCACTCGTCATGGAGGTACACCGTGCTATGAAAAAATCTAGGCAAAGGGGTAATTTCTGTCACGGCTGTTCTAGCAGTAAGTCTTTATGTGAGTATAGCTTCAATGTTTTCTATTTTTCTTTTTAATGATAGGACCTATAAAAAATTTCAACATCGTGTTAACCATTTTTTCTGCGGTTTATTGTTTGGTCCATTTCATCGGGATAAAAACAGAGCTGTTCCAGGTATCGGGTATCACGCCTTTGTTCATACTCAAGGTTTTGGGTAATAGTGTGGAATTTAAAGGTTAAGGCATTTTATGCACAAGTTTGCTATATGATACCTCGAACTAATCAAAATAACTTTAAGATCGTTTTATCCATCTTTGAAATGTTGACTGATTATAAGAATTTCCTGAATTTCTTCGTTAATGTTATATTATAATAGAGGCCTTTAACAAGATACTGCAAGATATTTGATTAATGATACTCATTTTTTATATTAAAACATTATAAATAAATTAATAAATTTTAATCTAAACGAGGTAGTTGAGTATGTTGACCAGTTTTCATATGAGGCGTTCAAGATAAAAAACGGAGAACTCCATATTTCTCTTTTTCACAGCTTTCGCTAGTTTAGTCAAGCAATGTTATGCTCCCGAAACTTGAGGTTCATAACCAGACTAACACCATGAGAAATATAATGGAAGATAAAAGTATATAATAATAGTTAGATAAAATTGTTTCATTAAACTACCTACACGAAAATGTGAAAAAGCAAATTTTTGAAATTTCGGAGTTAACTGCTTTTCGTCCTGAATTCCTGAAAATCATATTTATCTCAGTTAACAAAATTAGGCATTCTAAAAAGCGCATTTTAAACGCATCTTCTACATTCACCTGACTTCACAATGATTAGCATTTTTTTTCTCAGATTCCCAGATGTAGTTCAAAGAATAAAACAAAACCGATTGTTCATACCTGAAAAATGTTTTAAAAACAAGCTAAAATTTTTAATTTTCGAATTATATTTACCTCAGTGAACTTTTACTTAAATGAAGTCATTGGACCGAGTTCGCAGTGTATATAAATCGATTCCAAAAATTTTTTTTCACATAGTTTGACATTGACATTGACAAGGATATAAAAGGATTTTTTAATGTTAGGTTCGAAGCATGTTCCGATAATTCGGAGGATGATGGATTATTGGAAGTAATGGATGTTTTGGGTTGGGAAATGGTAAAAGGTTTGGGGTAGTTTTAAGATTTCGCCAATGTAGGGAGGACTCCAATTCGGTGTAGAGGAGGGAATCCAATAGAATATGCTAGAGTTGTTTCTGAAGTGGGATAGAATTTTTAAGGGAGCAGATTAGCTCAGTGGTAGGAGACTGAGTTGCCGTGCCGAAGCTCCCGAGTTCAAAACCCGGCTGTGCCAGATAATTTATTGATTATGTTAATAGCCGGGTATGGACCCTGTGGGATCTAGAGACCCTCCTGGTGCTCACCCAGCCTCTATAAAGTGGGCACCTATTATTGGCATAAAAACCCGGCGGTTGAGCGTGATCTAGGACAAATCATCTCAGTATAGTCTCTACTATAAACTATACCCAAGACCTTCATGGGTTTTAGTGCTACAGGATTTTTTTTTTAGTAACAATTCTTACAATAAAATATTCTTAATACTTCTTATTCTGTTACGATTAAAGTTATCCATGATGACCTCAATGTCCTATTTGTTGCTAATTTGGCCCGAATCCGAAATACAATATCGGTTCCAGTCCTTTCATTACAAACTTTATTCTCAATCAAACCCACTAATTTCAAACCTAGCTTCCTCTCATTTTACCGATAATCCTCCGAGGCATCTAATAAGAGGATGGTCTCGTGACCTGAGTTGACTTTGTTATTTGAGTATTACCAGTGGGTAGTTCATATAGTTGTCTTTATTATATGATCCATTCATTCTATTTACTTGTATTATTATATTGCAGTTGTAAATTTCAATAAAAAACTTTCTGAAAATATTGATTACAGAATGTATTTACCAGATAAATGCATGCGATTTACAACAGAGCAGGAACTATACCACTTACTATGCTATTGTTTTTTCAAATATTACTAACAGCTTATGGTTCATTGTTAATATAGTTAATAAAATAACATAGAATAAGTTTAAACATTAAAAATTGGAGGAAAGAAGAGAAATTGCAATGTAGAGATGCGTCCCTATACGTTCAGCTATATGTTTTTATTTCACTTTGTATTGCTCTTTTATATTTAGCTATCAGAGACAATAAATATTGTGAGACGAAACCATCGATATCTCTAAATATTTAACCCAGTTAGATTTTTAATCTCTAAAGATTGTAGATGTGTCTAATCGATGACGCACGAAATTGATTAATGGTATAAATGACTTTTAATCATACTGCGTATTAGTTGAAACCATTTTACACGAAAACTTGAAATCGTGCATTAATTATAAATAAATTACAGATTGAAATGAATGATAGGAAAAGTTACAAAGGGAAGTAATATTAGAAGAGGTATGCTATCAACAGGTTAACTGATTAAGTGAGCAAGCTAGTTTTTTTATACAAAAATCAGAGGAAAAAATTGTCAGTTGCTGTTCATAGTATATCACTTCTTTTCAGTGAACTGTTAATTGTGCTAACCTTTCTCTATGGTGGGCAGTGTTCCTTTACACGCTAAAAGTAAAATTGTTGATAGTTAAGTAACAATTAATATAAAATTCTTCTGGTGTCCATCTGATATGACACAAATACTCGTATAGTGACATAGGTAAATTACTTCTGACGACACGGACTGATTTTGCATGAACCTGCAAATAGCTTCACTCTCCTGAAAAGTAGTGTTTTTCACATTCGATAACATTTGTATCGATTAGTGATTGAATCGTTCTTAATTATCGTCTACTACTTCTCACATAATCATCTACAACTTTTGATGAAGATGAGTTAGTAGCGGTAACGCATTCTACAGGTTGAATTACACAATAATAAAAAAAGTTTTCAAGGTTAAACTCAAGGCAGTGCTGTAATTAGCAATTGAAAGATAACCGATATACATAAGATAATATGGCGCGGTTTTTTTCCTCTTCTGTAAAGTTGCTCAAAGTGTAGATAGGCTTTATTGTTTTGACAGCAACGACATACTATAACTTCCTAACATAGTTTACTCTCTGACGCGATTGTACAGAAGAACAAAAGCACCATCCAAACTAAGTATTATTTCAGAAGACAATCTTCCAAATGATTTATGATGAATTTGACTCGATTACAAAACAGTAAACATTGAAATATTATTTTTTTAATCTATTAAATTATAAAATATCTTATAAATTATTTTGTATAGTGCTCTTTTGATGGTGAATATTTTTATTTTGAAGAGAAAAGATTTGTCTTTGCCGGGATTCGAACCCTATCGAGACCGGGGGATTTAGATATAATCTAAATCTTCAGAGGATCTTCCTCTATCACCTAAATTATGATATATAATTATATCAAATTGTATTATTAAAACTTATATATTATTGCTATGTACTATTTATTATGTCATATTAATATGTTAGTATCTTAATCGACAAATATTATTTATAAAATTTGTACAGCCTGATTCTTATTAACTTGTATTTGGAAATATCTAATTATGTTATTCATCTTTTTTTTTTTTTTTTTCGAACCCTATAGAGACGGGTCTCCCGCATCTCTAGAGCACCGCGCTAGAGACACGGGCGCCCCGGAATCCAATCCCTGCCAAAACAAATCTTTTCTCTTCAAAATAAAAATATTTATAAAATGTATTGTTCACTCATTATCTTCTTTATTTCATTGTTTTTTTAAATGAAAAAAAGTGAATTACGTATGTATCGAATGTATTTTATCGTACTTGCGTCTGAATAGAAAAACAAAGAAAACAGATAATCTAATCTCCACGATTTTGGTATTGTTTGTGAAATCCAAGATGAAGTAAATTTTATCTTTTAATTCACAGGTTTTCTCATAATTAATTATTATAAAAAAGATACTTGGTAATTCAAATTACGACAATATCACATTGTTATTTATGTATTCACCCTTCCTTGCCTCTTGGCAACACGGATTTTTACAACACTATTTAGATAAGATGCTTATATAATTATATTTAATAAATATAGTCGAGACTCACAATAATTAGGGTGTTTGTAATCTTATTTAACATGCTATATTGCAATATTGCTCAATTAAGGATAATAAGCAACTTTTTGGAAGATTGGATTATCCTTGGAATGGATCTTACTTTTCGAATATTTGTATCTTATTTATAAAACTCATACCTTAAACAATGATACATCAGAATTATTAGAAGATTTTCGCATGTCCGTTTCTTAGAAATTTAAAATAGTAAAAATCAAAATGAGGTTGAACTGATAGAGGACTGTTATGAAATGCTTTTATTACTCTTGTTTCTTATTAAGTCATCCTGTTTTCCCATTTTATGGTATTTTTGAACTTTACTAAAGCAAATAAGAAAATACCCAACAACAATTTTTAAAACTTTCGAATTTTCGAAACAATATGGCGACCATTTATAAGATAAGACTCTAACAATAACTTTGGTTATTCTAAGTAAATCTACCTACACTAAAACTTTTACCCAACTTTTCAACTGTTTACTATGGGTGAAATTCGACCAAATTCACAAAATAGCAAGCTTATTGGTAGGGTTTTGAGTACTTCTGGTAAATCCCAACTTAGTTGTATTTAATGGACTTATAATTAATAATGATATGTATTGATTGATTTATAATAAATTATGCATTTAACTATAACAGCATAAAGCCACTATGCTGTTATAGTTAATCTGACGATGCTACGGTGAGTCCTAAATTTTGCCTATCCCTGTATAATTAGAAAATGGATCAATAACAAGTACCTCAAGGATTTCTTACTCCCTTAAAAAAAATCTTAAGTTTGTTTTGCTGACAACATTATCATAAGTAACACCATTGGTTATACTTTAAAGATGTGATTTATGATTTTTTAGCCAAATGCAATCAAATAGGAAACTTAAAAGTAAACCATTTTTCGACATAGTCCCCAAGTTTTCAACGCACTTGGCTCATCGTTGTACATGCTTAATGATGCCCTCATAAAAGGTCTTTGGTTGAGCTGCTATCCAGGAATGCACCGCTTCTTTCACTGCTAATTTGGAGACGATGTGCCATTTCGTCAATAAATATTCATCTGTCTAAGAGCATCATTTCACGTGAACGTTCAATGCTTTTTCCCTTTGGCGGCGGTAAACGGTCGTCCGGATCCTTCATCGAGCGTAACACTTGTGCGACCATTTTTGAATTTTTCAGTCCATTCGTTGTGACAAAACACTTTTTCCCTACTGTACCGAAAGTCTTCGATGACTTTCGCCCTCTGGTACCCCTTCCGACCACAAAAAAACGGATCACTGAACGTTGCTCTTTTTTGGTGAAAATAGAAAGCGGATCAGCCATGATTAACATCACGACAGCGATAACGAAGCTAACCTAGAAGCTTGAAACTTGCATAGACATAACAACAAATAAACAAAGCATGCGTCATCAACGCAAAACGACAGCATTCCCTCGTATATATTTTTTCACAAATATACAATAATTACTTTAACCTCATGATGGCCTTTCCTAAGTTATTTAGAACTGTTTGATGCATGTTTGTTGTTGTTTTAACATGAATCTCTACCAATGTTGCTAACATCCCGTTGATTTAAAACATCTGATGAAAACCACCGTACAGTAACATTTTAAGCCTACTTTTAAAAAACTCACGTCAACTGGAGATGTCTCCTGGCTTTCTACATATCTTTTCTATGTAAACGTATATTGTTTATAAAATAGCATTAAAATTTTTGTATATAAAATAAGTAAAAGTACGAGTAAGTCAAATTGTAAAGTCAGGGTGAAGACCTATTTCTGATTAAATTTATATCACAAGAGCAATAGCTTAAAAATAGCTCTCTCTCATTCTCCCGAATGCTTTGATCTTTGTAAAGCACAATTATACTTGTTATACTGGTATTTCTAGTTTTTATTTCAATGTTTAAACATTTCAAAAAAATATCCTTGAAATTAAATAAATAAAAAAAAATTATACTCAATACACATCTGCTCATCACCTACTATTATTTATCCTATTATTTCATATGTACATGTAACAGCGTAAAAAACTTTTAAAAAAATTAAAAACGATATTTAAAATCTTTAAGCCAATTGTTCTGAATTTATTTTATTAAAAAAAAAGTTTTGCTATTAAAAAAAATAATTTTTTTTGTATATGAACTTTTCGGTTTCTTTTTGTCTGTATAAATAACAACTATAAACATTATATTTAAACATAAAACAAGAAGGAATAATCGTTTTCCTTCTTCAAATTAAATAATATTAATGGAGAATGGAGATAGTTGGGGTTGCAGTAAAAAAAAATCAAATAAGCCAAGACTTATTTTTATATTACTAAAAGTACGAGTGTAATATTAATAATTAATACGAGTGTAATATTAATAAATTAAACAATATTAATTTTAATCTCTTTTTTTATAATATTGAATATTGGGATATCCCCAAAATAAAATAAATGGTAAAATCCACTCCAGTAGGATTAGAAGTCTTTTTGATTGAAACCCTTTAATTGTACATAAATCAGCTGAATAGAGAACAATACTTTTTATAAACAAGTTATACTTATGATATATTTATATTAATAGTTTAATATACACTATTAACATAAATAATCAGCTATTAGTTAAATATCCCACGTTGAAAAGTAAGTCTAAAATGTTGAACGGACTATTAAATAATAAATGTTATTAAAACAAACACAATTTTATATTGAAACGTGAATTTGTCGACTTTTTTTTTACATGTATTAATTAATTGGTAACGACTAATAATACTTTATAATATATTTATAAAACGAAACTGCTATTACAAACGATTTGGTTAATAATAATTATTACTTAGTATAAATATATAATTACATGAGTATAATCAAATATCGTAATTACTTATTTTGTTTTTGCTGACACATAAAATAAACTGATATTTTGTGTATGTAAAACATATATTTTGAAAAATTACTGTGTCTCAATAATAATAAATTCATTTTGAAATCCAGTTAATGGTTACATTTCTATAGTTCTATAAGATACTCTATAGATGGCGACACTATCTTCAGTAGTTTCATCATGTTTCCGATAGGTACAGTTAGGTGTTCTTTCCTACTTATGTATATATTTATTTCTTACATATACATATTTTTTCTGTTAAGATTCAGAATACAATATATTAAAGGAGCAAGCAAATATTTTGAAGAATATTTTGACTCGGAAATTGAATAGGGAGAAGTTACTTTGTAATCTAATGAATGCATATTTATATATGGGATTTTTTTTTATTCCATAAAAAATAAGTGCAGTAAAATACTAGTAATTTATTTGGAAAATACCCAATATTAAATTAAATTTTTAAAAAATCCCAATTGAATCAAGCTAAGGGAGAGGCACTGTTCACTGGGTACTGTTCTGCTTCATGCTTTTCATGCCATTGTATTATATTTTTAGTGTCAGCCAATCTCCTGATTGTCATTGTGTTTTATTTGACAGGTGTGGATGAAAATATAAAGAGAAAAAAAATCCCTCCACTGTTTTGGGAATGGGTACAGGATAATTTTGTATGAGACTTACTTTATCTTTGGCATTATTTCGCGGAAGACAAAGTAAAATATATTTGTGTATGCATGTACATTTATTGCTCTTGTTAAACATTGTATCAACATTGCTTTCTGCATGAATAAAAATCATCGGAATAGAGTTCTTGATGATTAATACTGAAATTTGATAATCATTATCTATTAACTATACATTAAATCCACTGAAAAAGTTCCGACTGTTGCTCTTCCGAATTCGATATGCGAGTTGGTACCTAGACGGCCACATATCAATTTTTTTTTATTTAATCATCTACCATTCCCTTTTAAAATTGAGATCAGATTAGGATGATCCATGATCAATTTTACTGAATTAAACGCATTACTTTTGCATACGAGTCCGATTGATTCGAAAGTTTTAACAGCTAGGGATTTAAGTGACCTAGTTTCTTCCAAAACTTTTCCATAAGCAAACATACTTTCTTCATTCTCTTAGATTTTTTTCCGAAATTGACCTTGCAAACAACGTAATTATGTACTAAATTTAAATGACGCGGAAGCTGTACTGACTTACTTAGCAGGCGTTATTAAATTGCACTTAAGGATTTCGAAAGGTTCGGAAGGAAATCATAGCTGTTTGGAATGATTAATAAACGATGAAACATTTTTTACTTGTCATTTTACTCAGATTATATCTCACTTAAACTGATGACCTTCATTTTTCTTTGTGGCTTACAAAAGAACCTTAGATGAAATAAAAAACCTTACAAGTGATAAAAAAAAGTGATGAATTGTAATCATGGAGATCGTTTTGCCTCAATCATTGGGTATAATATGCCTGTATTGATATGAAATACATTTTACTTGAATAATATTAGTCAACCTTATATAATATATATTTTCATTTGTAGGTAATAATAATGATAAGGCTTAGTGAACCCGAACTAACGAAAAATGAGAAAAAGTTCATTTTGGGAATTTAAACGCATCTTACATATTTTTTATACATTTTTCTTAAGTTAAAGGTTCCCTCATCTATTTTATTATTTTTAATATATTTCTTATTCTTTTTGTATTTATGAACTAAGGCACTCATAACTCAACTGCTAGAAAAGTCGAATTTTCTTATTAATTATTTCTTTTTATTTAACATCGAGGTTCCACATAATAAAATTATTTGTCTTGGTTTAAGATGTTTAATTTTTTTCCCTCTGTAGGTCTAATGAGATTTATATTGTTTTTCTAATAATTAAGTTTCTGTTTAATGTAATTTTTTTCACGTTTCGTTCTTTTTATTAGTAACTCTGTTATAATGTAGCATACAAATTATTTTAATGCATTTTTATTGTTCTTATATTATTTGTTATTTTGTTTCTAATTTTAATATGAATATTTCTGACAAGAAATGTTTTTTAATAATACAACTTCGTTATTCTTAAGGGACATCTGTTAGTTATACTACCAGAAGAAATAGGTTTTTCTGTTTTATTATTTATTTTATTTTTTAAAGTATTTAAATGGATAAAAACGATTTATTTTTCATTTTACTGTAAATACTAAGTATATTTCACTATATTCTTCCAGAACATAAAGTAATATCAGTCACTGAATTTCGTGTTCATTACTAAAGTACTTGATTTGTTACATTAATATTTGAGATTTTATTGTTTCCTGTTTTTATTCCTTTTTTTTATTGGGACAGTGATGACTGACTTTATGGGGCTATCAAATAATATTAAATAAATATGGTTTCATGATTGACTAATTACTTCAGCCTATAGACATTTAAATCTTTTATCTTCACTTACGACATTGCCCAGGCGCCTAGTTATCAAGTACTAAAAATAGGAATCAAATCTTATTTAATTTAGGGTCCCATCTTCTGTTTATCAGCTCCATTGTTTGTTTTTATGACGGACAAGAGGATTAGTTTATCTCCTGATTAAAAGTGTTGCCACATTATTTATTATCTCGTCGTCATGGCAACTGAATAGATTTTTAGTAACTGGAGAAAAGGATTGAATGAATGCCTACTACGCACACCGTTCATAAATAGTTATCGGGTCCATTCGAATTGTTAAAATGTTTTCGACCGAGGTCTATAACCTGGGCTGATTTATAGTTGTATCGTGATCTGCTTTTTCTCCCTCATTATATTGGTCTATTCCAGATTCCTCTCGTATACTTTTGGCGTTGCTCATTCTGACTGTTGAGGTATTCACCTAGTTGTTGACGCGCAAACAAATAAATTGTATAACAAATTGTATTTGTATTAAAAATAACCTTATATTATTATCTTCAGTCCTATTTCTAAATAGAATAAGAAATAGTTTAAGTATTTATCACGGTTCTCTATTCCGAGGGTATCAACCCAGGCTATCTCACTGTTCATTAACTCAATATTTCAGCTAACACATAACTATTAACTGTTCTTGAGATGTTAGTATTTAAGTTTTTTACGATTTGTATTTTAAGATTTTTTTTTTACATGCTATAATAAAACTCAAATGTGCATTATTTACATAAATATTGGCTTAAAAACACTAGCAATGGACGAACACATACGAACACACGGACACCCAAACCGACTGATAGACCAAAGGACCACAACTCACATGCCTGAGGACGCAAGGAGACTGAAAAGAAAGTTTATGAGGGATCTGTTATTAAAAATTAAATCGAGCTACGAGAGAGGTACTGCTGGATACTGTTCTTCTTCATGCCTCTCATGTCATTATGTTTCATTTTACTGACAGTTAATCTGCTGATTGTCAATTTCTGTACTTGACAGCTGTGGATACAAATATAAAGAGCTATTACAATGTATTTTGATCGAGTTTGTTGACTCCTAAAACATTGGATGAAAATCTTAGAATTTAGTTGCTTTTACAATAATCTCGTTTTAAAAACGAATAAGCTTTGTGTATGATGTGTCTGAGACACATTGGCAACACTGATATCTGGACAACACTGGGAGATAGGAAAACCTGTGTAACCTACCACAGGATGATTATTACAGTGTTAGGAATCAATTGTTTGTAGTTCAATTATTTTGTATTAATGTACTTTAAAGTTTTAATAAATAGTTACATATTTGAGAATTGAAGTGTTCTATTATCAAATACCAAAATACACAAAAGTGGCGACGAGGATAAAGAAAACATTAATAAACATGCCGAATTCTAGTAAGTAGCAAGCAGAAACTGAAATGGAACCAAGTAAGCTAAATTTCTATCATATAGAATCTTTTGATTCATCACTAATTAAGTGGAACACGTGGCGCATTAAATTTCAAGCGTGTTTACAAATTTCAAACATTGAAGATAGTAAATTAAAAGTGGCATTGTTGATTAGCAACCTAAATGGAGAGGCATTAGAAACTTTAATTAATATATGTAAGCCTAAAAATCCTTCCGATTTTGATGTTGATGAATTACTCAAAAAATTAGACGAAAATTTCAAGGACGTGTCATTTACAATATCTGAAAGGTGTAAATTTTTCAAAATGACCCAGGACTCAGATAACCTCAATACTTATGCACTGAATTTGAAAGAACAGGCTGAGAAGTGCCAATTTCCTGCTGATTTTTATGAGGAAGCTTTAATTACGTCATTCGTCATGAACATTAAAAGCTCAGATGTACGCACCGTGTTATTACAAAAAGATTGCAAAACGTTTAATGAATCTGTAGAATTGACTAAAACTCTGATGGGAGCTTTTGAAATTTCAAAATCACAAACTACGGTTTCAGATGTAAACAAAATTACTGAAAAGAAAAGTTGGAGTACAAACGGTCAAACAAATTTCCCTCAAACATGTACAAAAAATACTACTAAAAATAAAAACAAATTTCAATGCAGAAACTGCGGTTCTACACATGGAATAAACGAATGTGCTGCATATGGAAAAGAGTGTTATTTTTGTAAAAAATTAAACCACTTCGCAAAAAATTGCCGCAGTAAAGCTTTGAAAGATAAGGATGCCAGTCATCACATTACAGATATTTGTAATATCAACTCAAATAACCAGACAGAAAGAATCAGACTTTTGGTAAACATAAATGGTCAAACTGAACCTACAGAATTTGAACTAGATTGTGGTTCAAAATACACAATATTATCAAAAAATTCTTGGATTGCCTGTAATAAATTTCCACTTAAAAATTCAAATGTGATATTACATAGCTATTCAGGGCATAAAATCCAAGTTTTGGGAGAAGCTATAGTTGAGGCTACTTGGAGAGGTGTAACTAAGAAATTACCAATTGTTGTAGCAAAAGCACCTAATGGGAAGAATTTATTAGGGTTGAATTGGAACAAACCTCTGTTAAATTTACACTTAGACAAATTAAACTGCTTTTCTGTCTCAGAAGAACAGAAAACATAAATAAATAAGCCTCGGAATGATGCAAAACTTCAACAGATATTAAATAAGTTCCCAAAGATTTTTCAAGATGGTATTGGTCACTGCAAAGACATGCAAGTAAAACTTAGACTGAAAGAAAACGTAACTCCAGTTTTTTGTCGTGCCAGAGTGGTTCCATTCGCCTTACGCGAACCACTAAAATGTGAACTCGATAGATTGGAAGCTCTGGGCATAGTAAAGTCCATTAGATATTCAGAGTATGCTGCACCTATTGTTGTGGTTAGGAAACCAAACAATAAAATTCGCATATGTGCAGATTTTTCAACCGGATTGAATGAGAGGCTAGAAGTTTATCAATACCCACTTCCAGTAATTGAAGAACTTTTCACCAAAGTCAATGGAGCTGAGGTATTCTCAAAATTAGACATATCAGAAGCATACTACTCACTTCCACTAGATGAAGAAACAAAAAAATTACTTGTAATCAATACTCCTTTTGGACTTTATAGTTTCCAGCGCCTACCTTTTGGAATAAATTCAGGTCCAATGATTTACCAAGAGAAAATGGAAATCATTTTACAAGGAATAGACGGTGTCGCTTGTCTGATGGATGACATAATAATATCAGGAAATGAAGAACAACACCTTGAGAGACTTCATTTAGTGCTCGAGAGACTTCAAACTGCAGGTCTAAGACTAAACAAATCCAAGTGCAAATTTTTAAGGACTAAAGTGGAATACTTAGGCTACATTATTGAGAAATCAGGTCTCCGTCCTTCACCAAATAAAATAAAAGCTCTGCAACAAATGCCTGAACCAACTAATGTAAAAGAAGTAGAAGCCTTTATAGGTATGATTAATTACTACGGAAAATTTATAAAAAACTTCAGTGACATCTGCGCACCCTTAAACCGGCTGAGAAAAAAAGATACACCCTTTATATGGGACCCATCCTGCCAAGAAGCTTTTAAAATATTAACTACAGCATTAACAGAAGACAGTATTCTTACGCACTACGATCCAAAATTGCCTTTGGTTTTGGCAGCGGATGCAAGCTCGAGAGGAGTGGGAATAAGTCTTTTACACCGATTCCCAGACGGAACTGAACGACCAATTATGTACGGGTCCAAAACGCTAAATTCTGCTGAACAAAACTACTCACAGATAGAAAGAGAGGGACTTGCCATTATTTATGGAATAAAAAAATTTCACAAATTCTTATGGGGTCGGAATTTCATATTACAAACAGATTGTCGCCCTCTAATGCACATTCTGCGTTCCAAGAAAGGAATACCACAAACTGCAGCAAACAGACTCCAAAGGTGGAGCCTTTTACTTATGAATTATACATTCACTGTGGAATATGTACCCACAGCAAAATTTGGTAAAGTTGATGGACTAAGCCGCCTGCCTATTACTCAAGTAGAACAGACGGACTTTGCTTTTGAGGAAGTTGTCTCAAAAATATTTGACGAAAATATTAACTCCCTACCAATTCAAAGCAAAGAAATTGCAAGGGAAACCTCAAAGGACCCTCTCCTTATGAAAGTTCATAACTTTATACTAACTGGATGGCCTGGAAAATGCGATGAACATCTTCTACCTTACTTCAGAAAAAGACAAGAATTAACTACACATGATGGGTGTATACTCTGGGGAATTCGAGTCATCATTCCCCCAACACTTAGAAAACAACTAATTTCTTCACTTCACGAAACCCACATCGGGATTGTAAGGACTAAAGCATTGGCCCGAGGTAAGTTGTGGTGGCCAAAGTTAGACCAAGACATTGAAGAAAAGATTAAGTCCTGCGAAATATGCAACAAATATGCCAACCAGGAACCTTCTGAATGCATACCATGGCCAGCATCTGGACACCCTTGGGACCGAATTCATCTGGACTTTGCAGGTCCCTTTAAGGGGAAAATGTTATTGCTTGTGGTAGATGCTTTTTCTAAATGGATAGAGGTATTTATAGTCAATGACATGACTGCTAAAAAAACAATTTACTTAATAAAATCACAGCTGCTGACTCGGTATGGCCTTCCTAGGACTATAGTCACAGACAATCAAACTACATTCACATCGTCAGAGTTCAAACAATTCTGCGATAACTTTGGAATTAAACATATATTGACTCCAAGCTATCACCCTCAATCTAACGGGCAGGTTGAGAGATATGTACAGACAACCAAACAGAATCTTCGGAAATTAATGGAAACTGGAAAAGACATAAGCCAAGAATTATGCAACTTCTTGTTCCAATTTCGTTCTACCCCTGTTGCTTCGGGAATAAGTCCAGCTGAGCTGTTTTTGCGTCGACAACTCCGAACAAAATTAGACGTTTTGAATCCACTCAAAACACACACACCACCAAAATACACAGCAAGACAAAGAAATTCTTCACAGGAAGACAACCAGTTTGGGTGAGAGAAGGGACAGGGACAACTTGGAAGAAGGGACGTATCAACCAAAGTTGTGGGAGGAACACACACATTTTGGAGTCTGGTGAGAGAAAGCACAACTCCCAGCTGAGGCCCTTCATGACCCCGAAATTGCTGTCTCCCAATCCAGAAAAAACAAGTCCTCAAACTTCATCGGGTGGTTCTCCACCAAACTTCAAGACACCCTGGTCTGAGGAATCTCAGCCAGCCACCACCACAAGACCAAGGAGAGACCGCAGGCCACCCAAGAGGCTTACCTACTCACCATTTTAGAGGGGAAGAGTGATGTGTCTGAGACACATTGGCAACACTGATATCTGGACAACACTGGGAGATAGGAAAACCTGTGTAACCTACCACAGGATGATTATTACAGTGTTAGGAATCAATTGTTTGTAGTTCAATTATTTTGTATTAATGTACTTTAAAGTTTTAATAAATAGTTACATATTTGAGAATTGAAGTGTTCTATTATCAAATACCAAAATACACAAAAGTGTATCTTTTGTGTATACGTTGTCCTTCATCTCTGAGCTCTAACTACATCAAAGAATACGGAATTTCTTTCTTTTGCATTGCACGAACTTATATTTTATTGTTTATATGTTTTTAAATTAAAAAATACAATTTTTTTTTTATTGAATAAGTGAGACCTACTGAGACCTGAAGGCCACATCGCTATTGCAGCAGAGAGAACATATATTTTTTTTGTATCTGATTCAACGACCGGAAATGCTTTAAAAGCCATCTGTTCCGCTTCTGCTTTAACAGCACCCATTATCTGTCAACTGTCCTCGTCGAACAAGAGTTGTATATATGTCGTGTTTACCTTATCAAACCAACGAATATGCAGGAAAGTAATTTCATACTGATCATTTAAATACGCTAACTGTGGAATAAATGGTCTTGAATTCGTGATGCCAAGATGCGGACACCTTGTGTCGTTATTTTTCTTGGCTTTTAATTATTTTTAATTTAATTATTTCTTCTATCTTCTTGGGAAACTTTGGAATTTTCCGACTCCAAATAATTTTTTGTATTCCTTAGGATTTTTCCAATTTTTTCGAATATCAGTAAACACGGAAAAATTAATAGAATTGACAACCAACAAAAATACTTATGTGAAATTGTATATGTTAAGAACTCATGCCTTGCTCCACTTTTGGCGTTTAACTTCGTAACTCTGTAGTTTTTTTTATGTCATTTAATTTGTGTAAAGTGTCTGCGTAATACTTTTGTAATTGGTTTAGACAGGAGTATCGTTTTTTTTATGTGAATTATAATTTAACTCCTTTCTTGTTGTTATGTAGGAACAGATTTAATTATTTTGCTTTCTATTTTTTAATTTGGGAGAGGGATAAATTAATGGGTAGAGCGCTCAGTTGCAGTTTTGAAGATCCCGGGGTTGATAAATAAATTATTTAAACTATTAACAGATATATATTTTAAACTAAAGTTTTATTTTGAAACGTATAAAACCTGAATGCAGCGTAATTTTGAACACTAGGTTATGAACATTAAATAGTATAAATACCCAGGATAAAACTTCGATCCGACTTTTTCTTTTACTTTTTTTTTTGTACCACTACAACCCGTGGACGGGTCTGGGGTTCAGCACGTGGTAGAGACTGTACTGTTTCACGGACAACGGTTCTGCAAGGAGGTGACTTGTCCTAGGTCACGCTCAACCGCTAGATTTCCCCCCATTATTTTGGGTACCCTATTTTTATAGTATTTTATTCATCCAGAACATAAAGGAATATAACAAACTGAATTTTTAGATCTGTATCATTTAAAGATTTGATTTGTTGCATAAATATTTGAGATGAATTAAGGAGAAAGTATTTTATAACTTTATTATTTCCTGCCTTTATTCCTTTATTTCTTTATTGAAGCGGTGATGACTGACTTTATGGGCCCATCAAAGCTCAGCCTAAACGACTAACGTGAAAGGACCTTAAACTTTATTGCTGTGACAAGAAGAGACGAGCCGCCAAGAAACTGTTCTCTATTTTTGTTTCCGGCTCAGACGGGTGGTTTAGCTCTGTTATATAAAAAAAAAAAAAAAAAAAAAAAAAAGAACAACCATTCAGGCTTGCAGACACTGATGAAATGGCATTTTTACTAAAAAGTCTTCCTACTGGAATTTCCGACGTTATTTTTTATGTATTTATTTTTTATCATAATTTCCATTAGTTTGAACATATTTATCTAGCAACTGAGCAGATTTGACAGACTGAGACATAGCAGACTGAGAAATTTGAACCATGAAAAACGATATTAGGAAGAAACTCCTGGGCTTCAGTATTGTTCTACACATCTAAGAAGAATGGATAAAGAAAAAGTGAAGTAATGATATAAAAAAAAACCTGTACCACTACAACCCGTTAACGGATGTGAGGTTCAGTACATGGCAGAGACTGTACTGTTTCATGGACACCGGTTCTGCAAAGAGGTGACTTGTCCTTGGTCACGCTCAACTGCCAGAGTTTTCCCCTTATTTTGGTACCCTATTTTTATAATATTTTATAGAGGCTGGGTGAGTCCCAGGTGGGTCCTAGATCCCTTATGATCCATCTACCGCTGCAAACAGACTAAATAAAAGTACTGCCAGCAGCGGGATTCGAACCAGGATTTCCGGCATGGCAACTCAGTGCTCTACCAATGAGCCACTCCGCTCCCTAATGACATAAAATAAGGAAGACAAAATATAGTTGAAGGAATTGAGAAAGAATACCTGATGTGGTATGAACAGTGAAGGAATTCGGTCAGAGATGTGTACTCGTGAACAATAGAAGGAACGAAAAGGCGATCAAGAAAAAAAACTGCGGGATAATGGTGTGTAGGAATCTTTAATATTACAGGACATTGTTTGTTCCACGTCACTTTATGGTTCTATGGCTAATCGGAAAATGCTACAATGGGAATCGTAAATTTTGCCTATATCAATTTAATTACGATCAGGATCGTTTCACGAGAATCTGACACCGCACAGGCTCGGATCTCCCATTATACGTCTCTCCCAAACGACGGCACAACTATTCAAAAAATCCTAAGGCCACCGGCTGGGCTGCTAACCCTCGACAATGAGCATGATCTGTTGTTATGCTAACCAATACAAACCTAACCACAGGACATAGTATACTATACCATACTGTAGGAATAGTCTACCGTAAATATATATATATATATATATATATATATATATATATATATATATATATATATATATATATATATATATATATATATGGAATACCCTACAAAACTCTCTGCTCTAGTGGGAATATTCTTCGAAGTACTGCTGTCCTCTCCATAGATAGCTCTTTTAAAACTAGGACTCGCGTTTTATGTGAATAAAGAATTATGATTTAAATAAAATTGGATCCCAGAGCCGGTACGATGTCAGGCACTCATTAACAATCTCTATCCTAATTAATTCTGGTTAAGCAACATTTAGGACTCCCACTGCAGCATCGTCCGATCAGCCGATATAGCCGACGTTAAATAATCAATCAACCAATAGTTTCTGAATATACTTTTTTCGTTTAAACGTTTCGTAACCAACTTTTACTACATCGGGATCGATGAAGATTTCTTGCCACAACACGAGTACCGATGTGCTCGTTAGAAGGGTTCGTGAAACCGAAGCAGCAAAGTTGCTGCCTCAGTAGGTAACACGCAAGAAAAAGAAGGAACAGCTCGGAGCGGACCTTGTTGCTTCCCCCCAGTCATAACGTGGAGAGGTCGCTGTTCTCCTGCCATCGTAAACCCGGGTTTATTACCTCGTGGTCGAGGGTTCATTGACGTTCATAGCAACTTTTTGAAGCTGCCAAGCCAATGTATTTTGGTTTCTGGGTACTGTGGTGTTATGTTACCCTTTGTTTAATAATTAACAAGTAGTCGGTATTGAAATCATATATACCAAGATGGAAGTAGGTCACATCCTTCTGCTCATTGATGGATTATATCCTCCTAAACGGTCTGGGGTATAGATTAAGCAATATATTTTTGTATTATTAGCCTGAATATTTTCTTAATACATTTCCAGTGAAGTGAATAGAATGAATAATGCAAAATGGCATGGGTAAAGGCAAGTGAAGCTTCCAACGGTAGAATTCAAATTACAAAGCCAACTTAAAAGGTTACTAGGTCATCTTTTCAGACACTTCGGAGGATTATCGGGTATTGAAGAATTAGTTAGGTTTGAAACTAGTGGGTTTGTGTTGGAATAAAGTTTGTCATGAAAGGATTAATATCAGGTTTGGGCCAAATCAGCAACGATTAGACATTGAGGTCGTTATGAATGACTTTATACCTAAGTAAGGAGCATTGAGGATTTTACGAAGGATTGGGTACGAGAGGAATTTTATGCCTTAGTGGATCTCCAAATATCTACTCTGTAAGTCCAGATAGGTCATATAATAGCCATGTGAGCCTTTTGTAATTAATTGGGAGCATAGATCGTTTGTCTAGTAAGTGAATAGTTTCTTGTGGTTTCAGTCTAGTCCTAATATCAGTAGCATAATGCGGTATATTTATAATGTACATCTTACACGCATCTTAACCCAGCAATGATTCCATTGGTAGTGGACATCACAAGTCGACCTTTATCACTATTTGAAGTTAATTAGTTTGGATTGTAAAAATTTAATATTCTTAGAGTACGAAAGCAAACATTTTATTGCGTATATTGACGAGTATTTGTAAAAAAAAGTTCAGTTATCCACTTGTAATGGGTTTTAATAACATACATAACAACATGAAGATCGTATAGAGGACACATCCATCTGTTCATTGATGGGAGCGATGGGCTCATTACTGTGTTTAGAAACTTGACCATTTGGTAAGCATATTTCTCCAGTAATGTTGATTATTTTACCTAAATAACTTTTGTTGGTATGTTTTAACACTTATACTATACCGATTGGTTCATACATACATGGATTTCTGAAACTATTAGTGAGCATAGACACGGCAAAAGATACGACCCCACTCGAGGTGTGGATGACACCGCGAGTGGGGTCACCGAAAACCTGTTCCTCAACTCTCCTCCTCATCCTCTCAAACCTGACCTCATGTAACCAAACTCTTCTTCCAACCCTTATTTATTGCCGCACTTGTCGTACGATATTGGTGAAAGTGAAAATTATTGAAAAAAGCTTATTTAATCCCTCTTTTTTAACACTTATTATTAACTTAGTCTGTACGTATGTATGTGACGGAATCTTTGAACTCGATTTCCGAAAACATCAAATTAAATTGAAACTTTGCAAGATTCTCAAGGACCGATGACATTACAATAAATTTATCTCATTATCCTGATCGGGATCTTCAGGATTAGCGATTTTTCATGTACGAAGACACGGTAATGTCTTGTGCCAAGCACTAAGGCGTGTACTAAAACATACATGGCTTAATCTATCAGACAAGCATTCAACTGGGGAGTTTCATATACTATCCAAAAGCAACCAAAAAAATCTTTTGGAGCTAGCCGGATTAATAAGTAGAAAATAAATAATTGTTTAGAAACTTAAAAACAGTCTTTAATAGGTAACGAAAAAATCAGAGAATAATTTTCTTCTGTATTTCTAATAAACCACCCTAGAAATGTGCTATACCTTTTTTTTGCGTAATACGAATTACCAGTTTAGTTCAACAAGGAGCTATTCAAAAGTGTAGAAAAAAAAAATACAGTTTAAACATGCTTAGTAAGAAACAAAAAACAAAACAAAATGTATTAATCAAATTTTTTTATTGAGCGAAACTGATTTCGCCAATAAGCTTTATTCGTTTAAGGCATGTGAGATATCCATAAAAATTCATTGACTTACTTTCTGCATTTAATAAATTTTGATGTCCTAAAATTTTACATCTTATATAAAAATAAACTGTCTTTGTTTAATTACTTTAATGGATCACTGTTTTATTCGTTTGAATTGTCACGAATAGTAAAGTTGAATCGATGTGTGTTTCCTATTTCTTTTTATTTCATTATTTACATGAATACAGTCAGATTTATGAAAATTTTCAATGATAGTTCTATAAAATGTCTTTAATATAAAACTAGAGGTTTGTACAATCAGAATTCCAAATTCACCTTATGGAACCTAAATCTTATTTAATTATCTAAATTTTAATAACCAACAGAAATATTGGTTTGCAAACATGATGGTTTCCTTTGTGGCAGTGCAGATCTTAGTCAAGAAGATCCCACACTCTTTGTCCTTTTCGTGCAAGAATTTGTCGGCAAGGTAAGGATTGCGGAGATTCTCAGCGGGAGGATGGAGGAAGAACCTTATGGAACCTATTATACAGGCTACTACTACCAAAGGATTTATCTTCAGGAGGTATTTCCCTACTGTCCGGTCTCGACTATTTGCCATATGATTCGAACCTATCTGCATATACATATCTAAATATCGTATACACTTATATCTATGCACTGGATCACTCAACCTCTCATCAGATATGAGGATTTCTTGCCAAGTAACACAGCTATGGACTGTATATGAGCCATTAGTTCTGGAAATTGCCAATAGTATGACTACGACTGTACTTAAATCTATGTTGAGTACTGACACTTCTATTGTCTTCAAAATTTCCTTTTTTTTTTGTCATTGAACTACCCATACTCCTACAGTGGGTGCGAAAAACCAGGATCTGGGATTAGTAAGACAGAAACGCATTAAATTTATTGCTTCCCGGGGAGACCATAAAAATAGGCGAAAAAATGACAAGCAACAATGTTTTATTGTTCAACGCGATAAAATCGAATGTCGGTTTTGAAAAAATAAAAATAAAATAAAATCGGATACAAAATCTATTAAGAAATCCATATTTAATGATTGATCATAAAAAAAAAAAAAAAATCATAAGTCAACTAACTTTTAATTAAATTATAAATCTATTATACCATCACACACATAAAAAAAAAAATTGCTCGGGTACAACATATTACTTTTCTGCAACCATTGAGTAATGCTATCCATTACTCAACTAAACCTGGTGTGGAAAGTCCCACCTTCCCCCACTAGTGAGGGAAAACCAATTTCCCTCAATAGTGAGGAAAAGTAACAGCCACCTAGATCGAATTTGACAATCAGCACCCTGTTATTTTAAATGCTAAATGGCGGTATTATAATATTATTCATTTTATATTCCTAAAATGTTAAAATTAACAATTTTAGAACTATTTTATACTAGCTTTTGCCCGCGGCTTCGCTCGCGTGGAATTTGGTCTGCCACATAAAGTTCGTGAAAGATGATATTAAATGGATAATTTAATTTTTTTTAACTATAAGTTACTCTTAAATCCAAAATTTCAGATGTCTAACTTCAAAACTAACAGAATCTATACAATATTTGAACCCCTATTATATTAAAGGGGAAACCCTTGGGGGTGGAATTATCCAAATTTCTTTCTTATATTATTCAAAGAACCTATCTGCAAATTTCAAGATAAGTTCCTGATTTGCCTTTAATTATATACTATAAAGGGACTATTCTATAAATTCTAAAGGGACTTGTCCCACAATAAATAAAGAATTTATTATTATTATTATTGTAATGGATTCTCCACAGTACCTAAAAAATTGTCAGGGAGGAAGGGCACGGGCGCCCCCCCCTAAATTCGCGCTTGCTATAGCCTATGTGTTATTTTGATGTATAACCTATATTACTGTAAAGTTTCATCCAAATCCGTTCAGTAGTTTTTGCTTGAAAGAGAGACAAACATACAAACTCGCCTTCGGCCCGTGTGGTAAAATTCACTCAGGTGTTATAAAGTGGCATTTCCTCACTTGTCAAATAAATTACTGTTATTCTTGAAATTTAGATGCAAAATCACTGATTTGGATAATTTACTTCCAAGGAAATGTTTATTCCCTTTCCTCACCTCTGGACAGCTTTCATAAAATTGTAATCATGTTTTATTAAAACCCGTTACATCACATTCTGCTTTGTTCTTTTTACATCAAGGCAGTAGAGTTTTTCATTAAGGGGCTATTTCCCGCGCGGAAGTTTGCAGAAAAATTATTAAACAGGAAACGACTCAATTAAATGGATATTAAAAAAAAAGTGATGTAAATACGTCTTTATTTTATATTTTTATTCATAAATATATGTATTCAGATATTATTTAGTTCTGAAAATATATATCTGTGGGTATATATTCACCAAGTGTATTCACCAACGTTCTCACATGTCTATACGGATACACGTGTAAAAATGACAAGTTTTTCGATTCGTCAATGTCAGCTGAAGAGATGTTTCACTGTACATATAAATGCCTTGTCATTTGTTCTGAAAACAATACATATGAAAAGACACATATACATATGTTATGAGTAGATATATACTTACCAGATGTATCTTTGAATATTTATATATTCATATTTACGTATTTATATTTATATTTCATACATATTTTTATTTATATATAAATATACAGTCTCGAAAGGAGACGAAAAAGAAGTATTATTATTTATTACCGCTATGTATATTAAGCTTTAAATTGTTCTCAAAATCATGTGCATTACTGAGCACCATAGTTTTCATCTTTATATATATATATATTATTTTTAATTTTCTTTGTTGAGCTCTTAGCATTCTAATATGAAACTTTAACTAGTTATTGCCCCCATTAAGAGTCAATAATGATCCTTCATAATATTATAACGTAACCTTCGCTGTAACGATTAAATTTATGGATGCTTAAATTACTCATTTTTATTGGTCTTTGCTTGTTTGCCCCAGTGCTCCCACCCCCTGGATCCGCCTATGGCAGCAGCCATAGAGGACAAGAAGGGACAAACCAGAATCATCAGCTGTCCAAAGAGATATGGAGAAGAAAAGGTACGCGGACCGCCTTGAACCCGAGGCCTTGGCGAGCCTCCTGGCAGTGACGTCATCGTCAGCTGGTCGTATTTTATGGCCGTGCCTGGCTCTCGACCTGGTCTGCTTAGAGCTATCTCTTTTCCTGCTTCCTAGACTCTTATTTTATAGCTGCATTTTTTTATCAATCACTGGGCTTCTAGGGTAGAAGGAATTTCTTTGTTCTATTTTTATCACTTCCTCTTCTTTATTTTTTTTAACGAAAGAAGAAGCAGAAACTATGAAGGTTAATACACAAACGTTAATGAATGCTGGTAAGGAAAGTAGCTTTTGTTTGCTTAGTAGATTTTGTTGATATTGCTCTAGGCGGGAAATGCTTGTCGTTATTCGGTCTCGAAATTACTAAGCTCGCGTCTTTTGTCCCGAAATCTAAAAATCAGAATTTATAAAACAGTCATCCTTCCATCTCTTCTTTACGGATGTGAAACTTGGCCGCTAACGCCGAAGGATGACGAACGTCTTCAGGTATAGGAAAATAAGGTGTTACGTAGAATATTCGGTCCAAAAAAGGATGAGACCACTGGGGAAAGCAGGAGATTACATAACGCGGGATTGCGAAGCATGCATCCGGTAAATATTATTCAGGTGATAGCGTCGCGAAGATTAAGTTAAAGTTGCTGGGCTTAGTAACGAACGAATTCCTAAGATGTTAATAGGCGCTGTACCGACTGGGAAGCTTATGAGGGCAGACCGAGGTGTAGATTGGAGGATTGCGTTTTTAGAGTGATCTGGTGGATTTGGGTTTGGGTGGTGCTCCATGGAGGTTTGTAAACGGAGATTGATGGTTTCGGGATCGAACCTTCGGGTTCACTAAGCATTTTTATTTATTTATTATATTTTTTTGAGAGTGGGGATGCTTACTGCTCCTGATGAATAGTTTTTAATGAATTATATTAAAATTAATGGTATCTGTTCTGTCACTGTATAACAGATATGCACTGACTTTCTATTGTGTATGTTGGTAGACTAATTGGCTATGGACTAAAATAATAACTTTGTGACTGCTCTCTTTACATACTTATATAACCCTACCATCTACTCTCTATTATATTACTTTCCTACTCTCTATTATGTATCTTAGAGCTGGTATATATATTATGCTTCTATAGTTACATTATAATGTTTCTATTTCTGTTCAAGTTTGTTATTCTAAAGGGATTTTTCTATTCTATTCTATACTATATACATAGAAAAGAAGAGGGGAGGTCAAGGGAGCTATATTGCTGGTAACATGGAAGATATTTAACAACTATACATATATATATATATATGGAGCTCACAAGTATACGCTTTTGGTCATCCACCCAATCTTATAATCTTATCAATTACAACTTCTAATCAAGTAACTAAAGATTCGATGTTTTGAAATAGCGGAAAATCTAGTTCAATGATTTCATTGCATACATAGAGACAAAGCTAACAAAAGTGTGTTAAAAATGGCGCCACAAAAGATAAGGTAAGGAAGAAGGAAACGCGTATCATTAAAATTAAAAGTATCAATTATTAATTTGGTAATTATTCCGCAGGTTATCGTGTCGAGTTGAGCAACAAGTTTTAACTGTTTATTCGTTTCTTAATGTAATTATGGGCGATATGTAGATTTCCGTAATCATTTCATCAAGAAATAATAGTTCAAACTAACATTTCGAAGTATAGATGATATATGTATGTTGAAACATTCATTTCTTGATGAAATGATTACCGAAGTATACACATTTGTGAATATTCCATTCTCTTTTCCATACTAAAGCTCACTATAACATTTATTTTTGGAAAATTATTTTGATTTCAGTTCAGTTGACAGTCAATAGTATGACGCGTCACCTCAGACTCGGCACCCATTACTGGTTGCCCCGAAACATTGGCACATTAAAATAAGTTTTCCTTATTTTGGGTTTTCTTTAACTGCACCCCCTGACCAATTCAATCCTTTATTATAAATCTATACCTTTCATACAAGTCGTCTAGCATTTGTTAACTCTTTGCAAACTTCTCACGCATCGACGACAAGTTAGTATGATTATCCTGACCAGGATCTTCAGGATTAGCGATTTTTTATTAACGACGAAATTAATTGGTTCTTAGTTTCTTGTTTCTTAGTGCATTGTGCGAAGTATTAAGCCGTGTACTAAGTCATACTTGGCTTAATATTTGAGAAAATTGAAGGGAGTTTCTTGTATTCTGCAACAAAAAAAAATTATAGTTTGAAAAATATGCTTTGACGGTTAATCGATCTAAAAAAAAAAGAATCAAATTATTTTAAATCGTTGATCCATGGAATTATTGTTCATTTGGCAAGTCTTTAAATCGTCAAAGTCTAAAATAACAAAAATATATAATAGTTTAAAATAAAATAATTTATTTTATGTTATATTTTATGTTATAATTTATGTCTTTATTATGCTATAATAGGAAATGGAACCAAAGGGTAGAAAATAATTTTCAATAAGTTTGAAATATGGACAGTGATGAAAAAGCTGGTGATTTTAAGATATTCTCATAATGACTTTACCATTGATATACTCATAAAATATTTACAACAATTAACATCAAGTACCTTCGCTTTTTTTACAATAAACTGAATTTATTTCTTCATCATTGTTATTTTAAACTTATCAAAAATTACTATTTTTTAAACCCTACAGCTTCTTAGAAAATAAGGAAATATAGGTCCATTATTTTTTTTCCTTTGGGTTTTCAATACTTTCATTTTGGTATTATTATATTTTAGCTCGTTGAGGAAAAGCCTAAGTACTTCTTATTTCTTATTATTCGTATTTGGTATTTATTAAAAAGTTATTTCAATTGAACATCAATACTTGTAATTGTAATGGTATTGCTTTTCCTTCTTTATAATCTGTTTTTTTTTTTTTTTAATCCCACAGCATCTTAGGAAAAATGGAATTTATTTGCCCAATTATTTTTTTCCTTTAAGCTTTCAATCTTTTATTATTATTTATTTCACTCTTTCATAAATTTTAATATCATTATATTTCAGCTCGTCGAGGAAAAGCCTGAGCACTTCTTGTTTCCTATTATTCGTATTTAGGTATTTATTAAAAAGCTATTTCTTCGATACTTGTAATTTTAATGAGATCGTCTTTGATTTTTCATGGTCTATTTTTCTGCGGATGACTATTTTATATTCACCGGTTTATCAGGAAAGAATGAATTTCTATATCCATTTATTGTAATTTATTTATTTTTTCCTTTGGACTTGTAAAGTTTTCTTTAGTGTATTGTGATTTTCGAGCTCGGGCAGTAATTATTTTTTGACGTTTGTTTGTTTGTTTGTTTATTTAACGTTACTTTATGCTGCTATGGCTAATCGGACGAAGCTACAAGTGGGAGCTCTAAATTTTGCCTATCCAGGTTTAATTAGGATAGGGATTTTTAAGGAGTACCTGACATCGTACAGGCTCGGGACCCCCGTTTAACGTCCCGTTTAACTAAGGACGGCGTAACTAAGGATTTTTTACTCCCTTAAAAATCCTAGGGCCACCTGCCGGGCTACGAACCCGCGATCTTGGGTTTAGTGGTTTGTTACGCTAACCACTAGACCACAGGTGACCTTTTATTTTTGAAGTTCTTTTAGTCGTGTTTAGATTTATTTATTAAAAAAAAATTCCAACTGAACATTGAAGGTTGTTATCTTAATGATTCCCTTCTTACTGTTACTTTTATTCCGTGGATGCCTTTTTTTTTTTTTTAATTTCACGGTATCTTATGAAATATGGGACTTATTTGCGTATTTATTTTTTGCCTTTGGGCTACAGAAGTCTTCGTTTTATCATTATATTTCCTCTCATGGAGGAAATCCCTAAATACTACAAGATTCTTGTTATTTAGATTTTGATATTTATGAAAAAATGTCTTCAATTGAAAGTTGGTACTTATAATTTTAATAATATCGTCCATCTATAATTTATTATATTATATATTATAACCCTGTCATGTAAATGACTTGTGTAATAAGTTTAACATAACTAACCTTTTCGAAGAGTTGATATGCTAGGCATGTTCTTCTTTCTCTCTATGAGGGCCAAAATAAGGATTTTAGACTCGAGGATAAGATTTATTTTACTCCCCCGTCTTTTATAAAATTATTTTCGGCAATTTATTTCAAACTAAAAGGGCGAAGCTGAGTTTTTTTAAATTGAGTTATTGTTTCTGATGGGTACAGAATGATAATCTTCCAGTGACTTACTGTCCTGAAAAATCACGGCGTTGAGAAACCTTGCCCATTAAAGTTTTTTAGAGTAGCTCTGGTTTTTTTTTCAGGTCTATCGAATCGAAGGAAGGATTCTTTGATTTTCCAACTTGTCGCTAGAAATCAGCAGTTTGTCTTTTTTAGTAGCTTAAAAGAAATTTATATACTTATAAAAAATACAAATTACTATTACTAAATCAGAAGAATCTACGAAAAAATACAATCTGGATTTAATCAATTTATATTATAAAAACCTCCTGATAATAATCAACTTCAGCATTTACGAACCCTAGAGTAATATAAACTATCATACTAATATTTAAATTTAGAAATTTTAACGGTTAGTTATCAACCAAAATTTAGGCCATGGCCAAAAAGAATTATATTCGGTCAAGGTTTCTCTTTTTTGACTAACAATCAGCCTGAAATTCTAATTAGAATTATTCCTTGAAGTCTACAGCGCAGTGATAATGTTTAAAAAATAAAGTGAACGTTTGTCTTTCTTGTTTTGTTTTATTTAGTTTTGAAGAACGTTCAGCGAAACTTTTAAATAACATAATATTCTAACTCTAAAGCATTTTATTGTCTGAATCAATGCATGATAAGGATCTTCGGATCAATACATGATGGAGAATGTACTGTTTCTAACACAACGGTTTTGCAAGAAGGTGATTTCTCCTAGATCACGCTGAACCACTTATTGAGTGTATCCATTTTACAGAGGCTGGGGGAGCCCAAGGACGGTCTTTAGATTCCACAGGATCCATATACTACTGTTAACATATTAAATAAATTATCTGTCACAGTCGGATTTCAAAACTGGACCTTCAGTACGGCAACTCTGACTGCACGGCGCTCTACTTCTTCTTCCTCGCTGACTTAATGAACGTCAATAAAAAAAGCTTTTGTGCAATGTTTGCTTAAGCTGCAAGTTAACTTTCTGACGAGATTCGCGAGTATCTTGCTTACTTATCTAGTTCTTTTTAATTATGTTATTGTTTAATGAATCCAGTTCTCGTTTTTAAATTGAAACTTCTGAGTTGAAGGGTTCCGTTCCGGCTGTGGCAGAAAAAATATTTATTCTGTCAATATCCACGGATGGTGGGATCTGAAAACTCTCCTAGGGCCACTATCCTCTATCAGTGGTTACTCTTAATCGGTGGAAACCTAGCGATTGAGCATGATGTCAGACAAATCACTATCCTGCACAACCGTTGTACTACAAGCAGTAAAGGCTCTACCATGTACTGTACCAAAGACCCTTCATGGCTTATAGTGCTATTTAAAATTTATAATTATTCTATTATAATTGTATTTATTTTTTAGGTTACAAACGTTCTTTCAGTTGCAGGGATATAGTAATTCATTAATTTTTTCGCTGCCCCATTGGGAGGAATGTAGAGTTCTCCTTGTAGATCGGCCCATTCTTGAAATTGGCAAGAAAACCGGTTCTGTCCAGGGCAGCCAATTCCGCAGATTTCTTTTTATTTCCACAGCTGCGCCGGGAGCCAAAAGCACGTGGTAGCTACAGAAGCATATGCAAATATAACATCATCTTTCTTACTTCAAATATTTATGTAAATGGCTGCTAAAATGTCATCAGTTATATTTATATTAAAATATGATTAATTAAATTGAACATTTTATTGATCTCGCACAGGAGTCCTTCCAACATTCCTTCTGAATAGTTACTACTTGACATTATATTTCAAAATGTGTATGATTTGTCAATTTCACTTCCCCGCCATAAGTAGAAATTTAAACAAGAAGTACGACTGTAAGCCGCGATCACGCTCAACCTCCATATAATCCCCTAAATTAGAGAACCTACTTTAAAGTGGCTGAGTGAGCCCCAGAAGGGTCCACATACAGCCTATGACCGAACCACAGAATTATTAAAAAAATGAAAAAGGCATACAAAGTTTTTTAAAAAATGACATGATGAGTTTTAATGAAATTTTACTACTTAAATAATTTAAATTAAATAGTAATTTAATCTAACTACACACGAAAATCACTTATTTATTACAACATCCCATGTAAGGATTAACGCTCAAACCCAAATTCAATTTAATATCTTTAATTCTATCCTCCCACCTACGGCTCGGTCTAGCTCCCTTTCGTCAGGCAGCTCAGCGCTTACAGACTTTTAAGAGATTCGCTTATTACCATGCCCGACTTAGCAAAAGCCCATTTCAATCTTCGGAATGCAATGACTTGTATTGAAATAAAATATTCTGCAACCTCAAGTTCCTAAGGTGGGCCCATCCTTATTCGAACCGAATACTCTAACTTAAGACTTAGTTCATCCTTCCACTTAGCGTCTGCTTCAATTAAATTTACATACAATTTGATTTTAAAATTCAAAACATTTGAATAATTCCTGATACATAGGCCATTCATTTTTCATAACTTATATCCTAATTTATAATCCACTGTACCAACATCAAATTTGTCAAATTAAAATAAATTACTATGTATAAGGATTACTATTCATTTTAACATCTGAAATTGTCAGATATGTTGTGGTCAAAGCCAGATAATGGTTGTTATCTATATTTCAAGATAACCCTGCAATACTAAAACCTAGTGTTGGGTTCAGTATACGGTAGGGACTGTACTGTTCTTGGACAACTGTTGTGCAGGTAGGTAATATGTACGAGATCAAGCTCGATGCCCAGGTTTTCCCTGATAGATAGATAGACATCAAATATATTTTTATGTATATTCTTTGTTAATATTTACACGTTGATGATCATTACTCCAGTTTCCGGATTTTATATATTTTTTATAACGGTTTAAATTATCGTTAACATTTTTTTTTTTTTAATATAAAAGTTCAGTCTCTTTTTCTGATCAGGTCGGTAAAAAGTTAGGCAACTGTCGGTCCCTCATGACGTGAAAGAACTAACTTCAATTAAAGTTTTTAAACTTCTTGAAAAAGTTCTGTTCTTAAAATTCTAAGTGACATCAGATCACCGAATATACATGTTTAATCTGAGGATCTTAATATATAATTTATTAAGTTTATTATTTTGGTTAATCTATCTTTCAATCTTTCTATATTTATAAATAAATTAGGTATTCTTGCCTTCATGGTAAATCTAGGGAGAAAAGAGAAACGCATATCCAAATTCTGTAAACTGTTATCCAATTTCAGTTTCACTGATATCCAATGTTTGGTTCGCTACGTACACAGAATGTTTAAATCTTGTTTAAAAAGTTCTTCGTACATGTAATAATTATTCACTGTGTTCGGTATAGATGGACTCAATATTTCTAACAATCAAATAATAGGGCCAATGAAAATTGCCAATGGAAGAAGTCGTCGTTCTACTAGTTAGTAAGGTTTAAATATTTAATTAAATTAATAAATATAAATAATATTATTTATATATTGATATATATTTTAAGAACCCTATATTGCATCACATCGATGGTATTCAAATAGATCAAAATAATACCCTTTTAATGTTTATATAAAACCCTTATACAAACACTTGTTTTTCATATATATTTAGTCTTATTGGAATTTTTTTTTTTAAGAAATGTATCGATATTTTTAGGTGATATTTTTTAATAGATATATTTTTCGTGACATTGTTAGTAAAATTTCATTATTGAAAACCGATATTTTTTGTAATAAAGAATCAAATAAAAGAAGGATAAAAAACGAAAAAAAATCTCTTTAAGGTTAAAAGTTTGATAGGTTTGAGTCAATAATGATTTCCTCATTCTTTATTTTTTATTTAATGTAATTTAATTGATTTTTATCTATTTATAAGTTAAATAGTCCTTTTTACAATAAATGTTATTAATTTACTTATAAAGAGTTTTTATTAATAACTTAAATATCTTTCGACCTTTTTATTTTTATTTATGCGGTTTAATAAACGTTTTTACTATCTCCTGTTAAGTAGCATAGATATTTTTGTAGCAAAAGTGAACATAGTATTACTTTTTTGATAAGCCATTTATGGATATCTAATGTTTGATATTAAAACAATTACAAACCTAATAAAATTCTCTTTATAATTTATTTTATTGTTATATGATATAATTTTTTAAATATTTTATCTGAAAAGAAAAGATATGTAGTGGGAACTACGGAGAAGTGGGAGACTCGGGTTCGAGTCCCGGTCCTGGTCATATCTTTTCTTTTCAAATAAAAAATTCTCTTTACATCGCCTTATGAAATTATTTTATGTTACTTTTCGAAATTTGTATTTGCCTAACCTTCAAATCATTGAAAAAAAAACTCCTTTTCTTCTGGTTTTAAACAAATAAGGGTATTTTTTATTACTATATTGCACTACTATTTCGTTGGAATTAGTAAAAATCCTATTTTTGGATCACATTTGCATATCTAACCATAAACTATTTTGAGGATGTTTGGCTTCACTTTAGAAACATGAATTGTCGAAACAATAATTTTTCTTGTTATTTTTTAAAATTTATTATTCAGGGAAAAAAATCTTGTACCGATACTGAAATTTTAGTATCGTTACTAACATATTGTGGAAAAAAATAAAAATGCATGCATATTTTTTCAACATTCATATTTCTCAGATTTCGAAAGCTGTTGTCTAAAATGTTTCACGAATTTATGGATTAAAGATTGAACTAAAATTAAGATAAAATATCTTACAGTTATTAAAAAGTTAAAAAATATCCACTAAATCGGATTTTGGATTGAATTATAGGAATTACCTAATATTACAATCTTTAATTTTGAATGTTTCATTATTATTAAACGGGAATCCTGGATAAATTTTTAATTTTTTTTATGCTAAAAAGTAAATCCTGAAATAATTTTTTTAAATTATGAAGGGCATTTGAATTAATATGGCATTGATAATTTCATGTTCTTATTCGTATTGAAGTTTACTTCAATGCTGGCTCATTTTATTTATTAATTATGTATTAATGTTTTTTTTTATTGTTTTAACTTTAAAAATCGTATTAACATGCTCCATTATCCTTTGAATCGTTTCTTCTCTTTTCTCCTTTCCGAACTTTGTCAATTTGTATATCGACCATTACTTAGTGACTTGATTACCCCTAGGATTAATTCTCAATTATCTTTACGAGGACATTCGATTGTAATTAGCTGCTAATTGCTAAATGATGCACACACACACATATAGAGTAAATAATGTTTTTAGTTTAATTATTGTGTTCAGAAAAGCGTTTTATAGTTGTATGATGTATAATCATAATGATTATTTTATAATGAACTTAAATAATATTGAAAAGTAAAAAGAGACCTCACATAAATGTTAAGACCGTGGAAAAATTCCTACGAAAAGCCCTTAAATCTCCAAACTTTTTTTTTTTTGAATAATTTATTGATATTTACAACTGTAATTATATTACATAAAGTAAATCTGCTGTAAGAACAAAGGACATGAAAAAACCCCACAAGTTTTATAGTAGAAGGTCTCTAGGCCATCTTCTTTTCAGACGCCTCTGAGGGTTATGAGGAATATTATGGGAAGCAAGTTGAGAGACTAGCGGATTCAAGTGTGTATGGAGCTTTTCATGGAAGGATAGGTATCTAGTTTGGGCCAAATCAGCAACATATGGAATATTAAGATCATGATGGATGAGTTTGTTTGTGACATAATAAGGAGCATTGAGGATTTTATGAAGGATTTTGGTTTAGTAGAGCCCTAAAGTTCAACTCCGTAAGTTCAAATAGGTCTGATAACTGTCATGTATATGAGTCTTTTGTAATTAATTGGGAGCTTAAAACGTTTGCCCAGTAAACGTGTTACCTACCTAATGTTGAAGTAGGCGAAAACGTCGAGCAGTTTCTTGTCTTATATGAGGAAGGTCTTCAAACTAAAACAGATAATTTCATTTTCGGTTTTAGTTTGAAGACTTTAGGGCTTTTCGTTGGAATTTTTCCACGGTCTTATTTTTGTAATACTTTAATATATATCTGTATATCTATATATATATATATATATATATATATATATATATATGTAATGTGGTAATGTAGAGCTAGGTTAAAATAACTTTAAGCCATATTGATTCCTAAAAAACATTATATTTGGTATTATTTACAGCACTATTTACAACAAAATAAAAGTAAAACAATTGTAAATAAGAAACTTACCTAAAAAACAATCGGTTTTTAAAGTTAATATAATCAATCTTTATAACCAAACACAATGTAGCAATCACAATATGTCTCTGACTGACGCTTCTTAAATACCAAAACATATGTTCCTGAGGTTACAGCATGGTTATACCTCAGTTACAAAAGTAAAATGGAATGATTCACTTTTACATCTCCCCCCCCTTGAAATGGTAAAAGCTTACTACTATGTACATAATTGTGCGACCGTCGCTGTCCATAATTAATTTCATAAATGTTTGAAGATATTCGACGTGTTACCTTGAATGGTCCTGTGCGCAAAGGATCCAATTTTTTACGATTTAAACGATTGCCTGTTTCTACAAAAACCAAATCGCCAATTTGAAATTCATACTCCTTTTTTTTTCTGTCTACTCTGGTTTTATTCAATAGGTGATGGTTTCTTGAATTTTGAAATGCTTGGATCCTATCTGCTTCTAAATCTGTTGGTGTGTTAAGAGATGGAGGTGTTATTAATGATTGTTGTCCGGTAAGTAAATAAAGTGGGAAGAACTTGGTCACACTGTGAGTTGTTCTGTTGTATTCTTCCGTACACTCTAAAGATATCTTGGACCATGGACAACGTGGTTGTTCACTAATCTTGCAACGGATGCGGTTGACTAATGTTAGGTTTAAACGTTCATTCAGGCCATTTGAGAAAGGACAATTCACGGCAGTGAGTATAAGCGTAATATTAAACTGTTGAAGAAAATTTTTAAATGTCCTAGAGTTGATTCCTGCATATTGATCTGCAAGTAGAACTTTTACATCATTTTTTTCAAAAATAGGACGTAAAAATTGAATAAGATTATTGGATGTTTGACCTCTAGAAGAGTAAGCATATGCAAACCGCGTGAAGTGGTCTACCAAAAGATGAAGAAAACGTTTAGGTGATCGATTTCCTGCAAAACCACCAATCGTATCCAAAGACATAATCTCAAACGGTTCCTTTGCTGGACCTAATTGAGACAATAGGCCAATTTCTCTAGCTCTTCTCGATTTGTTCTTTTTACAAGTTTCACACTGGTTACAAAATTCTGTAATGAGTTTGTCCATATTTTTGAAATAATAGAAAGGTCTTATCTTGGCTGCTATATGACCTGATCCAACGTGTCCATAATAAATGTGAATTTTCTTTATTAATAATAAACCAAAATCTTTCGAGACAAACAAACGTTCTCTGCCTCTTATCTTCTTAAAAATAAAATCGCCCTTTATATACAGCTTTCTGTTTAAAGTGAGTTCTTTCTGGTTGTCTTCTTGCTCACGCTTCAATTCCTCAGTAGTAACTAAATTGACAATTTGAAGTATTTCTTCACAGTTTTCAAAACTTTCTAGCACTGGGTTTCTGGATAGAGCATCTGCTTCTTGATTTGACTTACCTGGGGAGTATCTTAAAGTGAAATCGTACTAAGATAAATAGTAAACTAAGTCTCCCAACTCCTCATCAGTTCTTGCTTTGATTTTTAAATTTTCAAGCGGTTTGTGATCAGAAATTACTACAAACTTATGTCCAATTAACCAATGCTGCCAATAACGTACTGCTTCTTTTATAGCTAAGCATTCCAGATATATTGCTTTTTTCTTTGCCTGAGCTGGTGTGAACTTTTTTGAGAAGTATGCAACTGGGTGTAATTCGCCATTATCCTGAATCTGTTTTAAAACTGCTCCAACCCCTAGAGAACTAGCATCTGTAAAAAGAAACGTCATTTTTTTTGGATCAAAAATTGATAAGATGGGGCTATGATATAAGTATTCTTGTAGTTCTGTAAAAATTTCATCACATTCATCTGTCCATCGAAATTCAGTATTATTTCGTAGAAGGTTATGCATTGGTTCAAGTTTTCTTGTGTAGTCAGGAATATATTTATGATAAAAATTTATTTTTCCTAAAAATTGGCGAATATTTTTCTTGTTTTGTGGTCTAGGAAAATCTTTGATTGATTTCAGGTTATCATGATGTGGTCTGACATTGTTATAACCAATAATATGACCCAAATATTTGACAGAGGGCTGTGCAAAATTACATTTTGATAATTTCAAACGAAAACCTTCTAATCTAATTGCTGTCATAAGTTTTTCAATGTGACAGATGTGCTCATTGAAATCCTTGGAAAATATCAAGATGTCATCAATGTAGTTAATGCAAAAATCTTGAAGTCCATAACGTCGAATTGCATTAGCGAGAATACGTTGGAAAATTGATGGTGATACAATTGTAAATAAGAAACTTACCTAAAAAACAATCGGTTTTTAAAGTTAATATAATCAATCTTTATAACTAAACAATCTTTATAACCAAACACAATGTAGCAATCACAATATGTCTCTGACTGACGCTTCTAAATACTAAATACCAAAACATATGTTCCTGAGGTTACAGCATGGTTATACCTCAGTTACAAAAGTAAAATGGAATGATTCACTTTTACATATATATTTATTTATATATAAATAAATTAATATAGAAATAAATTTCTTTTATTTGAACCCACACAATATATTTTTCTAAAATGTATTCACTGTTTAAAAATCGTTTAAAACTTATTTACCCGGCTTAATATTTAATAGCGTTTGAGCATCTACTTATATTTGGCATTACAACACTGTCAAGGCTACTTAGAATTATTTTCATTATTTCTACATCCTACTAGGATCCAATGTTGCGAATTAGAAAAATGTTCTAATTTGTTGCCTACGTTAGAAATCCCTAACTTTCTGAACAGAAGCCAAAATCTATGCAGAGTATAAATTGGATGACGCAATTTCGCGAAATAAATAGCCATTTTGAGATTGAAAATGTTCTGTTTTTATACAGTTTTAAATAAGAAATTTTACAGGCTTGTTAATTATATTATAATGTTAGTTAAGTCACTTTGATTATTAGATACAGTTAATATATATCGTTTTTAATGTTTTTTTTGAAAATATTTTAGTTATTTTTTAAATTAATTATCTGTAATATTTGTATTTAAAAAATATTCAGAGTGAGAGTCTCATAATACTACATTTTCTATTTTTGAGCATTTTATTTTTCTAAAATAAAATATTTCCTTTCAATATTTGATTGTAAGCAAGATGTGGAAGGCGTCGTTCAGCTTTATTTATTAATTATTTATTATTATCATAGCAATCAACTATGTATTAGTAAGTTACTGGTATATCTTATATTTTAACGGTTTTTATCTCATATTTTTTCTTGCATTTATCTAGTTGATTTCGAGTATCTAAAACCTTTTATATAATTCATAACTTTTCCTAATTTTTGTTTGCTAAATTTTAATTTTAATTAGGTATTAACATTCTCAATATTATTTACATTATTAATATATACTTGATTTATATGCTTTTTATAAAATTCATACCATAATTTATAGTTACTATTTTTACTATATTCTTACAATTCATAATCATTCTTATTTTTTTTTTACTTATTATTAGTTGTTCATATAAATATGTGGAGAAAATGATTCTGTTGGAAAAAAATAATTACTTAAAAGCGACGTTTCGACCCACTTTGCAGGTCTTCTTCAGGGCTTGTAAAGTGGGGAGTGAATGTAAGTACGAAGAGTCATTTAATGTAATGTGTTAATGATTTACTTGAACTCTATACATGTGACTACTGAGCCCTTAAGAAGACCTGCAACGTGGGCCAAAACGTCGTATTCGTATAAATATTTCAGGAATTCCAGTTTTTCCAGCCCAGAAATTTTTCTTAGGTATTATTTTTAAAATTTTAACTTTATGTTAATTTCTTTTATATACTTTATTTTAATTATTATTTTTTATGATTATTAATCTTTGTTATATGCGACTTTAGAAATTACATTTGTTATTGATTTTTTTATGATTTTAGTCATATATTGATTTTTATTATCACTTTTTGTTTCTTTCACCGTTGGAATCTTGTTTTTCTTAACCATGATGATCGTCTGAAATGAAGGCCGGGGGCACAAAACACTATATGTTTTCTTAATTACTGTTGCTTCTTTGTAATAATATCCTCATCCAAATTTTAGAAAACTGAGTAGTTATAATAAAAAAATTGTTAAGGTGTCATTTAATTTCCAGTTCTTGGTTCATTACCACTTATCTGAAGACAGATGATAAATTGTTATACTGTATCATAAATTATATTTTGTGAAAAATGATTCCGTCTTCGTCTTGATGGAAGTATAAACCAATCTCCTCTAATAACTAAAAGTCTCTGGGGATTGCCTGAGCCTATTAGGTTTCTTATTGTTCTGGGCTGTGTGAGATAGGATGGATAGGTTTGGATAGGTAGTTCAAGAATTCAAAACTTATACATATATTATTCTTAGGGGTTAATAATAACTTGCTTGTCTAAATAACAAAAATTGCAATATATTAAATAAAATTCATGCAAAAAAAATCTATATATATTTTTCAGTTGACCTCTAGATTTTTCACCCTCAGGCTCAAAAATCAAATCAAAATTATAAAAAAAATTCTGGAATCTTGAATGAAAAGGTTGATATATAGGTGTATTATAAGAATAATCTAGAAAAGAAAACTATTATACTAATTTTAGTTTTGTTTCTGATATTATATTTATATATATATATATATATATAGAGAGAGAGAGAGAGAGAGAGAGAGAGTCTCCATTTCAAGTGGACCAAACGTTTTTAACTTTTAAACGAAACAAAATTCAGAAAAACGATACAGGGGTAAAAGTTGTTATTCAGGCCTAGTTTGAAGAAATAAAAAAACATTTTTTGGTTTTTCACTTTAAATGGTCAATATCGACCTTCAAAAAATGTAGTTTCCTTTTGACCCCCATTTATTTTTCTTAAATGTACAATCCAAAACATGGAAAAAATGCATGTAACATTTTTTTCTATCCTTCTAGTTTAAGTAGAAAAAACATTTAAAGTTGACTACTTTAGTGAGCTTCAGATACTTCTTCTACTTGACCTATGAAAGATAAAAAAAAATGTTACATAAATTTTGTCCATGTTTTGTACTGTACATTTCAGAAAAATAAAAATAAATGGGGGTCAAGAGGAAACTACATTTTTTGAATATTGGCCACTTAAAGTGAAAAATCAAAAAATGTTTTTTTATTCCTTCAAACTAGGCCTGAATAGCCTAGTTAATATTTAGTTAACAATTGGTTAGATACAACACCTTCCTCCAACGCGGTGGTAAGGTTTCTTGCAGCTTGGGTTGCTGAGTGTCGAAGCTTAAACTCAGGAATAAAATACAAGAAGATTGCATGTTTCAATGGTAACATTTGATGGCATACTAAAAAATGTTCGTTCAATTGTAGTGACAGTAAATATTATCTATATGAGAGGATTTATAACAGCTCATTACAATCTGTGACCTTAAACATAGTAAATGATAGAAGTAAACTAATTTCGCTTTGAATTTTAGAAATAATAAAAATATGCATTTCATGTGAAACGACCCAATAGTTATCTAGTGTCAATAATGAATTAAGTAATTTTCCTTTATTTGTGGAATTTAAAATTATCTCTAAAGTTACTCAGTAAAATTTAAAAGCAAAGTGAGGTGTGGGCTTGGAGGACTACTTCAAAGTACTTCCTCCAACTTGAAGAACAAAATAAAACAACGCTTCACGTGTCTTAAGAAGTGCATTTGTATTTGAATATAAATTGAACGTCGCTGTTAAGGCTGATCGGACGATGCTTCAGTGGGAGTCCTAAAATTTTCTTATCCAGGTTTAATTTTGATAGGGATCTTTAACGAGTCCTGACACCGCACAGGCTGGGGCTCCTCCATTTTACGTCCCTTCCGAAGGACGACATAGCCAAGGATTTTTCTTCCCTTTAATAAATTCTTGGGCATGGTAGGTTGTAATGCTAACCACTAGACCACATTTGACCCGTACGAAGTGCTTTTACTGTATTACAAAATTAAGAAATAGTAATTAAAAGGTATAGAAACATTAAAATATTATAAAATTAATGTTAACTAATTAACAGAACTGATGGTCTTCGTTAATTTTGTGTATAATAAAGTGTTCTTATAGTTTAATGGAAATTTATTATTAACAGAATTTTATTAAATTCCCAATGTTGTAAAATATAACTCTATTTTATATTTATTACTTGTTCCTAAAGGTTGATATTTTGAGTGACACTTCTTTCGATAATAAATATTTATTTCTAGACAAAGAGACGATCACCAGATCCACTATTATCACTATCTTGCATATCAATATTGAAGATATGATAACTAACTAATTAATTATTGAATAATTTTTATCTTATCTCTTATTTTATCTTTATTTCTACCTGACGTAAAGTTTGAATTAATTAGAATCAGTCTTATGTTTGAAACTAGCCTTAGTGAATTCAGCTAGCAGTAAGTATTTTGTTATTAATCATTTAATAACATAATAGTGATAAATAAATAAACATAAGAAATTGCAGAAATTAGTGATAAAACAAATTGAAAATCATTCTAGATTCCTTTTTGAGTTTTTTTTTTTAAAGCGTTCTTTTTTGTGTTTGAATCTTATAGATGAAAAATAAATATATTTCATATTTTACAGTTTTACAGAACTCAACTTTTCTCAAATCCTTATTCATTCATTTTTTTATTGATAAGTAGCGGGGAAAGTATTAATTGTCATATCTACAGCCATGGTGAATAATTTGACTAATAACATTTTTACCAGATTCAATTTATTTTATTGAGGGAAGCGGGATCTTTTCATTATCGTAGTTTTTGGTTTGAAATGGTCTTGTTGTATAACTACATTATCAATGGTTATCTTTTAATTGTATCTTTTAAATTATTTTGTTTAAATACTTATTAAAAATTGTATCTAAATATTGATATAATATTTACTGGTTAAATTTTGCTACAATTGCTTCTTTAGACGTTTTTAAAAATAAATTTTGAATTCAACATTTTTATTGTAATTTTTATAATTTATTGTACTATTAATACATATTTTTAAACAATCATATTCCCTTGTCGATGGAAAATTCCTAATTTTGTTTAATGTTTCTAATAATTGATACTCGAATCCTTCATTGTTTAATGTAGACCGTTTAAAACACAAGACAAAAGAATATTTCTAGTACAATATGTTCCACTAATGTGTTAGGATCTGTACAGTGAAGCTGAAGTGAGCACCTTCTGTTAAGGACCGCAATAGTAATTACTAGATATTTATCTAATCCTATTTGAAATACCGAGGATCCAAAACTGATATGGGTTTCAAAGCCAAAAAATTAAAAAAATACATTAGTACACTTACCTTAAGGAGAGGTTTGAAAACTTCTGAAGAACGCTTGCCTCTCCCGGAAGACAGTACATGAAAACTGTGGACGCTCTTTCATTCTTTTTCTTAAATGAACAGTGTTTTTAAATGAATTTTTTTATTATGTGGAAAAGAATCAGCCATTTGCCATCGCTCTTGAAGACTGCCTGCTGAGAACTGTGCAGTGGGGAAAGTAAAAATTATCGGATTTTCTTCCCGAAGTGACGGATCGCCTTGAAAGATAATCAACTCATCAATCAATGACTATCGTTCACTTAATCATCAACAACAATCATAAATTACTCAGTCCTTAACTGACTTTAATACGCCTATCTTATCTCTGAGTAAGATATATTTATAGACGAGAGTGAATTACAATCATGCAATACCTTTCTGGAAGGCATGGCGTTGTAGATCATTTATTTTGTTTTGTTATTCGTTTAACGTCACTTTGCTACAGTGGGAGTCCTAAATTTTGCCTAGGTTTAATTAGGATGGGAATCATTAACGAGTATCTGATTGCGTACAGGCTCTGGACCTCATTTTTACGCCCTCTCCGATGGTTTGCCGACCCAAACATTTTTACCCCTTTAAAAAAAATCGTAGGTCCACCTTCCGAGCTGCGAGCCCATGACATAGGGAATAGATAAGATTTTATGCCAGCTTTACCACAGGCGACCCCTAGATCATTTATTTTAGGTTATTTTGTTATGAAAGTTGAGATAGAAAATCGTCTTTCTTGTTTAATCATTACATTCTGAAATCTGTCTTTTGATGTATTCATTTTCCATTTACATGGCTTACACCATATGATATTACCACCATGCAGTTTATTTATGAATATTAACATTTCTAAAACATGTTGTTTTAAAATTCTTAAACATGATTTTGTTCAAACAGGTAATATTAACAATTTGAAGTCTACTATTTTCAAATGTCAAATGCTGATATGTTTTTTTAATGTTACGTTATGTGTTTTATTACAAAAGAAAATATAATTTTTTTTAAATTATCATCGTTAAAATAATTGTTTATACCTGGGAATTAAAATAGAAAGAAAAATGAAGGAAAATTGTTCTTATAATTATTGAGAACAAATTAAAAACTAGACCTTTAAGTCATATCGATGTACAACTACCATTGAAATTTATGTTTTTTTTTCATTTCCGACAAAAAATGTTTAGGTATTCTTGTCATTTTGGTTACCGATTATCGGAAATAATGATATTGCCGATTTAAAAAATACTTAGGAATGGGGATTGTTATATCAAATATTAAGCAGTTAGTAGCTGAATTCCTAACAAAATCATTATTTTTTTAATTATTTAAAGGTTTCTATCAATTTATGTCGTTTCCATATTAAACATAAAACTACTGCATCATCTTGAGAATTAACATTAATCTTGCTATTTCTTCTGGATTTAAATCCCAGAGAGCAGATTTATCAAAAACAGGTTCTAGAAAGATGTATTGATTGATGCATATCCTAAATTGTAAAAATTTTGCTGCAATCTCACCTGCATTCCGTGATTGCACCCAGATTGCCTTCGAGCACGCGAACACTTCAGGGAATTTTATTTTTAGACCTGATATTGCAATAAAATTGCCTGAAAAATTAAAAACAAACAAAGTCTGACAATAGCTTGACCCTAAAATAGCGATTGTTTTGTCTCTAAATTGAGCATCTTGCTGTTTATAGAATGCAGCTACAATTTATTTTATCCATAACAATTTCGTTCATTTATGATGAGACTTTTTTTTTATGATCTGTCTAATATTATTTACTTGTCTCATTCCTCATTAATACTTTTTATTTATGTTATAATAAAAGGCTTGGTGAACCCGGAGGTTCGAAGCTGATGCCATCAATTGCTAATTGCTAACTTCCATCCAAGTTTTACTCCCAAACCAAACCCTTTATACCTTGCAATCCTACCTTCACCTCGGTCTGCAAATCTGGTACGATAAATTTAAAACATGTGCCAGAACCATCGATTGAACATTCAATGGTTCTATTTTAAATATACAAATGATGTTCCGAGCAGCTCCAAAACTTTAGTATTATTCTATTTTTAATAATAACTGATATTAAGGTTATTTACTAATAAACATTGTAGATGCCCCTATAACTACTTGTTGATTATGTTCAAAAGCCAGCTGATCGTTACATACATGTTATAAAAAAAATATTATGTATACTTAGCCCAACCTACATAACAATTAGAGCTTCTACGCCCCCAGGCCTTGACGAATACTAACTGCCTACATGGACGATCAATCAATGGTCACCCACATGATTCGAGCCGGCGATGTCGGATCTCGATACATATTATTTATGGGATCGCGAATGAATAATTGATATATCCATGATCGTGTTCGGATTCTTTTACTAATAAGGTAGAAGGTCATCTGGAAAATATCATCTTTTTAATGATAACTATATAGCCTGTGATCTATAGATATATACTTCATTCCTCCTTGTCGTTAAAATAATAAATAGTTCTTTCGATCACAAATCACTGGTACTAGTATGGTTGACTTATAATTTTCAATTATATCTGCATCCTAAGTAAAAAAATATACTTTTTACGCAAAAAGGAAAACCAATTGACCGGATCATCTAGTAAACAATATTTATTAGTAAATAACCCTACTATCCGATATAATTAAAAATATAATATTTCTCATATCTTCAATTGCTAGTTATAAAGTTTTAGAAACCAAAATTGAATATTCATATGTTTCTAATTTCATAAAAGCTCCAGAATTACTTACTCAAAAATATTCAAAATAATTTCACTCTCTTAATAATTGTACATTTTCCTTTTAGTAATTTAATTCTTTCAATTTCACATGTGTCTTGAACTAATCCACCATATTAGTTAAAATTAATAAACATTTTTAAGTATTTTAAAAGCTAAAAATGATTGTAGAAACTGTTTTGACGTTATTGCTATTCCATTCATTTACGAAAAAACTCAATTAAAAATCAATCTTGACATTTTTTAAACATTTTGCGCGATGTTTTGTAAGTAAGTGTAACAGGTAATATTAAATTAAATTAAATAACAGGAAATTTCATAATTTCCTCCCTTATATTGACAATTATCCTTCTCTTATTCAGGCCCACTTTTTCTAAAAAATCAGACAACCACCAATTTTTTTTTATAACATTATATATTTACTTTTATACATTATTATTATTTCTATTTTTTATCTTAGAATTCAGTGTAGCACTTATTCGGTTTCAGTAAATCGCCATCTTTGTTTCATTTGCATGATTTTTACACAAAAAATTGTAAAAATCCAGAGACAAACGTATTGAATGGTTGAATGTGAGAACAGTATTGCATTCTTTATAATTAATATAATTTATATAATTTATATAATACATCTTTATAACAAAAAAAAAAACATGATCAATTGGGTTTAGGCTTATAGAGAAGTTTGGATTGCAATTTGTAAACTGTGATAGGTGGTATCGGTATCGAGTCTTTTGATCGCTGTCTTTCATTATCATCTCTGTTTTAGATATAAAAGTTTTTAGTAACTGTTTAATATTTTGTTTTTATATGTGATATAATTACGATTCAACATAATAATGATATGAAATTGGTTTTGATTTCCTGATTACACTATATAGAAAAAATAATACAATCTAAATTATATAATTTTATAAATATTAATAACAGTTATACAATTTAAGTAGTACTATTAAATGGGCAGTTGTATAAATTGTAACAAAAGATTGGTACGCCGTTAGTCGGATTTATTATATATTATTATTTAATAATAATAAAGCTTCCATGCTTAGGTTTGTAGGTAGTTGTCCATATCCATTGCTTCTAAAGCCGCACAACCTTCAAGTATTGTGGGCACTGTATAGCCGGCGCCGTTTCCGGAGCTTGCAGCATTTGTCATTATCGCAACTTTTTAGTCCTCAATTTGTGTTTAAGAGTTAAACTAAATACAATCAGTGTGTTAATTATTTAGCACGTACTTAATTTGTAATGAAATTTTAAAAAAATATTTAAATTATTTTACTTGTTTTAAAAACATAAAATTAAAATCATAACCTAGGAAGCTATTATTAAAAAAAGGAATACAATAATCAAGACACAGGGCAACAAATAATATTAAAATATGATTAGTCAGCTCGATATGTCGAAAAAGTAATTTAACTTCTGCCAACTATTTTCTGAAAGTCCATTAAATAAGAAAAGCTTTACGAAAAATTTGGATAAATTATAATTATTTATTTTTTGTTCAGCCTCATGACTGATATATATGATACTTAAATATTAAAGAAATACTGAATGTTTATGATAATTTATAACTTATTTAAGTAAAAGTCACGGAAGGGTATTGTGATATCATTAGACCACCCTTGGCCCCACCCAGCCTCTTCAATATGAGTACCCATAATTGGGAATAGAGCTTGATCTGGGATAAATCACCTCCCTGGACAATCATTATCTTAGAAACAATTCAGTTTCTAGCATGTACTTGACCCAAGGCCCTTTGTGGGTTGTAATGGTAAAGGTTTTCTTTTTTTGTTTAACTTAGGTTTTTTTACACTTAGATACCCTGCTCCTTTATAAAACATATTATCTTAAATTTTGAATAGGATTATAATAAATTATTTAATGGTACATGATAATAAAATTATTATATGATATACTAGTGGCCTGATATTATTCATGTAAATTAGATGGTTTTATGTTTAACTGGATAATTGTTTTACTTTTTTGCATTATCTGAAAAAGAAACAGAACTTTAACATTTAAAAAAATATACAAAATTCGTATACTGTTATAAGAAATAAAACAGAATATGCGGAACCTAAAATAACACGCATTATCTTTTAAATATTATCGAAGAATATACTATATTATATAAAATTCAATTATCTTTTAATAATATAATAATAGTCACGAATGAACTCTGTGAGATCTACAAAGCCTCCTGGGGCTCACTCAGCCTCAGTAAAGTCGGTATCGTTAATTGGAGGAAAAAAATAATGTTTAAGACTGATCCGGGACGAAGCACCTCCCTGCACGTCCGTTTTCTTAGAAACCGTACAGTCTCTACGATCTACTGAACCTAAGACCTTTCATGAGTTGTAGTGGTTCAGTTACTTTTTTTAATTCATTACAGACGCTGAATTTATCAACGGAGCTGGGTATACAGGTGTACAAGGCTAGGAACATTAAAAAAAATGTTCAAATATAAAAAACAATTACTTTATTTATATAAAAATACTTTATTATATAAAAAAAATTATTTTGAAATGTTAGGAAAAATCTTAATTTTTTCAAGTGATGTCACACGGCCAATTAGTTGTCATAAGAAGGGCACGGTCTTGTGGAAAATAGCTTGACGACCCCGTCTCTGATGGATGGACTGTGGAAAAAAAAAACTGTGTTTAAATCCGTCTTTAAACTAATGCCAGTGAGGTGAGTGTTTTCGGATTCTCTTGGACAGATTTTTTTTTTTTATATAGAAACTTGACGTTTCTAGGAAATTTAATTTTCCTTCTACCCACCATTGATGCAAAAATAATTCATGAGTATTCTTGAGAAAATCAATACCACTAAGTTTCGGTTAGTGTTGTCCACTACAGGATTGCTCCATTAATATATTATTCACTTATAAAAATTTAAATAAGATTTATTTGTAAATGATTTAAATATGGAGCAGCGCGTGTATATTTCCTTTCCTTTATCTCTCTTGAATAATCTATAATAATCAATAATTAATAATCTATTCCCCAAAATAGTTGTATCGAGTTCACATAAACACCGCCGACACTTCTATTCAGGATATAATAATAATATATAATATAATACCATTACATATTCTATATATAATCTATGATATAACTACTATTCAACTTTTTTATATTGTTAACCTTAAATTAATCTTAAACGTTTACATTATATGAGATGTTCAGTATCAAAAGCGGGTAACCCCAATTTTCGTAAATTGAATTTTTCTCATTTTTTTTCTAGGTTAGTAAAACCGTTTTATCTAACACTACACTTTGCCGCCACATTTTTTGTTGTTCAGTCCGGTTCTGAAAGTGAAGTTTCTGAAGCATAAAATTCCTCGAACAGACCAGCGAAATAATAGTAATAATAATGTGAAATAATAGGAAAATATAATAAGATCAGCTGGTATATTTATATTTTATATTAAGTTGTTATAACATTTTAATAAAAAATGTAATAAATAGTCGTAAATTTGGATTCTTTACAACGTGTGTTCCTTTATTTATTGATAATATTTCCCTTTCAATTTCTTGCGGTGAAAAGAAATTATAGTATGTTTTATGGTTTGAATTATAACTAGGGAGTACCCCATTATAGAAATTATGCAAATGTTTTCTTTAATTTTACTTAAATACGTACCTAACGTTTTAGTAGAGAAACACCAATATTATACTAGAAATCAAAGTTTAGTTTAGTTCTTATCATATTTTATGCTCCGCAGGTAAGCATTAGTACTACTTCTAGCACTTAGTATTGTTTCGAGATTTTATATACATATAAACTTTTTGTTTGTGTTGCATATATTTCGCACAATAAATATTACCTGACATAAGTTTTTTTCACAAAAATTATGTGCTGTATCAGAAAGACCAGACTCAAACTTAAAAATATTTACCATTTAAATGCAGCTGTAAATTTCAATTAATACATTTTTTTAAAATGTATGTATATAGAATCATAATATATAATGAAAGAGAAAAATATATACAAAAAACTTTCAACATAGATATAAATAATAATATATAGTTTATAAGAAAAATGTCTTAATCTTGTTTCATTTCATTCGCTGCATTGAAATGACAGTCCGGAAATCGAAATATTGGAATAAGATATAGCTTGTTTTATTTTTTAAACCAATGAATTCCATTTTAATTTTTTAAAAACAGTGCTATATTTTGTGTATCGGCTTAAACAACTCAGGAACAGTGGCTTTATGACAATTTTTAAAAATATTTATAATTTAACTGATTGAACAAAAAGTAGTTCCTCTATCCGTTGCTAAGCAACGCCGATAAACTATTACATCACTGAAAACATAATATACATTCAATAGAGAAATGGATTTTGGAATATGAAGGCGGTTATGTTCATTGTAAATCATATCATTTAATATATTTACTAATAGTCAGATGGTTGGAAGACTTCCAAATAGTGTCGATCTTCTGCAACTGTCAGTGTTAGAGAAAAAGAAATATTTTATGCTCAAAGAATTTACGCTATGTAGTGTAATTTTTTAGCTGCCTTGTGATGCCTGTATTAATGTTTTTACAAAGTTTTAGCGTTTATTAATGTTATTTATAGTTGGGTCTCAGAGAAAAATGCCAAGACTGTATTTTTAAAAAAAATATTTTATCTATGAATACAATTTTAAAAGCGATTATCAAACATATTTTTAGAAGATTACAGGGAATATAGGCTAACATTGGACTCCTTATGTGAGAGGATTGGTTTATTTCAGTGCCAAGGACGTAAAAATACGAGTATAGCCAAATTTTTCCACGGTAATATTCTTGTATTTGAGACAGATACGTCATATTCTTAATTTATATAAACTAGAGTAAGCGAATGGATCTATGACTGAATTAAATTACAAACACGATGTGAAATACTGTGTGTAATTTACCCATTTTTCGTTATTTTTTTTTTTTAATTTTTATCTATAAGTTTAATTCCAAACTTTTTTCCATCCAGATTTCTTTTGATTTAATTTGTCCGCTTATGTTAAAAACTTGTTTTATAAGCTTATCCTTACTCATATTCTGTAAATGTACATAGAAAATTAATCGTATTTTCAAAAATGTGTCTGTTATTCCAATTTTTTCGTAAATATCTGAAGTTAGTGGTTTGATCCATAGCACGTCCATTTGAAAAACATCATATATTTTTTGTGGTATTTTGTTTTCTTGTTTTTTCTAAATTATGAATGAACCAATAAAACTTTTACTGAATCCGGTGATAACATGATGTGTTATTTACCCATTTGTGGTTTAAATATTTATTGTAATTTTTAATTATAAATTTAGCTTGGATTGAGCCATATCTTAAAATTTGTTTGAAGGCTAATTTTAAAGTTAAATTAATTTTATCCTCACAAGACTTATCTTTCCTGTTGTCATTAATAAATATTACCAAAAGAGTATAGTACTCTAATAAATAAAGTAAATAATAGAAAAATAATAGATCTACAATAAATATGTAATAGATATAAATAATAGATCTACAAACGCTATTTTATAATATAATAAAGGAGAAAAAAAGAAAGAAAAATAGATTTTCTGATGATAAACAAATTTCAGTGTTATAGTTGTGTTTAGATGGAAAGCTAAATAATGGGAAGATAAATAAAATGTTTAACCTTATTGATTTTCTCTATAGTGTACTAAACCGTTAGTAACTGCTGTACTAAAAGGTCAATATGATCGTAATTATTAATTTATTTTTTAATACATTTTTAATTATTATTTTATTTATTTATTTATTTAAAATTATGGGATCGAATTTCAACTTTCAACTTTTAATATTATTATGATTTTTTTAACCAAGGTGTGGACTTAGTGGAGTACCGTTGTACGAGCAATAATAAAAATTTGCGAATCCTGTTAACAATGAAAATAATAATTAAATTGTTGATATTTTCTTTGAAAGAATTTGTTCTATCCAAAAGATATTAGGAGAAATGCTTGTGAGAAAGCGAATTATATTATATTATCTATTTTAATCAGCCATCATATAATAATTCTTTATTAATTCAGTTATTATTTTTTAACAATACTACGAGTAGAGTCCGAAATCTTGTGCAATCCAACTTCTTTCTTGATTAACTTATCTAAGTTTTATTAAATGATTGGGCGATATTTCAGTTATTTAAATATTGAATTAATTTTTAAGTTGCTTGAACAATTAAAATAAAATCACAAATGAAAATTCTATAACATAATATATGACTATTTATATTTTAAAAGCAAATATTCATTAATAGTAAATTTTATGGAAATCCTTAAATAGTTTTTTAATTTGTTTTTCTGATTCAATTCTTGGAAAGCCAGCTAATCAAAACTTTTTCATCATTTCATTTAGGCTGTATTTGGTCTACAATAGGCTAATAATTACACCAAAACAATAAAAAAATGAAATTAGTTAATCGATACGTCTGAGAAGAAGATGGCCACGTGCCTTCTTAGTTGAATTTTGATTTAAGCACTAACAGTGGGTAGTTTCTCTACCTGCCATTCTCATGTGATTATATATCAAGTATCCTGTTTACTTGTTGTATTATTGTAATACAGTTGTAATATCAATAAATAAATTTAAAAAAAAAAGTTAATCGATATGATAAAACACAGCCTTCACCATTAAGCTTTTCTTGAAAAAAAATTATCAGCCAAAAATTTATTGATTAGTTCTAATAACTAGGTACTTTGTACCAGCTTATGGTTCTAACATATTAAGCTTCGTAACTTCTTCAGATTCGAACTCCCAACGATCAGAATTGAAATATCTCTGCCTAAGTTTTGAATTATTGAAATATAGGTAGCATTTTGGGATTGTCAGTGCTCGACCCTTTGAATGCATCAAAACCTAATTAGGGGATTGTAAAAAACTGGCCAAAGAACTTTTGTCGGATCCCTTCAATCACGTGAAATCTTACAATAAGTTAATAGATAATTTTCCAGAATATAGAATCCCTTTAATAGAATAGAAAAATAATTCTTATTTTGGAATGAGATCTCTTAAGAATAACAGATGTGTACAAAATTTAATAAATATATATCTGGCCAAAGTGCTGCATTATTAGAACAATAGAATATTTAAATAATAACATGAAAATAAATATAAACTAAAAGGGGTTTTCTGGCAGAGAATAAAAAAAAAAAAAATAATACAAGAAAAAGTAGCATACAACTTTACCATTAAAAGAAATAAGCTCAGACAAAAAAATTAAAAAAAGCACCTAACAATATAAAAAACAACATCGTTATGAGCGAAGAATATTTACAGTAACTCATCAACTAATTCTAATGAATACGAGATATTGATTATTACTGATTAGAGAGCATCTGGCTGGGAATTTAGGAGATTTTTTTGACATCATATCAAAAGACTCAACCCCGCTTAATTTTATTATGTAAAAAATTGTAATTTACATTAAGCAGTTGTAGTGTTTTATATTATTTTTTACATTACCGAATCAAGACTCTGGTGATTAATTGTCATCACTAGGTTAAGTAGGAATCAAATAAAAAATTATCATTTTGCGGTGAGTCAACTAGTTGTGGTCGACCTCTATTTTATTATAATTTTTTACAGCCAATTAAGTTTAATAGCCTTTCGTGCTCGAGCTTCATTCCTTACTGCAACAGTACTATCTTGATATATTCGTTTTCGAGTTTCGCCATACAATTTTTTACTTTGACGCAGTAACAGGTATTTGCACTTCTACCTTATTATCTTGGATAGTCCTAAAGCCCTCGTGCTTGTAAGGACACTGCTTTGCTTTTATACGTTAAGTTACTTAATGACTAGATTCCTTATGCGAATCCTCAATTTGCTTTTCCACTCTTTGTTTTTGCTCCTCTCTATTTTATATCGGTGTTTCTGTTATCGTATTCTTTGCAATTCCGACGATTTTACTTTCAAAGTTTCAGCTAACCAACTGTGACAATACCGTCTTTTTCATACATGTCGATACAAATACATAGTATCTGAAGGAAAATACGCCACTTTTCAGGAGAACGACAAAGCTGTTTCAATGTTCATTCAAAATCAGTACCTATAGTCAAACTTATTTGACCTATGTTACATTAAACATGGTTTTGTGCCTCATAGGTGACTCTACATCAATTACCAATCCTAAAGTAATAACTATAGATTTTTTATTTTCTGAACCTCCATTTTATTTTATTAAATTGCAATTACAACATATAACAGTATAACATGTACATGCATAATCTAAATATTATATTGTTATATGCTGTAATTGCAATTTAATAAAATAAAATGGAGGTTCAGAAAAAAATTATATAGTTATTGCTTTTAGATTGGTAATTGATATAAAGGTGATGTAGAATCATAATATCTATAGATCGAATTTGATTTTTTTTATATTCCATACTTTGCATTTGTTTTCAAAGCTGGTGATGCCTGCCTGCACTCTGGCTTGTCTATTTACATACGCATCTTTTTGTCGTGTTAAGTTATCTAAAGTTTTTTCGGAATTCCCGTTTGTTGTAGAAAGTTGCTAAAGAAAAATAATTGTTACTTATCGTGCTAATATTGAACTTGTTTTTTGTTTTTGTTAGTAAAACAGAATCATGGTGTCCAAATCAATTACTTCATGAAATGTTACATCTGCAACGATTTTTCCAATCTTGCAGCCGTTATCTGTAGGTTACAATATCTTAGTAATCGGTTGAAACTCTCAATGAGCAGTTTTTTATTTGATCCGTGTGTTCTTTCTGAGTTCAAACAACTAATTTATTGCTATTGGTATAATAGTGTCACGCTTATCGGGTTAACATTTGTTTTGCTTTTTTTTCCATTAGACATTTTATAGTTTTTTCCATTTAAAAAAAAATTAATTTATTCATTGAAATTTACAACTGTATACTGAATACATCAATCATATATAATCATGTCTCGAGATAAAATCAGGTAGAGAAACTACCCAGTGATAGTACTCAAATAAAAAAGTCAACTTGGTCACGAGACTATCTTCTTTTCAGAAGCCTCGGAGAATTATCAGGTATTTAAGAGGTAGCAAGGTTTCGAAACTTTATTCGAGTGGGAATAAAGTTTGTCATGAAGAGATTTATATCGGGCCAAATCTGTTAGAACTCTGCCATTAAGGTCATTAAGGATTACAATGTTCGTAACAAAGTAAATACCCTTAATTCTACATACCAAATCGGGCACTCTCTTTTTTCCCCTAAATTTAGTAAAAAGTCTTCGTATAATCGATGATGGTTCAACTATTTTTACATTCAGGTCTTAATACATCGTTTATTTTATACACTTTATGTATATCTTAAAAATCTGTGTACGCTTCGGAATGGTGTTTCATCTATTGGATATTGTTGTTTTGTATGTTATCTTATTACTCAAAAGCAATATATTGTCCTAAGTTATTTTTATGAACATTATTAGCTTATTTAAAAAAAAAAAAATTGTAAAACATAACCGTTATGATACATAATAGATGCCAGAAAATAAATATCAGTTTTTCCCAATTTTTACAGACTACCATAGATTCAAAATAATTAATTGATATAATAATATCAGAGTTATAAATATACTTTTTTCCCTAAAATATTGGCGATAAATTTGTTGGTAAAGGATAATAGGATAACCTGTTGGAACTGTTGCTACCAAATCGGGAACCTCGTAATGTGTCTAGTGTCACTCCTTAATTGCTCTCGTCCACATATCTCGGATGCCAGTTGTCACCTGGCCATATAAAAAAGCTTACGTTTTAATTTAAAAAATATTTACTGTATGGTTTTATGATTTATGTATGTAGGTTTATTATGTATGATATGTAAAGAGTTCCTCAGCAATAGGTAATGAATTAGTTTAAAATATTGTACATTTTTTTAATCTAATTTTTGAAATATATTTGTATTTATTTAAGACATTTTTGGTAATTTTTAAGACATTTTGATAATTATTATTATTAATATTTTTGATTATAATGCAATTGGGAAAAACCACAATGCAAAGCCTTATGTTTCAAAAAAACACCTACTTACCAGTCGACGTTTCGCCTATTCAGGCATTATCAAGACACCAAAATCAAAAAGAGGTTAAATAATACCCAAAATAAAGGGGTGGTGTCTTGATAATGCCTGAATAGGCGAAACGTCGACTGGTAAGTAGGTGTTTTTTTGAAACATAAGGCCTTGCATTGTGGTTTTTCCCAATTGCATTATAATAAATAATAGTGTTTCTTTTTGAGTTTTTGGCTCTATTTTAGTGATTAATATTTTTGAATTATCCAAATAATTTATCCTCACAATATTTTATTTTATGCCGCAATTTTACCTTGTCCAACCTGGCTGATAAAGGCTTGGAAGAAATGTTCTTGTAATTTCTTTACTAAATGTTTATATTTTATAATTATTATTTTTTCATTATGAGCTTAATATTTACATTAACATTAGCAAATATTGTCGGGATGTAAAATGATGTAACGTGTGATGTTTGTTGAAGTTTATAAGGGTATTATTTATATTTGTATATTATGTATTTTTTTATAATTAGTTTATTTAGAGATATAAGTGTTCAGAAATCCAGAGTTAAAAAAATATTAACAGAATGGTTTTATGATATATGTATGTAGGTTTATGGTGTATGATATATAGAGTGTTCCTCGGCAATAGGTAATGAATTAGTTGAAATATTGTACATGTAATTAATCTAATTTTTGAAATATATTTGTATTTGTATATATATGTATTGAAGACATTTTTCGAAACAAGAATTACATGTTTTTTGTTTATTTATAAAACAAATAATAATGACGATTATTAAGCCTTACTTTGCTCCTGATAAAGAACACTTTAAACATGGTAACTATAGTGAATTAAAATATAAATGATAAAAAACTGAACTTATGTTATTTTTTAATTATTACAACATATTAGTAAAATACCGGTTTTATTCTAAACTTTTTTTTTAATTACAAAAAAGGTTTATTAATTGTAATTTGTAAGATTATTGTAAGCGACGTTGCCTTGTCTTTTCTTTGAAGTGACTTGGCAAGCTGTCAGTTTCTCACTCCACTGTTAATTTGCATTTTTAGCCTCAAACAGAAAATAAAAGAAGAATTTTGCTGTCATATTCGGTGTCAAGGCTGGGTTCACTGGGGAAAACGTGAATCAGAATCTGTTATAAAATTACCAACTTATTTTTAAATAAGAAAAGTTTTTTTTTAATTAATAATATATAAATATTGATACATAGAGATCCATTACAAAACTTGCAATTTCTCTAGAGATAATTGCGTTTAAATTATGAGATTTTTCTATTTGAAAATGCTTCATATTGGCTGGAACCTATGATTTCGATTCTATAATATTTGGAAGAGGTTTCTTGCTTCAATATGAAAAAAAAAATCTTCAGAAACTGATAATTATTAATATTTTATTTTATGCCGCAATTTTACCTTGTCCAACGTGACTGATAAAGAAACGTTCTTATAATTTCTTTGGTAAATTTTCATATTTTATAATTATTATTTTTTCATTATGAGCTTGATATTTACATTACCATTAGCAAATATTGTCGGGATGTAAAATGATGTGACTTTTCGTGACGTTTGTGGAAGTTTATAAGCGTATTATTTACAATTTTTATAGTATATAATATATGTTTTCATTATTAGTTTATTTAGATATATATGTGTTCAGAAACCAACAAATTTACGTAAATTTTATATTAATAATCTTGATGGTTCAACTTTATTGCACTTCTGTAATCCAATATATATGGAATTTTTTGGCGTAAATTTACTTGTAGGTGTAAGAGTGGATCCAAAAATGTTTTTTATTTAAGAGGGTTAACACCCATACACATAATGGCTGGCAATAATAACTTATTGCCAGAATTTTCGCCAGAATGAGGGGCCAGCAACCAATGAGTATATCTCTCTAATCACAGAATTGCAAATAACGATAACTGGTGCCGAGAATTAAATCCGACTAAAAAATAAGTTACGTAGGAAGTTGGCTTATTTAATAATTCATTCATACAACTGGCACGCTCAGGCAAAATTTCATCATCCGCTGATTTGAAGGACGGGCAGAGTTCCGACTAATTTGTTTCAAAGTTTCCGGTTTTATGATTGGGGCTCCACAATCTGTGATGATGGAACTTGATAAAAAAAACTTCACACCTGAATCCCAAACTCGTTTTAAAAGGGTTTTCTTTATCTTAAGTAGAAATAAAGGCATTAATAATAATGCAAAGCTGCGAATGTGAAAAAAACGAATTTTTCGTTTTTGGTCTTTAGATATTGATAATTGATATCAAATTAATATAGAGTCATCTATGGTGCACAAAACCATTTATAATGACATATGTAAAATACGGTTAACAGTACGCACTGATTTTGAATAATCCTTGAAACTCGTTTTACATTCTCCTGAAAAATGGCGTTTTCCACTTTGGATATTTCGGTTTTGTATCGGCGATATTTTTATAAATCTGATTTCCTTCGATAAAATTCCATGAAATATTTCGCCTGTTATATTTTATCATGAGACGAGAATTTAAAAAACCTACAATAATAAAAATATAATGCACTTAAAGAATGATTCTTTATTACTCCATGAATGTATTTGTTACTGTTTTTATAATTCATACATTTAATTTTTTTTAATCATTGAGCAATAAGTGGTATGTATGTGTTTACAAATGTATAATTTATAATATATAATTCTCATTAAAAAAATATATATTGATTGCATCAAAATATCTTTAGGATTTTCTTAATGTAGCGAGTATTGCTTTATCACGACTTATTATTTGTTCATTGTATCATAATAACAAATTGTAATACTACAATTTATGACTGATTATATCAGATATTGGTTAAAGCATTAATTCTGTTGACTGCTGTGAATCGACCCTGAGGGATCTGGGTATTGTTTCCTAAATTATGGAAAAAACCTATCGGTGCGTAGTCTTCTACAAATATCCATCTTGCTAACCCATAACCTTAGAAACAGTCTCAGTTTTTTACTGTACTTAAAACCATTCCAATTTTATAGATTAAAAAACGTATGATAGATTACAAAACGACGCAGAAATGTCGCAACGTGAAGTTTTACGGGAATTAACACAACGTTTTGACTGGGAACCAACCCAACCACCAAGCGGGCACCCTGCGGAATAAGTACCTAAGTTATCGGTTGAGCGTGACTTTTGTGAAACCTCCACCCTGCTCAAGCGTTGGCTCATCCCACTGACTACGCAGGTAAGGAAAAAAACCCTGAGACGGGCTCGTAAACGGCAGACGGCTCGGCAGACTGAGCGGCACCCGAACCCGAACATTGCCGAAGATTGCCGAACGAGTGGAGTGGGAGCCGCACTCTCCAGTCTGCCATCCCATCCTATAGATGGTGCGTCAACGGATCGGTGACTCCTGTAACCGGATCGTCAAGCCCTTTATTCGTTCAGTGAAGACAGGTAAATAACTATATAAATATCACTTGTCACTGCATAGACACTTTTATAAGAACTTATTAAACACCGATACGTTCCGTTATAGTTATAGTTGTAATTTTCAATGAATCAATTTGTTTTGTTGTGCTTGACTTGTCGTAAGGATGCCTGATAAACGTCCAACATTAAACATTGTAGGATTATTATTAGTAATACGGTTATTTTCATTTATAATTAATGTATCTTATGTGTTCAACTCACTTAATTAATGTAACTCATTTGTGTTTAGCGGTAGTAATTGCAATTGAACTTACGTATCGCTGCTAATCAAAACTATGCTCCTTATTCCTGATTTATGTAATCTCAAAACGATGGTGATGCATATGGAGGTTCGCATATTCAAACCTTGTCAAAATATTGTGATTTAATAAACCAAATTTGTCATTCTTTGCAAAGAGGATTGCTCTTGTAAGACGTGCACCTAACTGGTGCTAGGTTTTCCATTGGTACGTTCCCAAGAACAGCATTATCTCGATGAAGATAAGATGTTATAGAAGACGCTAGTCGAAGACAAGGGCTAGAGCCGGCAAGAACAGGTGTGTGGTGGGGCTTTGTGTTCTTTCAGTTGGACGGTTGCCGTCGCCTAGGTGGGATGTTTCCACTCCAAGGTACGATATTTGTTGATAGTTTACGATCAGGGTATGAGAAATATGGATTTTAGGACGTGAATCTATTGTGTCAAGTCCTAGTATTGAAATATGGAGTATTGTTTTGTTAAGTTCACAGAGAAGGTATTTGGTAACCTATATCATCGAGGAATCCACTATTAAAAAAACAGCTAAACTTAACAGCTAAATTTAAATGAAATAATCACAATCAACCATAGTAAATCACGCATGATTTAACCACCAAATATATGTGTATATACGTATATAATATATAAATATCCATTTCTAGCCTATATGAATCATACAAGCACGAAACTGGAAACACCTCTCCGATACAAGAGATACCAGTTTCCTGGCATAGAAGACCCCGCAGAAGCTGTAACATACGGCCCATTGTGCAACAGTTGGGGTGCCCTAAGGCCTACCCTTCAACTTAAGGCCCACACCCTTCCAGATATTGTTTTCTTCCATTCGTTTCGGAATATCTTCTTCCATTATTGGTTTCGGTCATTTTGAAAGTCAAGTGTTTCATATGTTTGAACCTTACTGTTATGTGGCTATAAATATGCCAGTTTTTGCATTGATTCATCAACTTTTTTTTCTTTTTTGAATTTGTGATTTTTTTCTTTTTGTATACTACATTAAAATATAGAAAAAAATAACTTAGTACTCTCAGTATCAGTAAATGGTTTACATCTTATGGTTTTGCAGTATTTCTGAACAGCAAGTCAGTAATATTCATTGCAGCATCAGTCTGTCTCATAAGACCTCGATACCCAAAGAAGTATGGATGTATACCGCACAGATATTTTTTATTGTATCTAAATGGTAGTTTAATATTATGGTATAACTGGCCTCTAGGGGGCATAATTATAAAAATATCGAGTGTATATTTTTTGAATTGTATATGTCAATCGCGAGGGATAAGAGTATCTCAGTTGCGGGTTTAAATTCGGCTGTGGCAAGAAATTTATGTACTCCGTTAACAGCCGGGGATGGACCCGATGGGATCTGGAGACCCTCCTGGGGCCCATCCTGTCTCTATAAAATGCGTACACTTAACTGGAAAAAACGTGGCAGCTGAGCGCGATCTCGGAGAAATCACCTCGGATCTGTTTCGGAAAACGCATGCAGATGTCTTATTCGGTAATTATGATTACTTATATGAAATAGCTGCATATGTTTGAGCTGACTTCTCGCATTAATGCTGCAATACGACCTGGGACAACAATATATTCTTACTGCTGGAAGGCCTAATAAAAAAAAAAAGGAAAAAGGAATAAAAAAAATTGAAGGCAAGAGGTGTAAATATTACGTTGTTAACCATTCAAAACATTTCGTTGACTTAAACTCAGGTGCTCATTCCTAGAAGGTGGAATCACTTTGGGCGTCAGTCAAACGAAGAAACAGAAAAGAATGTGGAACGAGTAGAAATGTGTTGGATTCATATTTATTCGAACACATATGGATGAGAAGGTAGGGCAAAGAGTGATTATTTACTAAGATTCTAGAAAGCATTGCTAGAAATAATACACTCTCTGCAACGTACTCAACCCACTATACGTCATGGGTTTAGTGGTACAAGTTGTTTTTTAGTTAAAAGACAGATAATTTCGGTATATTGGGCTTCTATGTATGTACTTTTAAGAAGTGGACTTAAATATATGAATTTTCTAAAATTAAACATGTCAATAATTGCGAGACAGAGGGGAGTAGCCCAGTTTGTACAGTGTTGAGTCGCTTTGCTAAAGGTTTCTGTTTCAAATCCAGATGTGGCAGATGAATATATAACCTTCTAAAAAAGGATGGTCTTTGGGGATCAATATTTCTTTCCTGGAGCTCGCCCAGCCTCTATGCAGTGGGTACCCTTAATAAGGGGAAAACCTGGCGGTATATTATGAACTAGGATGCATTACTTCCCCGTAGCAGTAGTCCCATAAACAGTGCAGTATCTACCTTGTACTGAACTATACACTCTTGATGGGTTCTTGCGGTACATTTTTTTTTGTTCTTTCTTTTTGATAACTACGTTAAAAAACAGGTGAAGAAATGAAATTTCGTTGGATCTACAGTTTCAGTGTTTCTCATTTATGTTTTTGCCGTACTTCTGAATTGAATTTCCGATAGCATTCATTATGGCATCAATAAGATAAGACTTCGTCGATCCAAGGAATGGTGGTAGTATTTGGAACTGGCTTGAAGTTTTAAAGTCTGTCTTTTAGTATCTCGATATTGAAAATAAGTATCGATTAACATCGTATTAATTGTATACATTGGATATACCGAACAACAAATAAGCTGCAACTTGGGAAGTTTGAGACTTTTATTTTGGTATTTTAAATTTGCCTAATTACATTTTCCTTCAATTTTAGTTGTATTCATTATTGATAGGAAGCGGGGTGGCTCAGTAGTAGAGCACTGAGTAGCCATGCCGAAAATCCTGGTTCAAATCCCGCTGCAGGCAGTTAATTTTATTCTCTGTTTAATCTGTTTGCGGCGGGAGATGGATCATATGGGATCTAGGACCCTCCTGGGGCTCACCCAGCCTCTATAAAATATTATAAAAATAGGGTATCCAAAAGAAGGGGGAAAACCTGGCGGTTGAGCGTGACCATGAACAGAACAGTCTCTACCATGTACTGAACCCCAGACTCGTTCACGGGTCATAGTGGTTACAGGATTCAGGTTCATTACTGATATATTTTAGCTATATGAATATGCACTTATTCTGACCTGAAAGATCCTTCACTACTGATATTGATTTTTAGATCAGCCAATGTAAATAATTAGATAAAGCAATAATTAAATAATAAATAAATATTAAGTTCAAATAATAATTATAGTGATTGCTTTGAGAACACTCTCACATCCTTCGACCACCGCCGAAACCCAAATCCTAAGGATTAGTCCTATCGCAACACTCGGCCTACCACTCCTAGCGTTTATAAAATGTTACATTGCTTTATTCAGTTTTTCTGGATTCGTTTGTTGTTAGATCTAAACAAGTTTTTATTTACAAATTGTAGTATGTAAGTAATAGCGATTTTATAAATTGTCAAGATGTTCCATCAGTTCAATTATACACCGCGATTTCATGTTGTTCAACCTCATTTGTTTCCTATGAAGCCTTCGTATTCACTAATCTTTGTTATTATTTTAAAATATATATAGTTAATGTTTTTTTTAAATTAATATTAATCCAAATTCTCATGTAGTTGAATATGTAATTAAATCTCGTAATTAAATACTCATAATTAATCTCAAATTGTGAGTAGTGTTCTTGTGGAAAGAGGAAATCGCAATGTAATCTATAACTGATATAAAGTTGTATCACTTAGTAAATAATAATAATTTTAATTATATATTATACTTGCAATAATAAACTAATATTAAATTATTAAATTAAATTAATTAAATTTAATTTAATTATTTTAATTAAATTGTTTTAAATACAACACAATACCATTTATTTAAAAAAAACATACATTTTTCGGATAAGAAAAGTTGTTGATAAGAAAACAGATACTAGTAGAGATATTGGATTTTTCGACCTTGGATGCGATTAGTAGAATTATCTAATTAACATCACGAATTATTTCCTGAAAAATTTCCGCAAACTGGGAATAACTTAATGACTGACGGATCTTCAAAGCAATCGTTCATGCAGATTTTAATTATTTAAACTAGTTCATTGTTACTGGTGTATTGTTTTATATTTTCTCTTGTCTGTGAGAAAAGGCATCATTAAAAGGCTCACTTACATAATTTACGTTTAAATTAAGGACGGTCTTATTTACTTGGAGATTGAGAACGTATAAGCATGGTTTCGACGGATAACCTGGTGAATATATTTCGTCATTTTTATATCTATGATTTATTTTTTATTTATTATTCTTTTAATAGTGATTATTTTTAAATATTTTTATTTTAAAGAGAAAATATTTGTCCTGGCCGGGATTCTAACCCGGATCTTCTGGATCTCTAGCGCGGTGCTTTAACCAACTGAGCTACCAGGCTCGTAAGCAGGCCAGACATATCTATTCTCTTCACCGATCTAATATCACCTTGTCCTCGCAATAGTTGCGATGTATACACGGGGAAGAATGTTCAAAATAAAAATATTTAAAAAGAATCACCATCAAAAGAATAATAAATAAAAATCATAAATATAAAATTGACGTAAGTCTACGAGATCCTAATTAAAGTAATGTTCAATGATCATTCTTCCCCGGGTATACATCGCCAAAATTGCGAGAACACGGGGATATAAGATTGGTAAAGAGATTAGATATGTCTTGCCTGGTTAAGAGCCTGGTAGCTTAGTTGGTTAAAGCACCGTGCTGGAGATGTGGAAGACCCGGGTTCGAATCCCGGCTAGGACAAAAATCTTTTTTCTTTGTTATTTTTGCAGACCTGTGTTATTTATAGAAATGGAGGGTTATATGTTGAACACTTTAAATAGAATTGAGAGTAATTTAGCGAATGGAGGCTGAGGAAATCCAAACTTTCTCAGGAATTAATACAACGCTCCCACTTACTCCTGGAACAGCTTCCCCGAGATTACCTGCCCAGTCTGCCTTATTGACCTTTCTAGGTAGGCTTGACAAACAAATTAATTTTACTAAAATAATAAAAACAGAAAGGTCCTAGAATAAGCGGATTACGTTATGAGTATTCTTCCATGTTTAGATTTAGCTAGTAGTTCGTAGATGAAAGTTTGTAAGGTCGGGTATCAGTTTGGCAAGTTGTTTTTTCGAAACTAACCTACAAAATGTCGGGCTGCAACATGAGTGTCAAAGTTCATTTCACTTCCTTCACTCACATCTGGACTACTTTCCAGAAAATCTTGGGGCTGTAAGCGAGGAACAAGGAGAACGTTACCATCAAGATATAAAAGAAATGGAGCGCAGATACCTAGGTCGATGGAATGTCAACATGATGGCAGATTACTGTTGGATGTTAAAAAGGGAAAATTCACAAGAACACAGCCGAAAAAGTACCAAAAGCTTCAAAGCTCGATGGGAAAAGAAAACGTTATTTTAGAAAGACTTAAAATAACTTTACAACAGACGTGGATCAATTTTATGCTCATTTTAGCTAGGTATCGTTGTTTTTTTGCTTTTACTTCATGTTAAAATAATAAAAACAAATCCAAAATTTTCCGTTTTTTTTTTGTTTTTACTTTTTCTAAAAACTTCAACTTTATTTTGTAAGCAAGCCTTACGTGATAGGAAAAAAACTGTCAATTTTGAAATAAGCGCAAAAAACTACATACGGATCAGTTAACTAAATCAAAACAATTTTTAAAAAAGTTGTTTGCAGACCTGTGTTTTTTTTTTTTATAATTCTTTTCTCATAACATTAAGGGCTGTTAACTGTATTCTATTGTAAATGAGTGGAATGTTGCATGAACGTAATGGAACTTGATACACAATATATTTAATAATCGTTTGCGATACTTAGCTATTTTGCATAACGTATTTTTTTAAAACTGTTTTCTAGTATTTTAATTGTCTACACAGATACAACACTACTCATTTAATTAAATCACAATTATCTTAGCTAAACCACAATTAAAGTGACTTTACTTGTTGAAACTTTTCGTTTCTTTTTTCTCCAATTCCTTACACACTAGACACCTCGCAGGCCTACCCGATTCGATCTCTAATTAGGAAAGAGATGGCTATCATCTGCAGTTTCTTTGTTCGGTCATTAGTCAGTAACACTTAGAACCCTGGTATAATAACACCTTCGTAACGCCACTTTTTTCGATAGAAAAATAAATGGATTTGCTTTAATTACTTAGTAAGTGTCAACTACCGTCTTCAGTTGGCTGGTGAAATGGGAAGGCCACGAGACTTTCTTAAATCAGATTTTTTTTTTCAAAACAGCTTTTAATATTTTGTAGGCTATAACTTTCTTATACATAGGCTACGTGTCATTTCTTGCTTACATCATCGTTTGCACGGAACTTCTGCATTATTCTTGCTACCTAATTATTGTGCGCATGTCACGATCTTCATTTGCATGTCTTCATGTTTGACCATATGTGCTTCCTGCATGTGTATTAGAACAGAAGCTGGCGTTTGACTTATTAAGGCTACGTTAGTAACTTTAACTTATTAAAAAAAATTGTAATTTTTAGGCATTGGGTTGATTTATTTTTTAAATCATATGTATATAAGATTGAGAAGAATATGGATCTAGAATATGCCATGAGTATGGGAATGTGATGGAATTCTATTGGATCTTAGAAATAGGACGCAAGTGATGGGGCTCACCACTTCTTTTTGATTGAGTTAGTTAGCATATGTCAGTCTATTCTGATGCTAGTATTGCTTGTACCAGCGCTGAGGCCGGCCTATCGGTGCGAGTGTATTGAAACGTTTTGTGCTGTGTTGGAGTCTATAAAAAAAATTGACATGCCTCCGTGTAATGAAGTCTGTTACCGTCAGTACTCCGAGTGTATCGTGCATTTTGTCAGCTGTTGTTCCTTGTAGAGTAGTCTGCCTTACTATAAGTCTCAATATACTGTTCTGAAACTTTGGAGCCTTTTTGTAGTTTAATGACAGCGTTATATATCGATCATTTGAGGCGTATCATTAAGGTTAATTCTGTAACACTTGGTCCTAACCATCCTGATTTTTCTTTTGCAGAGTTCAGACAACGTCAGGTGCCTGTCAATGGTGATATATGTTCATAATGCCTGTCAATGCTTAAATGTTATCCTATTGGCTGGTTTATTTAAGCTGGCAGCTACTCTATAAACTTTAGGTAGAGGGGGCTTGTTCTTTTGGAAGGAGAGAGTAATAAGAGTCTCCTTGGAATTGACTATAATATTCAATCCGTTTAGTTTTTTCCTCTCAGGCAATGTCATACAGTAGCTTTTTTTATATTTGTCACCTACAGTTGACGCCTTATATACTGAAGATTACCGGCAATAGCACAGACCCTTGTTGGACACCACGTGCGAGCTTAATTACATCTGATACAGCTTCACTGACACGTATCTTAATTAAACTTTGTTGAAGATAGGTGAGAGCAGTTAAAAAAACGTAATAAAAACAGTTTGTTGATTGAAGTAATCAAATGCCCTATTAGAATTTTTCGGAAGGAGGGCTTTAATTAAAAGCTGAGCAAATTGATTTTTCCCTAAATGCCTGTGGAATTTGAGCGATGACTTTTAATTTATTCTTATCGCCTTATAACTATTTATAATTTAAAAAAATAGTTCCCTATCCATCATTTTAGTTTTTTGCTTGGATCAATCACGAAAATAAAGGATTTATTCTGTTGTTTGCTTTGTCGTGTCCCTCCGTTATGGCTTGGATCAGATCGGCGCCAATTAAAGCCACTATCAATCTTCATCAATTTTCTCATCGTCATTTGTTGTCCCTCGTTCGAAGAACATTTGTCCCAAACAGAATCGTCATGTCGCTTTGAAGATGCCTTTTATAATCCCAAAGCTGAAAGCAATGTCACTAGTGGCCGAAGTGAGCTTTAATATCCAACCAATTGACGCTGTAAAAACCGTTTGACCAGAGACCAGAGCAAGCATCGAAGTAATCATACATCCATGCATGCCTCTACATGTCGCCTGAGGATAAGGACAGATACGAATTGGTATTTGAAAATTTTAGAAATAAATTTGAACTGTTTTTCGTTAATTTTTCTTTTTAGTGTTCTAAGTAAAATCGGAGATAAAAAAAATCAAAGGTAGCCTGCTGTATTGATAGATCACTGAGTTGCTAGTCCGAGCTCCATGCAGTCGTCAATCGATCTAGTGATATATTAAGAGCCTCCTGGGGCTCACCCAGCCTTTATAGTATTTTTAATTGGAGGAAAAAGGTGACGATTGAGCGTTCTCTCGGGCAAATCATCTTTCTGCACAAATTCTATCATATAAATAGAATTCTGTGCTACATAGTGAACCCTTATACCTTCATGGGATGGATGTAGTGGTACAGTTTTTTTTGTTTTTTGTTTAATGAATGTAGAAAATATAATATATATATATATATATATATATATATATATATATATATATATATATATATAAATTTTAAAATTGTTTGTGATGTAACTACGTTTCGGCTATGATTTCTTCTGAAGGTCCCAGGTGCCAATCCATCTGTGGTCGATTTTATTTGATCTGTTAACAGCTTGGTCCCTCCTGAAGCACTCTCAGCCTTTATAAAGTGGGTACCCAAAATAAAGGGTTAAAGTAAACCATAATTTTTCCTACTCTTGCCTCTGTACCCAGTTAGCTGGTGTTCCTCAAGGTAGTATCCTGGGTCCCATCCTATACACAATATATACAGCTGACATCCCAACCCATCCAAGCACTGTCCTCACTACGTACGCTGATGACACATGTGTGTTATCAGTAAATAACGATCCATTTGTTGCATCCCAATATCTTCAATCCCATATCTCAAACCTTCAAGAATGGTGTCAAAATTGGAGAATTAAAATAAATCCTAACAAATCCCACCAAATTACCTTCACTCTTCGTCGTAAACCTACGAATTCCTGCCCTACTGTATCCTTTAATAACATTCCACTGATCCCTGTCGAACAGATACGTTACCTAGGACTCCATCTGGACAAACGTCTCACTTGGAATCCTCATACAAGACTGAAAAGACAAGAAACTGCTCGACGATTTCGCCTACTTCAACATTTACTGGACAAACGTTCAAAGCTACCAATTAATTACAAAAGACTCATTTACATGACAGTTATCAGACCTATTTGGACATACGGAGTTGAGCTTTGGGGCTCTACTACACCATCAAATTCATCTCGCATCCAATCCTTACAATCCAAAATCCTTCGTAAAATCCTCAATGCTCCTTATTATGTCACAAACAAACTCATCCATCATGATCTTAATATCCCATATGCTGCTGATTTGGCCCAAACTAGATACCTATCCTTCCATGAAAAGCTCCATACACACTTGAATCCGCTAGTCTCTCGACTTGCTTCCTATAATATTCCTGATAACCCTCCGGCGTCTGAAAAGAAGATGGCCTCGAGACCTTCTACTATAAAACTTCATTGGAGTGCTATCAATGGATAGTTTCTCCACAAGTGATTTTTTTGTTCATACAGCCAATTTACTTGATGTAATGTTATTACAGTTGAAATATAAAAAAAAAAAAAAATAAAGGGAAAATTGAAAAACGCTTGAGAGAGATCTAGGACTAATTACCTCCCTGCACAACTGTTGTCCAAGAAGTCATACACTTTCCACTAGGTATTGAAACCAAGACCCTTCATGATTATTGTGGTTCAGTTTATTGTTTTTATACGTGCTATCTAAGTTTATAGCGAATTATGATCTATGATGAATTCACTTACATTCTGATATTACAGTAGTATATTATTGCATTCAGATATTGCAGCTATTTTCGTGTGACATGTTACTGTTAGAGATGTTCAGTTTGGTCTATAATTTAACCATGAATCGACTTAAAAATGAACAACGCTTGCAGATTATTGAATTTTATTATCAAAATATGAGAAGCGAGCTCAGTGAACAGTTTATTTCACGTTTGGGGCCGGTCAATTGGCCGCTTAGATCGTGCGATTTAACGTCTTTAGACTATTTTTTGTGGGACTATGTTAAGGCTCACGTCTATAGGGACAAGCCCGCAACGGTTGACGCACTGGAAGCAAATATTGAAGAATTTATTCGTGTGATACCGGCCGATATGTTGGAGAAAGTATGGCAAAATGGACCCAGCCTAAGAACCATTTGAGGCGTAGCCGCGGTCAAGAGCATGAAGTTATCTTTAAATATTGAATTATATGGATCGTTCTATCGACTCAAATAAAGATTTCATACATTCCTCTAAAATGTATGTGTTTTTTTTAAAAATTAAATCCGAAAGTTCTTAAAAAATCACCCATTACAAGGGTTTTTTCGATATTCCCGGATAATAGTATTTGTCTATGATTAAGAGGCTCGTTCAAATAAAGAAAAACTTTTTTTGTGTGTGTGTTAAGCTCTTATTTACCGCTAATTCGTCCATGCAAGACATTGCGAACTAAGCTCTTTAATACTATGCAAGGCCACTAAGCTGGTATGAAGCCGTTACTTTGGGCGCCTTGAAGACTTGATGGACCAAGTCCAGGACATTCTCTTAGTCTCCCTAAGGTTCCCGACCTCGGCGGTAATCTATGCAGGAGAGCTTCGTAGATTGTTGTAATAGGATCTAATTGCAGACAAATCTATTCGATTGTATGTAAATCAATCCCCGTTTAGTTATGGCAAATATATCTTATTAGCGTTCAGTCCTCAATAGATTTAATTTTTATTGTTGGTATACATTATTTATAAGCTTCTTAGTTCATACACCTCTTCTTTTATATTTGTGTTTATATTATATAGGTAATATTTTAGGTAAATGGTTATAAATAAATACTTTGATCAATACTTCCTGTTACTTATCAATGACAATAACAGTGTGAATAATTTTCTTGTTCAGAAACTTTAAGTTGTTTCTAAAATTAAGGAAGAAAAAAGTTTTAATGTTTCAAAGTTATGGAAGATTAGCTCTCCTGAACAAATTCAAAAATTACCAAAATGTGACATGTCTTTTACCTCCGGGGTGCAGATATAGTCCCTACTTCCACATTAATTTCTCAAATAAATTAACTTCGTTTAAATTCAATAACTTAACAGATATTCTTTATTTAAAAATCATTCTTGTCACATTCCTACCTACCCCTTTTTATTATATTTTTCTTCATCTTCCTGTTACATTAGGCTGTAAGTACTGTAACATAGCAGTATTAATAACTCCTGGTAGATACATCCCCATTATTTCTCCTATTTTGTTTCAATTCCTTGGATTTGAATACACAAATAATTCTGTTGGGTATTTTTCCTATTTATATAGTTTTAGAATACACGTGTATTCTCTTTTCCCCGCTTAGCTATTTACATACAAACGGAACCTTGCAATTATTTTTAGCCTACTAATAATTGAATAATTGAATTTATCATTTATATTTCATAATTTAGATTATGATAATCCTCATACAAGACTGAAAAGACAAGAAACTGCTCGACGTTTTCGCCTACTTCAACATTTACTGGACAAACGCTCTAAGCTACCAATTAATTATAAAAGATTCATTTACATGACAGTTATCAGACCTATTTGGAAATACGGAGTTGAGCTTTGGGGTTCTACTAAACCATCCAATTCATCTCGTATCCAATCCTTACAATCCAAAATCCTTCGTAAAATCCTCAATGCTCAGTAACATTACGTTTTATAATAAAGGGAACTGGATAGCTCAGTGTGTAAATTTGGAAATTAAATATAAATCATTTTATCTGTCCAAAGCGATAGACGTTGGATCCGCAGACCATCCTGGGACTCACCCAGCCACTAGAAAGTGGATATTTTTTTAGTATTGTGTTTTTGTAAATTAAAAAATTACCTTGGATATTGTGCACAAGTTTAATAACATTTAGAAAAATACTCTAAAATTCTATGCTTTGTCGATTTTTTATTATTGCAGATGAATAAATGGAACCATTATTTATCACCAGATATTCTAAAAATATCCTTCTGAGTTTTCGCATAATTTTTCTGAGATTTTGTGGGAGGATTAATATGGTTTAGTTTTGGCGTGGGAGGGGAAATATTCGAGGCCTTGATTGTTCCTGGTATCGGCTTCGGCTTACAGCTATGCTATCTAGGTATTTGCTAATATATATACACACATATATATATATATATATATACACACATATACATGCACATGTATAAGTATACATATGGCTGTTAATGGTTATAATGGATTTTCTGCAAACTTAATATTTAATGTTTTTACATGGGTTGGATAGTTCTGGGCGATTAAGTCTAATTTCACCGCCAAAAAAGTTATTTCGTCTTTACTAATTTATTATTACGTATAAAGAGAAAAATGATGACACTTTTGTTAAAGTGTTCATTTACATGTTAGGTGAGGGAGCCTGGCATCTCATCGGGTTTAAGTCCGCCCATGACAGATACATTATTAAATCATTTAAAAAACACATTTATGACCCTATGTGATTTGTAGACCTTCTTGGGGCTCTCCCGGCATCTGCAAATTTTACACAGTTAATTGGGGAAAACCTAGTGGTCTGGTGCGATCTCGGACCATTCACCTCCCTGCCCAACCGTTGTCAATGATACAATACAGCCTCTACCATGAAGTGAACCAATAATAATAATAACCCAACCAACTCAACATAATAATAAACTCAAGTTATTAGTAAATTATCACGGACGAATTAATTTTGTATATCATATATAACATTTGCATTCAGATATTGCAGTAAAAATCTTAATTATAATAGAAATAAAGTTCATTTTAGAATTATTTTTTTTTGAGAGGTAGGGTATTTCTTCAATCTTAGAGCCATAGCACTATTGAAATACATGTCAATCGATTTAATTATTTGTTTCCTCTGGTTAGAAAAAAAAAATGCATGTTTTACGATTAAATAAAATTTAAACAAAAACTCTTTGAATATCAACGACCAAATTACGTTTTATTAATGTTATTATTTTTAAAATTATTTTTCTCAAAATTTATTCTAGCTAAAATTTTTAAATATTCCTTATAATTTTTATTTTTTTCAGGTAAGTGCAATGAACATCAAATTTAAACTGAAAGGTTGTGAGTAAATATTTGTTTATTCTTCTTCCATAACATATATCAAGTATAAAATAATATTTTAATTTCATAGTTTTAGTTTATTTTTATTATTTCGTATTTAAAAAAATATAAATAACATTTTATTTGTAATATAAGTGTTTTTATAAATTGGAATTTATAATTATGGTATTAGTTAAAATTTCGGAATTTATATTATTGAATACAAAAGTTTTAGAAATTAATAATTTTTTTTTAACAATGGTAAATGATTAGAAACAAGTTTGTTTTTTTATTATTTCGTAATCGCTGATATTTTTTATAAATTGATAGTTTGTCTAAATAGATAAATTCATTCAATCCACTTCTCGGAGCTTATTTTATTAAGATCCTAATTAAAACTTTTGACCTCACATGTAATTCATTGTATTTAAATTTCTATTAAAACTCATCTTTATATTTCTTTTATAAATATTCAACGTTATTTAATATTTATGCATGGAAATGGAAATGTCGTGTATGTCAAGTTGATATAGAAAAACTCATTTCTAATATAAATTATTGGTTATTACAGATTTTTTCTTACTTTAATTAGAGCTTGATTGACAGAATATTGGCATACAACTCTCCAATCAATTTAGCTCTCGCCTAACACGCAAAAGATCTCCAACTCTGTTTAAATTATTCAGTCGTGACCTTTCGCAAGTAACAAGTTGAAGGGATCATTAAAATAATAACAGTTATCTTAAACTGATTTGAAAGAACAATATCTCGATTTTTTGCATCTTTTTTATTTTTGGTGACTCTTACTTCGGATGTATTCAGGAGGTAAGTAGAAATGTGGAAAAAAATTGGTTATTTACAAACATTTCATAAATTTATGGCTTTTCGGACGATACTATAGCGGGAGTTCTAAATTTTGCTTATTCTAAGGTTAAATTAGAATAGGTATGTTTAACGAGTATCTGACACCGCACGGGCTCAGGATTGCGATTTTACGTACCTTCCAAAGGACGGCATAAGTAACAGTTTTTTACTCTCTTTTAGGCCGGCTGCCAGGGCCGAAAAAATTCTTTATTTAGCATCTGCATTTTTATATTCTTTTATATGGTTTACTTTTAGATCACCCTTTAAAAATGTATATGTATATATGTAAAATGTATATGTATATATATATATATATATATATATATATATATATATATATATATATATACATACACGTATCTTTAATAAAAACAAGTAATAGTAGAAAAATCGAAATGGAATTGTTTAAAAATCTTCCAATATCCAATCCTAAACTATGAACAAAACATTACTGTCCTTCTAAAGAAAGTTTAACAACCTTTCTTTTTTGATTGGAATTATTATTAAAATGATTTGATTTATTATTTATTAAATATATGTAATAATAATAAAGTATGAACCTAAAGTATGGCATTTTTGATAAAATCTAGCCACTAGGACCATGGGGATATGTAAAACAAATGAAGGAAAAATTGCAATGATAGGAAATATATTTAAATAGCTGTCTCATTCGAATAGAATATTAAAACAAAACGTTTGGTCTCAAAGTTCTTATGGATAAATTTAAAAATTCCAACAGAGAATGGACTGATGAAAGAAAATTTGTGTAGTTGAAAAGGATGAAAGACCTCTTGCCTTGGTATCCTGTTCGCTGGTAGACAAAAATATATATAAACATTATGAATAATTGATTATTCAATTGACGCTAAAATTTACTGCACTTTTTTTGTTTACTCTTAAGTCATGTTATAAAGTTTCTATTAATTTATACAATCAAACTATTATACTACAATTAAAACTTGAGCTTGCTTTCGATATATAATTATTATTGGTCTTGTCTTTCCTTTCACGACTGCCGCTATCAATTACCGTGGTGGTAGTGCTTGACAGTTCAATTTATCGTCGAAGCAGATGTAATTATATCGCAAGCAATTTAAATATATAATGGTCTTAAATGATTTATTAGTTCAGGTTTAAAAGTGTGTTCAATTGGCCTGAGCTCGAATATTATATCTCACAAGTCTTTTCGAGTTATAATAAAAAAAATATTCCCCTTCATTTGATTTAATGTAAGAACTGAGCTTTTGGGTTTAGGAATATTGAAGAACCTGTATTTTTATTGGATTTATTAGAATAAACAATTTTATATTACTTTTTATTTTGAAGAGAAAAGATTTTCCATGGCCGGAATTCGAATCCGGTTCGTCCGTCTCTTCGTGACAGCGCTCTTACCATTTGAGCTACCAGGGGTCGCTTCACAGTCAGGACAAACCTCACAGTCTCTCCGCAGATCCCTTATCTCCGTGTTCTCGCAATTTTCGCTATGTATACACGAGGAAGAATGTTCATTGAACATAACATTAATTAGAATCTTATTGACTTATGTCATTATATTATTTATAATTTTTTATTAATTGTTTTAATTTTTAAATATTTTTATTTTGAAGAGAAAAGATTGGCCCTGGCCGGCATTCGAACCCCCCCAATAGATTACATGTCCTGGATTTGAACCCAGGATCTTCAATATACATCATAATGACCTTCAATTGGAAGATCATAATTGCAACCTTAAATTCTGTAAAAAATAAGTCTAAACATCGTTCTTAAAAATGAGAAATTAGAGAGTCAATCAAAAGACTTCTGGAATCTTTTTGATGTCTTTCTTTGTGGTGTATCTCGGCTCTAAAAAGTTCCGAGTGTTAAGAAATGTATGTAAAACAAACGGAGGACTCCTTTCACGCAATTGAATCAATGAGGCTGAATGAGCGGTGTAGGCATGTAATGAGGACAAAAGAGGGGTACTGGTCCAAATGACTTTTGGAACGAAGACTTGAGAGGAAAACGAATTAAGGTCGCACGAAGTGAAACTGGTGTGAAGGCGTAATGAAAAAATGAGGGGTAGTGGTGGAATGCGTGAAGGACTTGATCGAAGAAGATGAAATGAATCATATTTGGTGACGTCATATAACTATGTACAGATTAAAAAAAATACGTTAAAGGAAATAGCCTATTGAAGTTCAATTTATTCAAACTATTCAATAACTTATAAAAACGAATATTGGGATATTTCATATAATTAATATTTACATATAAATATTTATTTTTGAAATTAAAGAAATCTTAAGCTACTTCATTTTTAATGTGTCCTATTGACCATTCCTAGGTTAATATAATAAAGTATAGGAATTCTAGCCATTATATTTCAATCGGGAAAGTTTTGAGTTGGAGTCACTGTAGAAACTAGATGCTTCCATTTCTTCAATGTTAATTAAACAAATTATCTACTAAAGAGGTTAAGGGATAAGTAACTTCTAGCGGTGCAGGGTTTCTAGATGAACTTGAAGATGGTTTAAGTTAAAAGAGGAACACTATTAAATTGAATTGGTAGAGATGTCTGAATTTATATCGCTTAAGAAAAGAAGAAATTAGGTGTGAAGAATATATGAATTATTAATGATGGAAAATTATCCAAGATGTAGAAACCTTTTTTTTTCATTACCTTATTGGAAGAAGTATCGATTAACGATACTCAATGTAAAGTTTCGATATATCAGCGGTAAGAAATATGAATATATATGAATGAAATATGAATATATCTTTTTGAATATCTTTATAGCCTTTAATTTAAAAAAAAAAACTGTACCTTTACATTCCATGAAGGATCTTGGGTTCAGTTCGTGCTAGAGACTGTACTGTTTCTTGGACAAGAGTTGTACAGGTATATGATTTGTCTATATGATCACGCTCAACCGCCAGATTTTTCCCTCTATTTTGGGTACCCACTTATATCCTTTATTAGTAAGGATTTAAAGGATAATATTGAATGGTTTTCTATTTATTGAACTAATATTTTTTTATAGTATAACTATGGCTTTCAACAAGAAAAAACACGTTATACACACCAAAATTATTCAGTATCGCATGTTTTCTCAATGGGTGATTTTTCTCAATCGGCGCTTGTGCCGAACCCTTTTATGTTTTTCATTCACATATAGATAGCTTACTGCAAGGAGGTTATTTTATCCACGTTATTGTTTTCTGGCCTCAGTTGTCTTAAATTAAAAATTGATATTTTATGTATCTTCATTCATATACAACAAATTCACATTGACACATGGCCCCCCTGAAAATTCTCCTAGATCCGCCAGTGGCGTGTACTTAATTTTTAGTTTTTTAATATGAAAAATAACACAAACACTGAAAGCTCACCTGAAACTCAATAATTATAGGTATACGATACTCTCCCATTCTAGATCTTTCTTCTCTCTCTCTCTCTATCATTCTCTCCCATTCTTTATCTTTCGTCACGCCCTCTCTTTCTCTCTTTCTCTCTCTTTCTATCCCTCTCCCGACAAGCTTGTAACGTTTGAAGGTGGAAATTTGTAGACTAGATAACTGTATTTAGACTATATTTACATACAGTAAAGGAAACAAACTTTAATAGGTACTGAAAGCGTGAATAAAACACTGTTATTAAAGATATGCCTCTATTATTTGCGAATATAATTTGGTAGGCATTTGCTATGGAAAGAACAACGCTTTTATTATTTTCGCTCAAGAAAGAAGCTTGACTGCTACGTAATTGTAGATCACGTGACCAGAGCAAGCTGAATTAGAGATGGGCCTTTAATTGCTATACTCTTATTTTTAATTGTATATCCTTGTACGATTGTTTATGAACACCTACTTCAAATAGTCAAGTTTTTAAAATATAATATCATTTAGATGTTTAACTTGTCCTGCTAATACACCTTGACCCAGGATTAATTGGCTTTTCTTCTTTTTTTTAATTATCGACCTTGGATTGAAGAATGCTTTATCTGCCTTTATCTCTTATATTTTTTATAACTGATTAATTATTATTATTACTGTATCTTCGATAGATAATTAAATATTTATCAGTGTATCTTGTATATATATTCATTTATATTTTCTCAGAATGTTTTCATTCTGTTATGGTTCTTTCTTGCTACTTTTCTTCTGTACAATCAAGTTTTAAAATTAATCTCTGTCCTTTACAAGCTATGTAGTATTTCTCAAACTTTTAAGATCTTTATAAACTTCTGCAAAACATTTAGGTATGGTTTGTTCATCTTTTATCAAAATATGAATTTAGTCTGCCTATTACCATCCATTCTATAAATGCCATAAAAAATCTTCGTATGATCAATATTTAATACTATTAAATGTTTTTATAAATCAGATATTTAAAAAATTATATATAAATATTATACATCTACAAAACCATTACTAATTTAAAGTATGTTTTGAGTCTAATGCAAACGTGTTTTGAGTTATTAAGTATTTTGTATTCAATAAAATAATGATTTTTTAAAATTTATTTGTTTTTTTTATAGACGAAAAAATAATAGTTTATAAGAAACCTGTCTTAATCTCTGTACCACTCACTCCATTCTCTGCATTGGAATAACAGTCCTAGAATCGAAATATGGGAAATGAAACGTAGCTTGTTTTATTTTTTAAATTGATTCATTTCATTGAAATTCATAAATATATAGTAGATTTTAAGTAACGGTATTAATTAGAAGCCAGTAATAGTCGTTTTGTGATTTCCCAATTTTTAAAATATTTATTAATCAACTGATCGACACACGACAAAAAAAGACTAAACAAAAAGTCAATCCTCGATCCGTTGCTAGGCAACGTTGATAAAATTTTATATCACTAAAAACTTAATTATGTGATAGAGTGATTATATTACATTATAACCAAGAACGAAAATATTGTAAATATTAATTCGCATTATTTCAATATTGTTTTGGTTTTCGATTACTTTTAAACTAATCTTCATATTTCCAATCCAGTGGTTGATTATAAAAATGTCATGTTTGAAACGTAGCGTAGTGGAATTGGTTTGTTTTTCCAGGTACTAAAATTCATATTTATGAGAAATTATTTTTTTAAATCAAGTTATGTAAAGCTATTGCTAAATTTTTTCATCTATAAATGCTCACTAGTTTCAAGGTTGCTCGCGCCAGAATTAGTCAGAGACGGTGTGACTCAACCCTAAAACAAAAAAGCTTGTTAGTGCAGTTATTTTCTTCATTATTTGCACATTTTTTAAAGTAAGAATCTGCACTTCAGGAGGTTTTTAAGTCGCCTAAATTATTTTAAACATTTAAAAATGCAATATGTTTTATTATTAAATTTATTAATATTATTAGAAACGTTGACGTACTAGCATGTAACTTAATAGTAATTTAAAAAAAAACTGTACCACTACAACCCGTGGGCGGATCTGGTTTTCAGTACATGGAAAAGACTGTACTGTTTCATGGACAACGGTTATGCAGGGAGGTGATTTGTCCTAAGTCACGCTCAACCACCAAATAGAGGCTGGATGAGCCCCAGGAGGTTCCTAGATCCCATATGATATATCTACGGCTGCTAACAGATTAAATAAAAAAACTTGCTAGCAGCAGGATTTGAACCAGGAATTTCGGATTGATAGCTCAGTGCTTTATCCCTGAGCCACTCCGCTCCGTAGTTTAATAATACTGTCATGTAAAATGGATGACATCCAAATACATTTTATAAGCAAGTACAGCTATTAAATTGAGCGCTGATCCTAGAATTATGTTCATGTTAATGTTCATTGAAGATATTTTATCAATTTCTAAGTAGGATAATATTTAACAGATGGGATTTTTATTATTTTATTTTTTTCTGTTCCATAAATACTGGACTCAACTATTCTACTGTTCCGTTGATCTGAGTGGAGGCACATAAAATGCATTTGTATATTAGTGCTTGTGCTTTAAATTTGCGACTTATTCTAGTACAATACTTTATTTTAAGCTCCTGAAGGGAACCGCAAGTAATGGTGTAGTTGACGAATGGCTTAATCATAACAAATATCCATGTTTTATTCAAGTGCATCGGAAAATAATTAGAAACAGTCAAGAAGCGATATTTCTACAGTACCTACCTTAACATTCACGATATAGATAACGCTTGGAGCGATAAACCATGTTCGCTGTTTCCTGGTTCGAAGAGTATAGATCTATAGGAAAAATATAGATTATTTTCATGATAACGGTATAACTGCTAAAGACGATATATGCCGGCGCAAGGGAAAGTGCCCCCTAAGCCACCCTGTATCTCTCACGCCCTCAATGCCAAAGAAGAGATATGCCGTCGCACTGCTTTTCTATTTGCTAAATCCGAGTATAGACGACGCGACATCGTAATGTTGGTCTTTGTATAGACACATGCTTTGAAGAATTTCATACAAAGTTAAATTATTAAGCAGTTTTAGTATTAAAAAAATTTAAAAACTAAAGTTTTAACTCCGCAAGTGTCGGTCAATAGCCCAAACCAAAAAGGAGGATGGAAACAATGAAATACGTTAGCAGACAGTAGTAAAGAGGCATAATGAAGGATAGAATGCAGGTAAAAAGTATGTATATGTATGTATGGTAGACGAGTAGCCGGCCCGTTTAGCGCTGTGATAGACGAAAAGATCTTCACTCGCAGCAGTTAAAGGGTTAAAACTTGGGAGTTACTCCCTGCTCATCTGTCGGCAACCCACTGTTTCAATTGTATAATTTTTATATTATACATTTTTATTTATTTCTAAACGCATTATTGGCATTCTTCTTCAGCCAATTTCAATTTGACGTTTCTTCTCACACGATTCGTCGCACAGTTTTTCTAGATTTTAAACCACACAATTTTGTTTGTTTATGGCACTTTTTTGGTTTTTATTTTATTTTATTAGTTATCCACTGCCCATATAATTGGGGTTATACTTATTGCCTGATATGAGTACAATATTCCTTTTCCAGGTATTGTGATATATTCCTTTAATAGAGTATTGTGAAACTTTTATTACTATCTGCATCATGCCTTCTGTTGTTTATTTTTTTTTTAGTTTTGATATTAATTCAATAGTATAGATCTGTAGGAAAAATATAGATTATTTTCATTTAAAACTTGGAAGTTACTCCGTGCCCATCTATCGGCAACCCACTGTTTCAATTGTATAATTTTTATATTCTACATTTTTATTTATTTCTAAACGCATTATTGGCCTTCTTCATCAGTTAATTTCAATTTGACAGTTCTTCTAGCACAGTGACTTCGATTTTGCACAGTTTTAAACTAAATATTTTTTTTTACTCTAGAATTTTACCACAAAATTTTGTTTGTTTATGGCCCTTTTTTGGTTTTTATTTAATTAGTTATTCACTGACCAAATAATTTGGGTTATTCTTATTACCTGAAATAATTATAACATTCCTTTTCTATATCAGGGCTTTGTAATACTCTTCCCGTACACCACAGCAGTCTTCTAAATTTATTATACCTCTTAGTGTTATTTTTATATAAATACAGAGTGTTTTTTTCCCACGTATATAAGGTTAACTAATATTATTAAACATATATATACATTAAAACTATTTGAATATATGCTACATGAAGAAAAATATATATTATTTTATGTCAATGTTTCGCCTTAATTTTTAGGCTTTCGTCAGAGCAGAGGGTTGTAGAGCCCAAAAGCGTCTAAAATATAAAATAAAACTATTAGTTATTAATTAAATAATTTGACAATCGCTGGTACAAATTACCCGGCACGAAATAACCAATGAGCATACTATAAAATACAAACCTTAATAGCAGTAAAAAATATTTATTCTGTTTAATACTGATAAAAAAAAAATGCACAAGTGCAGTGAAAACTTAAAAATTTTACTGAAGAAGAACTCGAACAACGACTGAGGAGTTACGCATAGAACGTGTTTTGAGTGAAGACAAATTTATACTTTATAAAAATGATACAATGGGGGTTCTAGTAATTTGACCAATTATAGAATTAAAACTATGGGGATACTAGTTTTGCATACAAAAAAAAATCTGTACTATTACAACCCGTAAAGGGTTTGGGGTTCAGTACATGGTAGAGACTGTACAGTTTCTTGGGTGTGCAGGAAGGGGATTCGGCCTAGGCCACGTTCAACTTACAGATTTTCCCCCTTATTTTGGGTACCCACTCTATGGATCCTGGGTCCATAGAGTATAGCCTCCATGAGAAAAAAGCTTCCATGAGATCCATCTCCGGAATAAATGTCTCCTAGCGGCGAGATTTGAAGCCAGGGCCTTCGGCATGGCAACTCAGCGCTCTACCTCTGGTCCACTCCGCCCCCAAGTTTTACATAAAAGCTATCAATACTTTTCTATAGATCTATACTCGTCGAACCAGGAAACGGGGAACATGTGTTATCACTCTTAGTGTTATCTATATCGTGAATGTTAAGGTAGGTTCTGCAGTAATATCGTCGTTCGCAGCTTTCTAATACTTCTCAGATGCACGTAAAAAAACATGTTTTTTTTTAAGATTAAGTCATTCGTCAGCCTAGCAGAATTTAATCTTTCCCCCTTTCCCTATTTTTCACCCATCATCAATTGTATAAATATTTTGTCGTTATTCGCTTTTTCACAGGAGAATGAATGGAGCCATGACAAGTTGACAAATCGAATCAGACAATGTCGTAAATCGATCCGGTAACAAACTGCCCCCGATGCACGAACAAACGCCTGGTTATATCGTCACTTTGATTTGTTTCCTGAGGCTTCTTATATTTTTATTTGGTTTGTTTCCACCAGCTATTTCTGGTTTTGAGCAGTTGGGTCTCACGTCGAGGTGAGTTGACACTATGATACGATTGGCTTGTAATTTAGTAGTATAGTAATTTAGTAGTAATTAGTATTGGAAATCATGAGCGTAGGTAGATTGGTTTACGTACACTAATATTGTCATTTAATATACTGCCGATGACTCCCTGATGATTTTGCTTCGTAATCCATCTCCGATATAGTTCAAAGTGTGGAATATTTACGATTCAGACTCGTTGGGAACGAACAATTTAGGGAATAGGGATATAAGAAAAATGACAATAGATACTAATAAATATTTAACAAATGTTTGCGGAGCTCCAACCTTATATTGAAAAATTAATATTTTTGTGTAGAATTATTCGAATTTCTGTCTGCATTAGGGTGCAATTTCTCGACTTATCTCTTCTGAACTTAACAACAAAATATGCCTGCAACTGCTATTGTCTTGTCAAAATGTTTAATTTTTTATTCTAGAGATATAATACATTATGTAAAATATAGAGTTATGTTATATAATATAAGGAGATATGATGGAATAGCGTTCACTCTTGCTTCACCTTCCCAACCTTAAACATACGCTAGCTGCTGTAAATCGAGGAGTTTGGAGGTCTTCCAAAATAATCCCGCACTGCAAGCGATTCCCAACTTCAAAGCTGTTAAAAAGTCTGATACCTTGCTAAAGAAAAAAATAAGCACACGCTTTTTTAGGGGATCTCTAAAATAAAACAAGGCAAAAGATTAATTATAGCTTTTCCGCTATAGTAACTATTTTTAGTAGGGTAAAGTGCAAAATGCACTAATACCTTGTACATTAGGTAATTACAATATTCACAGAAAATGTTTGTATATACTCTTTATAGAAGCTAGAAAATAGTAAATAGCATAGGAAACTAAAAATATAAAAATATAATTTGTCCTGGTCGGGATACAAACCCGGGTCTTCCGCATATCTAGTGCGGCACTCTCCGAACTAAGCCACCAGGGCTCGTAACCACGTCAGACAAATCCATTTTCTTCACCGATCCCAAATCCCCAGTTTTCCCAATTTTTGCGAGAATTCACGCGGAAGAATGTTCATCGAACATTACTTTAATTGGGATCTAGTTGACGTGCGTAGGACAAAATATTTTCTCATATCAAAATAAAAATAATAACCACCAACATAAAATAAATACAATATAAATTATAAAAATATGATGCTAAATCCAAATAGTATTATTTTATAATTTATTTTATTTTATTAATTGTTATAATTTTTTTAATCTTTTCTCTTCAAAATAAAATATTTAGTATTCTTTTAGTTTGTTCCTAAATTGAACTATTTATAGATTTTATATATTATATATTAAGTAAAAATTAATGTTTATACCGTACTCGTACATTTAAACAACACTAATAATTCATTTTAAATATGATTATATGTTTTTCATTTTTTGAATGTGTAATATATCAGTAATATATTTTTATAATTTTGACCTTTAACACTAAAATCCAAGAAGAATATGTAATATAAATATGTATGTACATTTAATATATATAAATATATTATACTCATCTATATCATTATTTATAATATATCACATTCACATACATTAAATATTATTTAAATTTAGTCACTCTTGTGAAAAAATCTCCTTATTTTTTTTTATTTCTAATTATCATTTTATCAATAATATCATCAGGTTAAAAATGTAGTGGTATATGTACAAAAATGGAAGGATTTTATCTTTTCTGGCAATAATGGCCGACCTTTTAAAATTAATTTCGTTTTAGTTACACCTGGAGTTACATATATATATATATATATAAGTAGAGACTGAATATATACATAAAATTCATTCAATACGCTCAACTGCCTGATTTTTTTCCTGGTGAGTGTGCGGGGCAGCTGATGCCACAGAGCTGATTCGCTGGTTCTGAAATAGAATAAATAATTCATCACCGATTTCTTAAAACCGGTGTATACTGTATATGTATTTGAGTAAATACAACTATTTTTATCTATTTCCATTCAACAGCTAAACGGTATTAACGAAAAGATTTATTATCAATCAACTCATTACTAATTAAGAAGAGAAATAAAACGAGTAATTATTATTCAACTAACTCAAGAGCGAGACCATTTTTATTCCAGTTTGTGCAACAGCTTTACATATAAATTATTAAAATGTTAATATGCCCTCTTTTAGGTTAAGTCGAGAACGTGATGGGGTACTTACCTATGCTTATTACGTCGTGATAATTATTGTTTTTAACTTGTTTAAATTGTTTGTTTCAGTTTTTTAGTTCTTCCACTTTCTCGCTCAAACCTGTAATTAAACTTCTATCACAATAGAAACGTGCCAGATATCTGCAAAAATATTCATACTGAATATTTAATTGGGGACATTAGTATTTAAACGGATGTGAACTTCAAAATTTGTCCGGAATTACTCAAGCGATCTTAGTTTCGTGGGAAACCCCTCCGCACTTTTTTTATTAATCCGTGTTTAACTTGCTTATTATTCTTTTAGCTTACTTACATGACTTGCGTAATGTTTTTTTCGTTATTATTGTCATTAGCTCATGTACCATTGCTTTAGTTCAAACATTTCAAATAATAATTTAAATTATTCCTATTTCACTATTTACTAATAGTTTCATTTGTATGTATTTTTTTGTTTTTTATTATAATTTTCTCTGTTGCAAATATTTCATATTTAAATATTCGTGTCGGTTTCTAATAATAGTCAAGCACTCTTTACAGAATTAATTCCTCGACTTCAACCCAGACCATTTTGTTCCCCACGTATATAAGGTTAATAAATATTACTCAACATATATCTAAATTAAAACAGTAAAATTATATTACACCCGTCATTGAATAATTCATTAAAATTTATGGCCTTTCTGGAATATGGAATATGTCGATTGTTAAAGTTTAAGAAAGTTTTATTGTGTAATTAAATTTTATAGAACTATTAAGTAGTAAATTACGGAGGTGGAATTGATAGAGTATTGTAAAACTTTTATTACTATCTGCATCATGCCTTCAATTGTTTAATTATTAATTCAAGAATGAGTTACTTGATCTTTCATACATTAATTAATATTTATAAAATTTGTTTTGGAATCAGTTCTGGATACGAATTATTAATTAAATTGTTTAGCTCTTTATTTACCTTGTATATTTAATGTGAATTAATTTTACTTATCGTCCCCAATATTAATTGATTAATATTAAGAATAATTAATTAATTATTGATAGCCAACAGAATATCTTAATCTTTGTTCTATATGCTGTGTAGGAAAAGTGTTTTTCATTATTATTTTTGTCACTGGACATGAAGCTCTCTCTGGTAAATGTCTGTGTAGTGGTTAAGCTACGTCTTTATAACAGTGCACGCGATCTATTTATACATCTCTTGTTTTAGATTCTATTAGTTTCTATCTCTATCAGTTTTTTGTTTATATTTTTTTATTTTTAATTGAGGAACACATATTTTTCACTATTTACATGCATAAATACATAGATGGCTCTACATCCCACGTGGGTACTAGGCCTCCCGCAACATCAACCGCCAGTCATCTCTGTTCATAGCCGCTACTCTCCAGTTACGGAAGCGTAAGATGGTCCGAGTGTCCGCAGCCACACCATCCGCCCATCGAAGCCTCGATCTTCCAAACCATCTTGTTCCGTGCACTTTTTCTTGAAGTAGTTTTTTAGGGATTAGATTAGATTAGATTTTTCACTATTCGAGGATCGGAAATCTTACGTCATCGTTAAGAATATATATTTGAATTTCAGAGGTTTTCTTTTTTTTTGGTTATGCATAGACAGTATCATCAAATCATATTTTTTTCATTCTGAAGACACAAATTTTTCTTTCACTGATTTAATAATTATAAAATTTCACATTTAAATTTTAAAGATTTAATTTGAAAGATCTTGTGTTCAGTACATGGTAGAGACTACTGTTTCTAGGACAACGGTTGTACAGGGAGGTGTTTATCCGAGAACGCTCTACCCAAATAATTCCACTTTATAAATACTGGAAGTGCCCAAGTGGATCTGTAAATCCCACAATGTCCATCCGTGGCTGTTAACAGATTTTTCTGTCGCAGCAGGATTTGAACCCGAAACCTTCGGCAAAGCAACTAAGCAATCTGCATACCGAGCAACCCCGTTCTTTTCTCCAAGATAAACAAAAATGTAAGTATCACAATATAATGCATTCCTATAACGGACTGAAATGTTTTTCACCTTTATTTAGACCTGTCTTCATGTTAGCCTAGGGTTATCAAGTATATGACTTGTGTACAGAAAAAAGTACCTAGAAGGATATTTTGGAAGCCTTAAGTAAATTCCATTGTATTGTTTTTCTTGAATTCGATGGAAACATTGCACTCTTGTTTATCCTGATATGCAGATGTAGGGAATTTTTTTTATATCACTCAAACCGAAAATACGAAAACATTTTTTTACATTTTGTGTTAAACTTTTGGCTCCCATCTCAACTTATTATTGATGGAAAGAAGAATTTTCGTTTTGGCTAAGATATTGCAGCACTTTGGGATATGGTAATATTCATTCAATAGTCTATGTCTTTAAAATGGTGTATATATTTATATAATCGCTTCTTGAAAGAACAACTACATAACCCAAAAACTGGCATTTCTGAGTTGTCTTCAGTCGCAATTGTATTGGTTAAGTTTTTTAAATCAGGAACGACATACCGATATTTCCATTTCAACACGTTTTTTTAATAAAGTCATATTTTGAGTTGTATCGTGTTTGAACTTTTATGAAATGAAGTTTTATGGGAATAGAGGCATGAATTAAAATAAAAAAATTGTCAAGCTTTTATTTTAAAAATGTTCTAATTGTTAATTAAAGTATTTCTGTACATTCATTGCAATTGGAATGCTTTGCTTTACCAATATCCAAATTTTTATTTTTTTAACTCATATGGAACTTTCGAATAACTATTGAAAAATTGAGTTTTTGAGTTATGTTATTGTTCTTTTGAAGTAGCGAAATATTAACTTTGCTTACACACACTTGTAAAAATTACAATTTTTTTATGATAGAGTTAATAAATACTTAAAGTTATCTAACTTATCTTGTTTTATTCTTTTTTTTACAGATTTTACTTTTCATAAATATATTTTAAGACATAATTAAAAAGTCTTAAGCTGCAAGTTTTAATGGTTGACATGAGCAATTTTTACTTCTATACTTGAAATATTTATTATTGTTGACTATAAAACTATTCATAGGATGTATATTGAATGGGATGGTGCGCTATTGAAAGGACAGTCAACAGATAGAAAAACTTTTTCAATTAAATTTATTTTAGCTCAATCGGTAGTGTGATATTGACTTTATTTATGCAAGTAGTAATATTGAATAGTTCTCAGAACATACCAAAAGGACCTACCCATTACATTATGCTCCGTTGTTAATAATGTATTCTGTCAAATATGTTAATCCTTTATTTCCAACATCTCTCGTCGTTAAAATTTTACCCTTAATTTCTTTCCTCGTTTTCGTCATCTGCAAGGAATCAGGAAACAATCTACGCATAGACTAACTACTTGTAACCTCTAATATCTCCATCTGGACTATGGATATGTGGTGTATGATGCCTTCTCGGGAATTCTCATGGACGTATTAAGGTGAATTATGATTAGCTTTATAAGATTTGTAACGGAACCTGCGATATCTTCCCCAGTTTCCCATTATTATGCCGAATTAGGATGAATCTTCTCATTCCATACTCAGTATTTCCTTGGGACATTCATTTATCACTTAATGGGCATTCAACGATCATCCTATGTTCTGAACCTCCTCCAGTCCACCCCGTGCCAACAAGACGTCGTTCCTCTGATCTTTATACTCCTTTTTTCATCTCAAGCTTTCTAAGTTTCTGCCCTTCTACGCTCTGAAATTCTCTACCTTCTAATATCCGGCCGGCATGCCCCTTCCTTACCAATATTTAATATTTCCCCATTCCAATTCCTACTTATATATCAATCAGATGCTGGTTAAAGATACATACATATATTTTATTTCAAATTTTATAAACTTTTAGATGTTTAATTTTTGTCTGTAGGTGTAATGAAATGTATGTGTTTCAATGACGAAGTTTTTATTTTAGGTACCTATCCTTATTTCTGTTTGTATCTATAATTCATAGTTTTATTTTTTTTATTCTAATACCAATTCTTACTCATATATCAATTAGACGCTAGTTAAACATGTATTTTATTTCAAAAATTCGTTTTTGATTGCGTTCCTAGAATTCCCTGATTTTTTTATTTTTTATTATCTGTTCTTATTCTTTTAGTGTTTGTTAACTATAGCACTAATTGTCTGAATTGCTAGTCGCATGTTCTCATTCATTTTTAATTTCTCATCAATTTTTTAAATTATAAAACTTCTTATCTTAATTTTAGGTGGTTTATTTTTGTTTTCTGAACATGTAATGAGATGTATGTATTTAATGACCAAGTTTTTGTTGTAGGTATTTTTTATTTGTTATTTTTATTACTAACTCTACTATAATGTTTCACAAAGATTGATTTGTATTATGTGTGGCTTTATTTTTACATTTTAGTACGTATGTTTCCAGAGAGAAATTATTATTTAACACAACGAGGCCGTATTACTACCATAAAATTGATTATAAATATTTCATTGTAATGTAAGTTTTGCATTAAATAATATGGCGTTTAGTAGTATTGCACCCTCCTACAGAGCCACCAGATTTTGTTAGGGGGTTAACGAAGGTATGCAGATTGTGTTTGAGCCAGGGAAGTGCCTTTTGGGGTTCTGGACTTTTATTTTTACCACCCCAGTTTTTTCCCTCGATTTTTTAAGGCTCAGTGTCCTTCTGGAATCTCTCTCAATCTAGAACCGAACCGCATTTTATTTTACATATTATTAAATTACCTTTAAAAAGAAAGGCGATGACCGAAATCTGACGTATATTAAGAAACAATATTGCTTTTTCATTGAATAAAATATTTAAAAAAAAAATTATATCGAGTCGTTTTTTCATAGAAAATATTTGCTATCCACTTTTTAACAAGTATATCAAGATTATGTATGTTATTTTACTTGTAAAATGAACTTACTATAACTTTTGTCTCTCATTCATTTATTTGTGGATAGTTTTAAAGTCCTATAACATTTCAAGTTTAATTTAAAAACACATGAGCATTTTCTTTTGCAACCTTTGTATCAAGTTAGCTGAAATTGAAATATGTATTTCCTCCACATTTTTTTTTTTGTATTTTTTTTTTTTGTCCTCTTTTTTATTTTTTGACCGAGTCATACTACATACCACCCTTTCATTTTTTTATATGCGGACATATGCATATTGTCGCTGTCAAAATAATACCGCCTATCTACAACTTTTGGTGAACTTTATTTAGTAACGGTAATGCATTCTAGAGGTTGAATTTCACAATATTAACACTAGAACTACGAAGATTTACCATATACCTATTTCTACCAACCAAAATGACCGGTTTGTTTGTTTTAAAATTCTATTTCTGTGTTTATAATAATGAAAAAAAATATTCAACCACAAACCGATCACAATGTGTGCAAGAATAATGTAACTTGCAACTATACACGGCAATCAAGAATACTAAAGTGAAATTTATATATTTCATATACACAAATTGCAACGCATAATAAATTGAAAATGTAGAATTTCTGAATTCCGGGAATTTCCCGAAATTATAGATGTATAAATAAAAATTCCGGGAATACATAACATGAATTCATGATATTTTCATGACCGGTCAAAATGGCCGATTCGTATATTTAGGTTTAACACACAGATATCTCTGTAATCTCTTAGAAGCGTAAGAACGAAATAATTTATAATATTTTATATTATAAATAATTCATTGTATAGACAAATTTAATAAAAATCATGACATTATTGTAAAATATTAAATGAGACTTAAAGAGGAAATGTTATAAATACATTATGTAACCGGCTATTTTGACCGGTTCGTCGTTCTAGTGTTAAAAAAAGTTTTCAGTGTTGAACGCAAGCCAGTTCTGTAATTAGCAATTGAAAGATAACCGAGATACATAAGATGATAAAACATATGGCGCGATGATATAACATATATCTATAAAATCGCCAAAGGTTTACATAGGCAGTATTGTTTGGACGATATATAAGCGGGGTATTTTAGTTTGTAAAGTGATGAATTAATTATCTTAAGGTTCCGTGTTCAAATCCGGTTGTGGCAGATAAATTAATTATCATGTTAACAGCCACAGATGGACCCTGGAGGATCTAAACACCCCTCACCACACTCAGCCTCTCTAAAGTGGGTACCCTTTTGCCGTAAAAACCTTGAGATTGAGCGTGAAAATCGAATTGAACTCGGACAATTCACCCCCAAAACCTTTTTCGAAGAAACAGTATAGTCTCTACCATGTATTTAACACAAGACCCTCCATGGACTGTAGTGGTACAATTTTTTTTCTTTTGTATATAATAATGATACATATATTGCTCATTCAAAAGCAAAACGTATTGACTAGATTTTTTTACCTATTGACCTTATTTTTCAATAGAGGTATTAGAAAGTTCCATTCATCCAGAGTTAATAAAAAAATTTGTTATAGGTAAAGCAAAGATTTCCTATTCAAATGATAGAATTGAATTTCTTAACCATTAGATATATTTAAAAGCTTGAAACTTTTTTAAATTTACTTATGCCATTATTCCCATAAAACTTCAAGTTCAAACATGATACAACTAAAAATATGATTTTATAAACATTTTATTGAGATATTACAATCTGCCATTTTCAGGCAATAAGTGATGGCTCTAAATAGCTATACAATCATTAAAAAAAATGAATAATAAATAAATAATAATAATAAATAAAATAAAAATATAAATATGCTGATAATAAAAACAAAATAAATACTTGCGAAAATGATAATAAAAATAAAATAATTTCTCACATTTTTACCATAGTTGAAATAGTTGCAATTTGCCTGGGGTTCCCTAACTAAGTTTCTTCCCCAGGAATGGGGGCAAAGCAAGAGTCCGGGAGGCCCCTGCGCCCTTTCTCAGCCGCGACATTGGCTTAAACTCCAATGAAAGCTGGTTAAGGGCGCATCACACACACACAGGTCGTGAGTGGAGAATCTGGCCTTTACCAGTACTCCAAATAACATTATTACAACAGGTCTCGGGGTCATTGACGATTTAGATGGCGGGATTACATGGATGAGTGGAACTGGATAGTGACATATGGTAGCCAGGGGATCGGGATGACAGGCTAGGTTTTGGTGAACATTTTTGAAAATTTAGTAGGGATGAGGTCGAGGACGAAAGGAATGCTGAGATCATTACATAGGGTTTTGTTGGAGACATAGTAAGGGGCATTGACTATAGTTCTCAGGACTTTGGATTGAAAGGATTGGATATTTCTGATATACGATTTCTTTGCGGTCCCCCACAGTTCCAGTCCTTAGGTCCAAAGATGTTTGATGATCGTCTTGCATATTATAAGCTTACTGAAAGGTGAGAGATCCTATGGGACTATATTATTTATATAGTAATCTGTATAGTTGGCTCAATCGGTTGTTAAGTTCTTGTCTTTTGAGTTTGGTATGAGGGTTCCATGTAGGTCTTTTGTCTAGGAGGAATCCAAGGTATCGTACCTTTTCGGAAATAGGTAGGACGGCATCATTGAATTGGACAGAAGGACATATGGTTTTATAAAAAAAAAAAAAAAATTAAAAAAAATGGAAATGGTATATGAAGGATGTCGTTCCTGAATGAAAAAGCTTCACCCATCATTCAACCATTGAAGGCTTAAAATGCCAATTTTTGAGCTATACGGTTGTTCTTTTAAAGGAGCGTTAGTAAAAATAAACTGATAGATTGTTAGTTTATAATTGAATCTAGAAGAAATATCTTCTCATTTTAAAGATTAGAGTCAGTCGAGCCATTAATTTATCTTTCATTGCTTTTAAGATTTACTCAAGGGGAATTTTGGCGAGGTTTGCTAGTCTTGGATTGGTGTCAAGAGGTGACGAAAATTGTAACGAATTAGCTGAGCTCTGAAATAATTATAGTTCACGTCTTTTCCAATGTAGGCTTCGTACAGTTATATTCTCTAAAGGTCATGGCGCAGGATCGATTATCTGCTTCGATTTTTCCATCATAATTGGTCGTTTATAATTATGTTTATCCAATTTTCGTTTACCATTATCATAATTAAATGTTGTTTTTTGTTCATTTAACGTCACTTTGTGCTGCTATGGCTATTCGGACGATGCTTCAGTGGGAGCCTGTTTTTGCCTAAATTTTGCCTATCCAGGTTTAATTAGGATAGAGATTCTTAACGAGTACCTGATCGTACAGGCTCGGGACCCCCGTTTAACGTCCCTTCCGAAGGACTGCGTAACTAAGGATTTTTTACTCCCTTAAAAAAATCCTAAGGCCACCTGCCGGGCTACGAACCCGCGATCTTGGGCTTCGTAGTTTGTTACGCTAACCACTAGACCACATGTGACCTTATAATTAAATGAGTTATTTACAGTATTTATTAGTGTATTTGTCATTTATAATGAATCATGTTGAAGTGGCTTGAGCAAAAAAAAAAAAAAAAAAATGATTGCTCAGTGTAAAGTATGCAGAGTTGGTATTCTGAAGGTTTTGTATTTAAATCCATTTATGACTGATAAATTACTTATTCTTTTAAGAGCCAAGGATGAAATCTACAGACCATGCCCGGGCTCTGCCAACCTCTATAAAGTGGATGTCCTTGATTAAGGGAAAAATCTGGCGATTGAGCATGTTCTCGAACCAACCATTTCCTTGCACAATCATTTTGTTAGTACAGTATCTACCATGTATTGAACTCAAGACCCTTAAGGGTTATGTTGGCACAGTTTTTCATTTTAATTATAAACTCCAGCGAATTAATGTATTAAAACAAGAATACACATAACTTTCTCAGTTACAGAAAATATCCATAAAACCATTCTGCTTAAAATAATTTTACCAGTGAATTCTAAGCTGGTAGTTACCGCAAAGTCTTTATGAAACGCATGTACGACAAATGAATTAAGGTGTTAGTAATTTGGAGTTTTATCGTTTCATAAATTAATATTTAAAATTATTCAATGCTTCGTATAGATTAGTAGTGTTTGAAATTGGGTTTAAATCGCTTTTTGGTCTCTTAAAATATTCTTGGTAAAGCCTTCCTTGGAACTGCTTAAAACCTGCCGTTAGACGTGTCCCCGGAGAACGTACAATTATCTAGGTTGGCTGAGGAAGACAGTTGGGGTGAACATCCTCTCGGGTGACGGGACCTGAGTAGGACCATGAATTTATGGGGCTCACTAGAGCTGCATTCAGTACAAATACTTCTCGAAATTCGGATATCTAAAAACTAGGTAATTAAATTTAGTTATTTAATATTAATTAGGGTTTGTATTGGTGCAGACACAATCATTCAAAAGTTCAAATTTTAATTAGTTGCTTTCCTTTTCTTTTCTGTAGACGCTTGTATAACTTTTTTTTAACTATATGGTTAAAACAGTAGTGCATGTCTCTTAGTGTTTGTATTTATATTACATATTACAACAAAATTTTTACTAGAACAAAATCAATATTTCTATCTTACATACAGTATGCCACTATTACTGGATTACTACGCGAAAAACTTAACGGATATTTAAAATATATACAGGGTGTCCCATTTCAAGTGGATAAAACGTTTTTAACTTTTAAACAAAACAAAATTCAGAAAAACGATTCAGGTAAAAGTTGTAGTTATTCAGGCCTAGTTTGAAGAAATAAAACAACATTTTTTGGTTTTTCACTTTAAGTGGTCAATAACGACCTTCAAAAAATGTAGTTTCCTCTTGATCCCCATTTATTTTTATTTTTCTGAAAAGTTTTTGTTGTAGGTATTTTTTATTTGTTATTTTTATTACTAACTCTACTATAATGTTTCACAAAGATTGATTTGTATTATGTGTGGCTTTATTTTTACATTTTAGTACGTATGTTTCCAGAGAGAAATTATTATTTAACACAACGAGGCCGTATTACTACCATAAAATTGATTATAAATATTTCATTGTAATGTAAGTTTTGCATTAAATAATATGGCGTTTAGTAGTATTGCACCCTCCTACAGAGCCACCAGATTTTGTTAGGGGGTTAACGAAGGTATGCAGATTGTGTTTGAGCCAGGGAAGTGCCTTTTGGGGTTCTGGACTTTTATTTTTACCACCCCAGTTTTTTCCCTCGATTTTTTAAGGCTCAGTGTCCTTCTGGAATCTCTCTCAATCTAGAACCGAACCGCATTTTATTTTACATATTATTAAATTACCTTTAAAAAGAAAGGCGATGACCGAAATCTGACGTATATTAAGAAACAATATTGCTTTTTCATTGAATAAAATATTTAAAAAAAAAATTATATCGAGTCGTTTTTTCATAGAAAATATTTGCTATCCACTTTTTAACAAGTATATCAAGATTATGTATGTTATTTTACTTGTAAAATGAACTTACTATAACTTTTGTCTCTCATTCATTTATTTGTGGATAGTTTTAAAGTCCTATAACATTTCAAGTTTAATTTAAAAACACATGAGCATTTTCTTTTGCAACCTTTGTATCAAGTTAGCTGAAATTGAAATATGTATTTCCTCCACATTTTTTTTTTTGTATTTTTTTTTTTTGTCCTCTTTTTTATTTTTTGACCGAGTCATACTACATACCACCCTTTCATTTTTTTATATGCGGACATATGCATATTGTCGCTGTCAAAATAATACCGCCTATCTACAACTTTTGGTGAACTTTATTTAGTAACGGTAATGCATTCTAGAGGTTGAATTTCACAATATTAACACTAGAACTACGAAGATTTACCATATACCTATTTCTACCAACCAAAATGACCGGTTTGTTTGTTTTAAAATTCTATTTCTGTGTTTATAATAATGAAAAAAAATATTCAACCACAAACCGATCACAATGTGTGCAAGAATAATGTAACTTGCAACTATACACGGCAATCAAGAATACTAAAGTGAAATTTATATATTTCATATACACAAATTGCAACGCATAATAAATTGAAAATGTAGAATTTCTGAATTCCGGGAATTTCCCGAAATTATAGATGTATAAATAAAAATTCCGGGAATACATAACATGAATTCATGATATTTTCATGACCGGTCAAAATGGCCGATTCGTATATTTAGGTTTAACACACAGATATCTCTGTAATCTCTTAGAAGCGTAAGAACGAAATAATTTATAATATTTTATATTATAAATAATTCATTGTATAGACAAATTTAATAAAAATCATGACATTATTGTAAAATATTAAATGAGACTTAAAGAGGAAATGTTATAAATACATTATGTAACCGGCTATTTTGACCGGTTCGTCGTTCTAGTGTTAAAAAAAGTTTTCAGTGTTGAACGCAAGCCAGTTCTGTAATTAGCAATTGAAAGATAACCGAGATACATAAGATGATAAAACATATGGCGCGATGATATAACATATATCTATAAAATCGCCAAAGGTTTACATAGGCAGTATTGTTTGGACGATATATAAGCGGGGTATTTTAGTTTGTAAAGTGATGAATTAATTATCTTAAGGTTCCGTGTTCAAATCCGGTTGTGGCAGATAAATTAATTATCATGTTAACAGCCACAGATGGACCCTGGAGGATCTAAACACCCCTCACCTCACTCAGCCTCTCTAAAGTGGGTACCCTTTTGCCGTAAAAACCTTGAGATTGAGCGTGAAAATCGAATTGAACTCGGACAATTCACCCCCAAAACCTTTTTCGAAGAAACAGTATAGTCTCTACCATGTATTTAACACAAGACCCTCCATGGACTGTAGTGGTACAATTTTTTTTCTTTTGTATATAATAATGATACATATATTGCTCATTCAAAAGCAAAACGTATTGACTAGATTTTTTTACCTATTGACCTTATTTTTCAATAGAGGTATTAGAAAGTTCCATTCATCCAGAGTTAATAAAAAAATTTGTTATAGGTAAAGCAAAGATTTCCTATTCAAATGATAGAATTGAATTTCTTAACCATTAGATATATTTAAAAGCTTGAAACTTTTTTAAATTTACTTATGCCATTATTCCCATAAAACTTCAAGTTCAAACATGATACAACTAAAAATATGATTTTATAAACATTTTATTGAGATATTACAATCTGCCATTTTCAGGCAATAAGTGATGGCTCTAAATAGCTATACAATCATTAAAAAAAATGAATAATAAATAAATAATAATAATAAATAAAATAAAAATATAAATATGCTGATAATAAAAACAAAATAAATACTTGCGAAAATGATAATAAAAATAAAATAATTTCTCACATTTTTACCATAGTTGAAATAGTTGCAATTTGCCTGGGGTTCCCTAACTAAGTTTCTTCCCCAGGAATGGGGGCAAAGCAAGAGTCCGGGAGGCCCCTGCGCCCTTTCTCAGCCGCGACATTGGCTTAAACTCCAATGAAAGCTGGTTAAGGGCGCATCACACACACACAGGTCGTGAGTGGAGAATCTGGCCTTTACCAGTACTCCAAATAACATTATTACAACAGGTCTCGGGGTCATTGACGATTTAGATGGCGGGATTACATGGATGAGTGGAACTGGATAGTGACATATGGTAGCCAGGGGATCGGGATGACAGGCTAGGTTTTGGTGAACATTTTTGAAAATTTAGTAGGGATGAGGTCGAGGACGAAAGGAATGCTGAGATCATTACATAGGGTTTTGTTGGAGACATAGTAAGGGGCATTGACTATAGTTCTCAGGACTTTGGATTGAAAGGATTGGATATTTCTGATATACGATTTCTTTGCGGTCCCCCACAGTTCCAGTCCTTAGGTCCAAAGATGTTTGATGATCGTCTTGCATATTATAAGCTTACTGAAAGGTGAGAGATCCTATGGGACTATATTATTTATATAGTAATCTGTATAGTTGGCTCAATCGGTTGTTAAGTTCTTGTCTTTTGAGTTTGGTATGAGGGTTCCATGTAGGTCTTTTGTCTAGGAGGAATCCAAGGTATCGTACCTTTTCGGAAATAGGTAGGACGGCATCATTGAATTGGACAGAAGGACATATGGTTTTATAAAAAAAAAAAAAAAATTAAAAAAAATGGAAATGGTATATGAAGGATGTCGTTCCTGAATGAAAAAGCTTCACCCATCATTCAACCATTGAAGGCTTAAAATGCCAATTTTTGAGCTATACGGTTGTTCTTTTAAAGGAGCGTTAGTAAAAATAAACTGATAGATTGTTAGTTTATAATTGAATCTAGAAGAAATATCTTCTCATTTTAAAGATTAGAGTCAGTCGAGCCATTAATTTATCTTTCATTGCTTTTAAGATTTACTCAAGGGGAATTTTGGCGAGGTTTGCTAGTCTTGGATTGGTGTCAAGAGGTGACGAAAATTGTAACGAATTAGCTGAGCTCTGAAATAATTATAGTTCACGTCTTTTCCAATGTAGGCTTCGTACAGTTATATTCTCTAAAGGTCATGGCGCAGGATCGATTATCTGCTTCGATTTTTCCATCATAATTGGTCGTTTATAATTATGTTTATCCAATTTTCGTTTACCATTATCATAATTAAATGTTGTTTTTTGTTCATTTAACGTCACTTTGTGCTGCTATGGCTATTCGGACGATGCTTCAGTGGGAGCCTGTTTTTGCCTAAATTTTGCCTATCCAGGTTTAATTAGGATAGAGATTTTTAACGAGTACCTGATCGTACAGGCTCGGGACCCCCGTTTAACGTCCCTTCCGAAGGACTGCGTAACTAAGGATTTTTTACTCCCTTAAAAAAATCCTAAGGCCACCTGCCGGGCTACGAACCCGCGATCTTGGGCTTCGTAGTTTGTTACGCTAACCACTAGACCACATGTGACCTTATAATTAAATGAGTTATTTACAGTATTTATTAGTGTATTTGTCATTTATAATGAATCATGTTGAAGTGGCTTGAGCAAAAAAAAAAAAAAAAAAATGATTGCTCAGTGTAAAGTATGCAGAGTTGGTATTCTGAAGGTTTTGTATTTAAATCCATTTATGACTGATAAATTACTTATTCTTTTAAGAGCCAAGGATGAAATCTACAGACCATGCCCGGGCTCTGCCAACCTCTATAAAGTGGATGTCCTTGATTAAGGGAAAAATCTGGCGATTGAGCATGTTCTCGAACCAACCATTTCCTTGCACAATCATTTTGTTAGTACAGTATCTACCATGTATTGAACTCAAGACCCTTAAGGGTTATGTTGGCACAGTTTTTCATTTTAATTATAAACTCCAGCGAATTAATGTATTAAAACAAGAATACACATAACTTTCTCAGTTACAGAAAATATCCATAAAACCATTCTGCTTAAAATAATTTTACCAGTGAATTCTAAGCTGGTAGTTACCGCAAAGTCTTTATGAAACGCATGTACGACAAATGAATTAAGGTGTTAGTAATTTGGAGTTTTATCGTTTCATAAATTAATATTTAAAATTATTCAATGCTTCGTATAGATTAGTAGTGTTTGAAATTGGGTTTAAATCGCTTTTTGGTCTCTTAAAATATTCTTGGTAAAGCCTTCCTTGGAACTGCTTAAAACCTGCCGTTAGACGTGTCCCCGGAGAACGTACAATTATCTAGGTTGGCTGAGGAAGACAGTTGGGGTGAACATCCTCTCGGGTGACGGGACCTGAGTAGGACCATGAACTTATGGGGCTCACTAGAGCTGCATTCAGTACAAATACTTCTCGAAATTCGGATATCTAAAAACTAGGTAATTAAATTTAGTTATTTAATATTAATTAGGGTTTGTATTGGTGCAGACACAATCATTCAAAAGTTCAAATTTTAATTAGTTGCTTTCCTTTTCTTTTCTGTAGACGCTTGTATAACTTTTTTTTAACTATATGGTTAAAACAGTAGTGCATGTCTCTTAGTGTTTGTATTTATATTACATTTTACAACAAAATTTTTACTAGAACAAAATCAATATTTCTATCTTACATACAGTATGCCACTATTACTGGATTACTACGCGAAAAACTTAACGGATATTTAAAATATATACAGGGTGTCCCATTTCAAGTGGATAAAACGTTTTTAACTTTTAAACAAAACAAAATTCAGAAAAACGATTCAGGTAAAAGTTGTAGTTATTCAGGCCTAGTTTGAAGAAATAAAACAACATTTTTTGGTTTTTCACTTTAAGTGGTCAATAACGACCTTCAAAAAATGTAGTTTCCTCTTGATCCCCATTTATTTTTATTTTTCTGAAATGTACAATACAAAATATGGAAAAAATGTATGTAACATTTTTTTCTATCATTCATAGGTCAAGTAGAAGAAGTATCTGAAGCTCACTATTTCAGTATGCTGTCTTCACAGAAGGTTTTTAAATGTCCAGGCATCTTCTGAAAGATTCAAAATACCTTGATTAGTTATTTCGACTAAAAACTCTTAAATAAAATAACTTAATGCTACATTACGTACCCTCGTAAAGGAGGAATACTAAAGTAGTCAACTTTGAACGTTTTTTCTACTTAAACTATGAAAGATAGAAAAAAAGTTGCATACATTTTTTCCATGTTTTGGATTGTACATTTCAGAAAAAAATAAAAATAAATTGGGGTCAAGAGGAAACTACATTTTTTGAAGGTCGATATTGACCATTTAAAGTGAAAAAACAAAAAATGTTTTTTTACCTGAACCGTTTTTCTGAATTTTGTTTCGTTTAAAAGTTAGAAACATTTGATCCAATTGAAATGGGACACCCTGTATATGTCGCGTCTTTTGTCCCGAAATCTAAAAATCAGAATTTATAAACACAATCATTCTTCCATCTCTTCTCTATGGATGTGAAACGAAATAAATAATATAATGACGCAAGTCAACAAGATCCTAATTAAAGTAATGTTAAATGAACATTCTTCCCCTTACACCGCAAATAGCGAGAGCGCGGGGATGTGGGATCGGTGAAGAGAATGTATTTGTCTGACCGAGGTACGAGCCAGGCTAGCTTAGGTGGCTGAGCACTACGACGGATAGGTGGGAGATCCAGGTTCGAATCCCGGCCCTGGACAAATCTTTTCTCTTCATAATAAAAAATATTTAAAAATTATAACAATTAATAAAAAAATAAAATAAAAATAAATTCTTAATACATTCCTTTCAGTACTTCCTAAATATCAGAATTACAAATTCTACCCAAAAAAGAGGATTTCGAATACAATGATAATGTTTACACGTGTTTCATATTTTACATAAATTTTCTAAAACATAATAATACTCGTTTTTTGTTTGCCAATGTATGTCAACCATTTGACATGGGAAAACCGTTTTAATGTAACTGAAATGTAAAATTCAAATTATACATTCGAAAATAATTGACACGATTTCAGACATTCCTGAAGATACTTGACAGGTTCTGACAATAGTTACTTTTCAAGATAAGAATGACAATTTTCAAGTCAATTTACTTAGATACTGGCGTTAATAGACTTATAAACAGGCATAACTGACTTCATACGCGTAAAACATACAGATCCTCTACAATATTTTAACTAAAAACTAAAAGATTTTTTGGACTCTTTGATGTCAATAAAAAATCACAGTTGTCTATTAATAAGTTGTTTTTGCCATTTAACATCATCATTAGCAACCTTTACAGCAATCTACTCCAGAAATTTATAATTAAATACTGAAATAAAACTAAAATGCTTATGAAACTCAAGAAGAGTAACATATGTGTAATATTTCAAAGTCAAATTTTTCTAAAACATATTTTTTATGCGATTGTAATTATTTATCTTCTGAATTAGGCTTTTGACGTGGGTCGGTGAAAGGAGATACGCAAGCAACTATTAGTGGTTTCGGAGTTGAACTTTTTTGTTTTTTAATTTATCCACGGTTATTAATTATATAATTTTGATTTTTTAAGGATTAATTTGTTCCCTGTCTCAGTCACTTTTTCACAGTCAGTCGATTGTAATACATTTGTAATCTTATTTATGTCTTACATTCACTCACCATTCCACTTATACCATAGGCTTCAATTAAACAATTTTTCGAAAGTTAATTTATAAAAGAAAACCAGTTAAACTATACTTCCTAAGAACTTCGCGTAACTTGCACCCTAACACAAGGACCTGAGTAAGACATGCTGAAGGAATAGTGAGCTAAATTTATATTTGAGGGATTCTGTTCTCCTTCTATTTTCCTGAGCTTAATTTAATTTATAAATAACAAAAAGATTCTCACAGGCTGATAAAGTAAAAAAAAGTTAAAATATTGAATCAAATTAATACTAAAAAAAAAAACAGTACCACTACGACCCAGGGTCTTAGGTTCAGTACAGAGTAGACTGCACTGTTTCTTGGACAATGGTCGTACAGGGAGGTGATTTGTCATAGATCACCCTCAATTGCCAGGTTTTTCCCTGTTTCGGGAATATAAACACTTTATAGGGGCTGGTGAGCCCCAGGAGGGTCCACTAGAACAGATAAATATTCAGAAAATAAATTAAAAAACCTTGTAGTGGAGTAGAAGAGGAAAGAGGAAAAGAGATGGACAGGCGAGAAAAGGAAAGGAATGAGTGAGGATATGAGCTGATAGGAATGCTCATAAAAGATATACGCCAGATTCTAAGACAGTCGGCAGAAAAAAAAAACAACACTTACAAATGTATTTTTTTTGTCAAACTATCTTTATTATCCCCCAAAACAGTAATTTTATATTTTTAAATAACAATAAAATGTAGGTAGAAAATAAAATCAACTATACAATTAACCCATAAACTCCATCAATGATTAACTATCAATATCCTGTTTGATCGTGAATCCAAATCATCACTTATCTGAAGAAGTACAGATAGGGTTCTCAAACGTGGTGTGTGTTTGACGCCAGTTTTTTTTCAAATACTTTAAAAGTAATAAGACGTATTTTTCATTGTTTAACAGCCTCTCCCAGTTACCCTGAAGATGGCCTACATGGTCGAAACGTCGGCACTAATTAAATATAAGTCTGGTACTCATTTGGTGTTTTTTTTTACTTCACTCCCCCCAACTATCTCCGTTCTACATTTAAAAGTAATAGTTTGTTTAAATGTATCCATTTAATTTGCTCCGAAGCAACATTAATATACACTGATTGTCATTATGCTGTCAAATGGTAGTGTCTGTGTTAATTATTCTAAACCTCAGGTTCTGTAGAAATAAAATTATATAACAAATCTAGTAAGCAATGAAAATTAATATGAAGACATTCTTTATAGATTTTCTTAAGGAGAAAAATAAAATTTTGGTTATATTGCAGTTTTTACCAAGCTTCAGATTCAATATCTCATTCGACATAGCACCAGTTCAGAATCAGATTTCTGAAAAGAATCTGTAACAAAATACACCCTGTCCTATCGGATGTTCCTGAGTGGTGTGATCTGGAAAACTACCGGAGAAAGTCAGAAGTTATCAGCCCAGGGGAAACTTCGGGAAACAAAGTTGTAGCGAACTTTCTTTATCCCAACAGTTCTACAATTTCAGATATAACGGAGGTGTCAATAGGGCCTAGAACATCTTGTATACTTCGAAGGGATCTGTTTAAATCATATGTTGTAATGTTTCCGGTCATTACATCCACATGCTAAACAGTTAACAGTTAATTGTTATTTATTATTATTGCGTCGCTTAGGTTGCTGCGGAGAGTGATTTATGCATAATATGAGCAGAGAGATACGATAGACGATTCTTATCGTAAGAATAGATAATAGAGGGACGATAAGACACGAAAAAGTAATAAATCATAGCAAGAAAACTTAAGCGTCACTAATTGTGAGTTCATCGTCAAGCGTGAAGGGGATCGCAGCAGCGTCTACTACTGATTTAATGAGTGCTGATAAGTTCTATGCTATATCTAGTAACAAATATAAGTTTTCAGTTATATCAATAGCATGGAGGCGATTCCACTTCCTCTATGAGATAAAAGAACTATACCACTGCAACGCGTGAAGGATATTCGGTTCCTTAAACGGTAAACACTATACTGTTTCTAAGCCAATTGTTTGTTTACAATGGTTTTTTTCTAAGCCAATGGTTGTGCAGGTGAGTGAATTAGTCGAGATCATTCTCTACCGCCAGATTCTTTTCCTAATTAAGTTTTCCTATTTTATAGAGTCTGGGTGAGCCTCAGAAGAGAGATCAGACCCTCAGTGACCAATCTAAGGTTGTGAACGAAATAAATAATTTATGGCTACAGCAGGATTTGAATCCGATACCTACACAATACACACTCCCCTATGCCGCAACTCATTCCTCTTAGAAAGAAATAACAAACCTAAAATTCTCACGTTTTTATTAGGCATCTTTACCCTTTGAAAAATTTTAACGACACTCATGAAAAAGTATCAATATTTTGTCAGGTAGTTTTAATCCGATATTGAAATTTTAATACCGATATCACCCTAAGAAAAAATATGTTAACATATAAAATATAAAAAATATTGCTTGTATCGGCAATTAGTCGAAATAATTATGAAAGGTTTCGGTTTTGATTTTCTTCCTTCCTCTTTGATTTTTTATGTTTGATAGATTTGCATTTAGTTTTTTTCCCAAATTTTTAAAAATAAACATTCGAAAAATCTTATAAATTACTTATATGTTACTTAAATATAATTTTAGTAATTTATTAAACAATAAATTCAGCCCTTCCTTTTTATTTAATTATATATGGCCTGCTTGGGAGAAAGATATATAGTTGGATTTTTTCCTCATTTCTTAGCACAAATTTATTGTTTTTTGTAAATTTTTAATCTTTTATTCTATTTAAATGTTTAATTACTTTCGCTATTTCTAAAAGTGTTGAAATAACTGAATTATTAAGATGCGAGGAAGAAAAGTCATACATTTTTTTTTAAATTACAAAGCATATTCGCTATAATAAATTTTATTAGGTACCAGGAAATAGATTCTGGTAATCTGCAAAATAAAAGCTCTATAAGTAGGAATGAAAAAAAATATATTAGTTTTTTTAGATTAATTGAAAAAAATATTGACTTAATTTTCAAAATTATTAAATATATGTAAATTTGAAAAATTAAAAAGTATTAACAGTTAAAAAATTATGAGAAGTTATATTACATACCTGGAAATGAAACCTGTTTTAGTACAAAAGAAAGAAAATTGGTTATTTTACATTACATTTAAAAATGATCAATTATATGTGGTTGTAAATAATTAAAGGTATTAGAAATTTTATTAAGTACATAACTGGATATAGAATATGCTAATCTGGAAATAAAAACAGTATATGTAGCTTAGAGATAGGAAACAAGATATTACTTATGTAATATTATCTACACTGAACGTTACTTCATGTTAATTGTCTTGCTATGTTTTGTTTAAATATATCCTTAAACCCTCCTATTAGCATTTGAGTATTATTATCAGACATTTTCTGTTCAATAGTATAGTTGAGTGGTATTTAGGTTTGTTATCGCCAGTTTTGTGCAACTGAGGTGGTCCCTTTGGCTCTTTGTGATAGTTTTCCGCTCCAACATCAAACCCGTGCTCAATGGAAAAGCTACGTTTGCATCCAGATGTGCCGTCAAAATCATTGTTCGTAATTTCAATTCGTCTTCTTGTTCAAAAAGACACTTTTGAATAGTAATTGCCCAAAATAGTGGATGATCGAAATTGAAAAATATTTTAAAACAAAGAAAAAAAAACTTTACCGCTACAACCCATGAATGGTCTTTGATTCAGTTCTTGGTAGGGACTAGTTCCAAAACAACCTTTTTACTGGTATGTGATTGGTCCGTGATCACTCTCAACCGCCAGGTTTCCCCCTATTTAGGATACTCGTTTTATAAAGTCTGGGTGAGCACCAGGATGTTCGTCAGATCCCATCTATTTATGAAATTTAAATTTATTGTGATTTATTTAATTTAAAACGAATCAAGATATTTCAAGATCTTTGTATTAAAAAAACATGGAATTTCAGAGGAAGTAACAGCAGAAAATTCTTGTCATTTTTCGGTCTCGAAATCACTAAGCTCGCACCTTTTTACCTGAAATTAAAAAAAAAAATACTAATTTATAGAACTATCAGCCTTCCAACTTTTCTTTATGTATGTAAACGTGACCGTTAACATTGAAGAAGGAATGTCTTAAAATATGCGAAAATAAGTAATTGTGGTAAAATATTAGGCCAGAAAAAAATAGCATGGGAAAATTTTAAGATTACAAAAGGTGGAATTTCTCAGCATGCACCAGGTTAAAATAATTTAAATATAATATATTTAAAAAAGGTTGTTATGAGCTTTTATAGTTGTTTAGCACTATAACTAACACATCCCTAAAGTCAATAAGCGCTGAGCCTACTAGCAATCGTACAAGGGTTGACCTAGATGTTGGTGGGAGGATTGCGTTAAGAGCGATCTAGCGACTTCGTGTTTGGATAATAGTCCATGGTTGGAATTTCGTTAAACAGATATTAGTGATATCGCCATCTAGCCTTCGGGTTCGCTAAGCCTTATAATTAACAAAAAAGATATATAAAACTGAGTATATTTAGATTGTTAATACGATGTGGAAATGTTGGATGTAGTGTTTTCTGCTTAAGGGTTGCAGCCTAACTTATAGCTAAGGGTTTTGGCTATTTTCATTTTTAATTTGACTCAATGATAAACTCCTATTCACTTGTTAATGACAATCGAGTCGTAAAAAAAAAAATTAAATTTACTTGTTATATTCGACTTGTTGGAGAAAGAAATGTGCGTGTTTATATGGTGTAAATATTTATCTGTTGCATGTTGATTCAGCTTTATTTGATGTGCAGACTGGCAGTATGGTGAGTCCATGGAACAATGCTGCATATTTAAATGAACAATCTGTCGTGGAATTTATTACAGTCAGTGCAGATCGTATCTTCGCCCCCGCATGAGTCTCGCATTTGTATTTTATTTAATTCTTAGCCCGTAATGATCTAAATCTTAGTACTATAAACTATGGGCTATATTTATTTCAGTTGTTGGATCTTATGATAAAAGAGATTTAATTATACTTTATTATTTTTATTACCTATCTTTATTTCTAGTAATAATAATAATAATAATCATGATTAAATGCTTAAGGAATCCACTGAATCAATAGAGAATACAACTCTTTTTCATTCCAGCCGTTTCTATCATTTTTTTTTCGTAGGGACATGCAACAACTTTATTTTTTTCCTTTCCTCTGCTGCAGTTTTCGATATTTCTTTATGCGTTCACTTGCGTGTTTCCTTAAATATTCTGATTAACTTCGTCGAATCTTCCCTATCTTCTCGCGAGGGGTATTAAAGAAGGAGACTGGCTGGAACGACATCTATGGCGCCACCTTTTAGATTCGAAAAACAACTAAATTGTACAAATTTTTTTAATAAAATAAGTTTTAAATGGAATGAAAAATTATAATTTAATTTCATCGAAGAAAGTTGTTTAGTTAAAAAATTTTACTTCGATAAGTCGAAAACGAGCTAATCACTACGTAGTTGGAAGTTCTATTATTAAAATTACCTGTCAAGAAATCTTGAATTTTATAAAAATATTTGAACTCAAACAGGGAAATAATTTATTAAAGTTCGATAAATCTGTCCTTTTACCCAAAAGGACAGATTACACCCGTATGTACCGATTTTTTGATCTCTGATGAGAGATAAATGAGTCAGCTCCGTATCTGTCCTGAGTTAAGGATTGTGCATGCCTATCTAAATTATCATACCGTCAACTTTATTGAAATTGACGTTACTGTATATTGAAACTTGGTGTATTAGCCTGCTGTCTGACACTTCATTATTTCTCGCACATGTACATTCAGCTCCGTACAACACGTCTAAACACATTAAGCTCCGTTCATCAGTTCGTGTAACCATGCAGGCATAAATTAATGTATTAATAAAAGAGGAGTAATGTCCACTAATAAAGTGATAGACATCCAAGAGCATTCTCTTAACTTCAGAAAAATAAACTTGTGAGTTATAAACGTTTGTTTGATTGTTTTATTTTTAAGGGCAAACAACTACAAATGGTTATTATTGCCCTCACCACTAGAAAGTATACATATTTACATTATCTAGATAATTACAACTACTTAATAGAAACAATAGACAATAATAATAGTAACATATTACATATCGTAGAAACATATTAAACATATAATAGAAACAATAGATAATAATAATAGAAATAGAAACAATAGATAATAATAATAATAGAAACATATTACATATAGTAGAAACATATTAAACATATAATAGAAACAATAGATAATACGTAATAAAGTTATAAACGTTATTTCTACAGACGTATTTATTGTTTATTTATTTATTTGTTAATTTGTTAAAAGGTGCAGTCAAAGATAACACAAAATAAGAAGAACTTATTTTTTAATTGTGCCGACGTTTCGGTCTACGGTGTACATCTTCAGGGCAACCAAATAGCGGGTGCCGGGGATGTGGTGGCTGGACAAACTAACACTTGTCAACTGGTTACCCTGAAGACGACCTACACCGTAGGCCGAAACGTTGGACCAATTAAAAAATAAGTTCTGCTTATTTTGTGTTATTTTTTACTGCATCCCCTGATCAATTCAATCTGTCATAAATATTTATATCGGCAGATAACCAGATAAAATCGAGCTCATGACAACTTAATATTTTATTCCTTTTATGTGTTCGGTAATATTAAATCACGGATTAAAGAATTATGGGAATAAAACTCACTATAAGGGCATGATTTTGTAATAGTCAATTAATTAGTGTTCGTTTTAACATTAGTAGAGGTTGAAACATTTTTAATACAATATAAAATTGAATTTGTATGTGATATTTCAAACCTTCACAAGAAGTAAATTAAAAAGACTGTTCGTGAACGAGCCATTTTTTAAAGAAACGGTTAGGACTCTTGGCACTTCATGTTTTGGAGGTTTTCCAGATTAGAGGATTTATTTTTTGAATAACTTTGAATTATCACGAGAAACAAACAACTTACTAGTTAAAATCAGTGTTTTATTTAATTATTGTGAACTATTTAAAATAAAAAATGAATTGATTTAGATTTAAAGCAGGTATAAGGCTCTGTATATCGCTCTAGGCCCCTAGAAAAATCTTCTTACTAATTGACGGAGAATCATTTAATTACCTGATACTTTTTTTTTTTTACGTGATATTTGTTTCTTGATTTCTATTATTATCATAGATAGAAAACGGTTTCTTTAATACAATATTTTTTTTGTTCGTAGCAGTGGAATGTTACATTTTAGATAAACAATTTATGTGTTTATTTATATAATTTTGTTATATATATATAATCACTTTTCTTTAAGTGTAGATAAAACCAACGAATGTATCCTAAATTGTCTAGAAACACATATAGCTACTAAACGTTTTTATAAGTAATGTTCAAAGCATTTACATTTTAATCTAATTTCTGTTTTTCGTTTTATTACTTTATTTTTAATTCTCTCCTTTTATTTTTCAGGTAAGTTGAACGATTTCCAATGGTTGTAAGTAGATGATTTACGGGTTTTTTATAAGTACCCTTTTGAAAGGTTTATTTATTGGTGCATACCACACTACAGTCAACTATGTAAATAATGAAAATTATTTCGATCGACTAATTTAGATATTTTTATAACGGAAAAATAGATTTTCATAGAAATATCCTTAACGAAGTATTATTAACACATAAGTGTTGTAGGAAAAAAAATTCTCGTTTATGGTTTATTTAAAATGAGCTTTTACGGTTTTATTTAGCTTTGAAGAACTAATCTCATGAATATTTCATGAAAACTTTTTGAATATTTCATGAAAAAGTTTCGCGACACCTAAGACATTCAACATCATAATAGCTTTTACCAAATCATTTAATGTCGACAATTTTTACAAACATTAGAAATGACCTTATTATTATCAGATTTTCTTAAAATAAATAGGCTTATGTTGTTGAGCCCGAAGATTCGATGCCGTTACCACCAATTCAGAGGTTTTCATAGGTTTCTCTACGGATTACTGTTTAAGCCCTAATATTATAAAATAACAATTTTTTGTTACTGGATATTATTTTTTTAAAAAAATTGAATATTTCCATTTATGAAAAAAATAAATTAATATTATTTTTACCACGTTGCAAAAAAGAAAAAATAGTGTAATTATTTCATCTGAAAATTGAAGGATTTCAGAGACCTTGAGAATTTCCGGATGATTATATACTGCGGAAAGCATTTGTGACGAATGGTAGAATTTTCATTTTAGTAATTATAATTCAGTTTTAAAATCCATGTATTCACTTTATTTTTATTATTTTACTATCTTCAATAACAAGTATAAATTCATATTTAATGTAGAAGTCATCTATTTCATTTTTTTCATATCTGCATGAGAGTATGAAGTAGATTTAACTAAATGGCCTTGGCCTTCTCCTTGAACCGTTGAAATATACAAATCATTTTTATTTTTGTAATTTTTTTCATTAATTAGCATTTCCATCCCTGATTACCTCAATGATAATTCATTTTTAATTGCTAATAAAAATAATCTTGGTCTAAATTTTCAGTATTTCCCTGAATTGCATTCTATTTCCACAATTTCTTCATGATTTCAATCACGTTCATTCTTGAACTAAATCTAGAATGAAGAGAATTTTTGATTTTATCATTAATACTCTTATCATGAAGTGAAATCTGGAATAGTTTATATTTATAAGTAACTTGGTATCTATTTTTAGGGGGATTTGAGTCTTTGGACGGATACTAGCCGAACCTTACAGGTGAAGTTGCTGGCATATACTCTTCCATAGGTTCAGATTCAGACTACAGCGGTATTAGACAGGCTGCTATTACTATTTTGCAATAGCTCTGTAATTGTCGAAATGACATTCGTGTGGCTTCGTCCTGATTAGTTTTCTTTCTAGGACATTCAGCCGAGTCCATTAGTGGTGAAAGTGCCGCCTATAATGGCCTATAGGTGGTTATAGTGCCACTGGGACAGTCTATTGGACAGAGGTGACAATAAACTTTTGTTTAATTACCACTTCTTTATTAGTAATAAGTAATGGAAAGGCAGATTTTAATATAGTCATAATTAAAGTGACGTTACCTGGAAAGATATTGAAAATAAAAATATAAATAAATAAAAATAAGTCTTATAATATATATAATATACATACATATATATACAAAAACTATTTTCGAAAAATTTCGAAAAAATTCATTCATTAAAAAAAAACTTAACCTCTAGGTCTTCTCCAGTAATTAAGGCTGTTCATTCAGACCTTTTAGAGCCTGGGTGAGCCCGTTTTGGGTATCCAAATCCATTTTTCATTATTTCTCTGCCCTTAACTGGTATCCAACTCCGGACCTAAAGTCTCTATAAACCATCAACCTACATTCTGAGTTACCCTGCTTTAGTTTAGTTGACAATGCACTACAGCACTGGAGCTACCATAGTCTTCAAATAAAACCTTGTGTTCTTTTTTTTTTTATGTATATATTTATTGAAAAATAAATATATTGTTCTGATTCAATTTAAATCTCATATTTAATATTTCCCAAATATATGATTTTCATATTTCGTTGATGTAGAAAATGCTCATTCGAAGTCATCAAAAACATTTTTTCTAACTGATACGTTTAAAAAAAATCTTTTCCTCCAAACAGTCGCAGCAGATTTGGCCAAGCTCAAGCACAACTGCTAGATTTTTCCGCAATTAATGATACCCTAGAAGATTCTGCAGATTCCACCGCATTTAATGCTAATCGAAACGAATGACTTAATGTATTTGGAGTAAATAGTTCTGGAATGAAAACTACGTAGGGACATTTATGACGATACAGGATAATATACAAGGACAGGCTTGGACTTACAAGGACAATGGAGACTAGACAATGCTGTGGTTGGTATCGGGTTCCAGTCTAGCGCAGGTCTTTGCAGGTCACCGCTTATCACTACTGATAACTCCGCTATCTCGGTGGATATAATAATAATAATATCTTTATTTATTCTGAGACAAGTCCCTATAGAATAACAATACAGGTGTTGTAAGTCATTATGCCATAGAGTGTTAAATAATTACATATAATTAATTATTACTATTAATTTAGTAAGTGAGAAAGAATAAAAAAAAATGCGAATTACCTCAAATAACAATATTTAAAAAACAGATTAGAAGAAGAGAAATAAAAAATTGAAATACGTTACAACAATAATTATATAAGAGAAACAATTTATGCCAAGAAAAAAAACACAAAAAATAATGAAGATAAATTAAACAACATTATCAGAGATTTACATTTAATCCCTTTATGTCTTTTTTTTTTATTATCTAACTTGATGATATTAATACATATGTACCTGGTTTAAATTCCACACACTAATATATATACATACTTGAAAAACAGCATTCATTCATCGAATGAAAACTCAAAACTGATCCCCTACTATGTCCGATTTTTGGGGGGTTGTAGGGATATTAGGTGATGGAATACATGGGATTTGAAGGTTGGAAGATTATTGGAAAGACGAAATAGCTTATAGGTTGTAAGCAGCGCATACATACGATTGTATATGGAGTTGTAATTTAAGAAATACAAAAGAAGAAAGAAGTTGTATTTTAGTACTTTTAAGTAATATATTTTATAGTTTTTTATGCTACCTAATTCCGCGTCTCATCTTTCTTTCTTCGCTTCATGTTTCACGACTGACAGTGTAGGAACCAAACTAGCTGGGTAACAATGTCCTCCCCCACCCATCTTAGATTTCCATCTGTTCAGACATTTTGCCAACTTCATCTAGGGCAATTTTATTGAAAATGATCCTCAATTCAAAAATGCATTTTCAGACTTTGGGAAAACGTAGCGACTATAGAAAATGAAGAAATGGTTGTAAAATAAGCTTTCTTAAAAAAACGGACATTTGATAAGAAACGATCCAATATTCTAAAATTGTTTCAGTTATTATTGAGATAAGTAAGGAAGTAACTTTGCTATCCTGACCACAATCGTTCCCTGAGGCAATCCGGATGTTTCGCGTAGCTCCTCTTCTCGTGCTCCTTATCCGCTGATAACTTTTCCTTATGTTGCCATGTTGCCATTCTTCGTAACACTGCACCTCGCGGCAGTACATGATTGAATCAATCATTATACGCTCAGATTCAGTTTCTCACCCAGCGCAGTAGGTTAGTGGAGATAATCGGGAAGCCTTGAAGCTAATGGGTTCCTGATGCTCTCATAGACAAATGCCGCCATTATCTCTATAACTAACGACTTGTAGGCTGTGACTGGACAAGAATTGATTTCGGCATGGCCGGGGAACAGCAAAAAAAAATAAAAAAAGATCGTCAATGCACCGGTTGAACTGCTTTGCCTTCCCACCTTTTGAATATTATATCGTTCCATTCATGGAATGTTGACGTTGTTCTTTAAAGAAGAACGTACTGTAATATCAACAACGTAATTATCTAATACTAATTATCTAATTATGTACTGACATAATGGCGTTCGATAATCCAAACTATGAAATCCTATCTCGGATATGAAGTTTTAAATAATACCTACGTTTTACAGTTTTATAAGAGAGAATCGACCGTTTCATTATTTTTAAGCGATTTTTTGAAAGATAAATTAATAATTAAAAAATATTGAGAATTATGAAAAAATAAAGGTGAATATATTGAAGTCAAATAAATATGGAAAGGCGGAATCCGAGTTCGCTGGAGAATTGAGGAGATTCCATTAGATTTTACTTCCGGATTTAGACGAAATCGTTCAACTATAGATTAAAAATACTTTCCTCACGCCAGAAATTAGAGAACAAATAGAATGCAGTACAGTTCATCAACTTATATTGATTTCGCTGGGCTTATAAATATGTTAAGAGTGGAGTGGCTCAGTGGTAGAGCGCTGAGTATGCATGCCTAAGGTTTAGGGTTCAAATCCGGCATCTGTTAAGTCGGAGATGGATCCTTTGGGTTCTAGTACCCTCCCGCGGCTCACCAGATAACGGGAGAACCTGAGAGCGTTTGAGGGTTTAGAGCAAATCAAATCCCTGCAGAAACGTTGTTCAAGATACAGTACAGTCTCTAACAAGTATTGAACCTGAATCTTCATGAGTTGTAGTGGTACAGGTTTTTTTTCTCCTTATGATTTCATTGACTTTTAGAAGGTGTATATTTTTATTAATCAGGGGATAGCAACGAAATTATATAATCCTGGTATATAAAGTTATAATATGTTATTGAAGTTTAGAGAAATTGTTTCAGGAAAGTAAAATTTATGAGGAAATGCGAGGAATTGTTAATTTTCATTATCCAGATTACTTAAATCGTACCTCCTATTCCAATATTTAAAAACTAGAATTGATAATACTATTAACCTTCTAGCAGTCTTGATGGGTATGGAATGTAATCGCCAGATTTGAAGAATCAATAGTGTCTTAAGATGATAATTAAAATATTATGAAGAAGACCTGCAAGGTAGGTCGAAACGTTGGCTACTCAATGAAGTTTTCTCCTATTATATGAGAAATTCTTTGACCTCTACCCGGACCACTTTCTTCCACTTCTATTATGAAGAATATTTGATCTGAAAGAGAACGAATCAACTGTGTACTTTTGGAGATTATACAACGCGGAATCGCAAAGCAAGGACCCAGTTAATATAATCGAATTAATGTGGGCTTGTAAAAGTGTAGATCTTAGTAACGAACGGATTCTCAAAAAATAATTTAAGTGCTGTGCTAGTTTGTTTAATTTGGAGGGTAGATGTGGGAATTGCGTTGATGTGAATTTTAGGAATTTGAATTTCTGCTGTAAAACGTGGACTCATTTTTGTAAACAGGTGGGATCTTCAACGAATCTATGTGGTATCTAGGAAACTTTGGATACCCTGAGCCATTTAATATCGTTGTTAATATTATTTATAGATTAAGCATTTTATTAATATATAAATTGATTGTGGTAATAATATAGTGAGGCGGAAGTTTTGTGCCTTAGCATCACAATGACCACAGTTACTATTACTGTTCTAGTTCTTAGATTTAAACCAACTTTTTTAAGGCCATGAGCCTATTGAATAAAATAAAATTTTAGATGCATGGGCATGTTCGCTAAAGATCGATTCGTTCACGCTTGCGCATTGACGTTTCGCAAATGCAGTTTTAATCGATATTTGCTTCGCTTTGTAGGTTTTGGTGAGTGCAATTCATTACAGGTTTGCGGATGTAAGCAGTTCCATTTTGTGGGTCATTGCTTATTTCGTTGATATAATTATAGGTTTTCCGGTTCACGTGTCTGTAATTTCTATGCTGTTCTATGCAAATAAAATCCGTATTATGCGTAAGTCATAAGGTTTTACCATATCTTTTAAAGTTCTGCTATTATTGAAATTATAACCTCTTGAATCACTTATTATTATTTTCTTTGGTAATCAATAATCTTAATTATCAATCTTTAATAATAATTAATATTGGTTTAGAAAAAAATATTCCATTCTGTTATTTTGCTGTTCTTTTCGCTTGTTGGAAGACATTTTTCTCTGTAGATATCGCACTATGTTGTCAGTTCCTACAATGATGTTTAGCTAGGATTGGGAGGTTGAAGTATGTAGAGTCCTCAGTTTTTATAATTAATTAAAATTAATAAAAATATAAAATTCTTCAAAACATAAAATTTAATTATGCAAATACAGTTATACAATTTCTATTCGTTCCTTGAGAAAAAAAAAATGATTGGCTTTTAATTTGTCTCTCTGTAGTATTTTAACATTTTATTTAGTATAATAGAAAACTGTTAGTTGAACTATCATAGTCTTTTAGTTGTGTAGATAGTTTCCAGAATACCTTTTCACACTCTAAACTTTATATGTTACTATATAATGAAAATTAATGTTAATGGATCTTGTTATACTATATTTCATTCTTGGATCGCGATCCTTCCCAGAGTTGTGACCCTTGATGAAAAAAAACCGAACTTGTATCTATAAATCACAGTTTGGGTATTTATCTGAAAAAAAATTATCTATCAAAAGAGTTTTGCTGCGCTGTGTAATGTTGGTGTTTTTTTTTTTCTGCTTTATAATTTATGGTTATTATTATAATATATTTCCAACAATACACAACTAATGTTAAATTTGGTTCAAATTCCGCTGCTGCAAGACTTTTATTTGATCTGTTGGCAGCCGGAGATGGATCATGTGCTATCTAGGAGCCTCTTGGGTCTTACCCAGCCTCTTTATTGTGGATACTCATATTAAGGGGGAAAATTTGGCGGTTGAGAGTGATCTAAGACAAATCACCTGCCTGCACAATCGTTGTCCAAGAAACAGTATCGGCTCTGCCATTTACTGAACACCAGACCCGTCGACGGGTTGTATTGGTACGGGTTTAGGATTATATTATATATTAGGGTTTAAGTAACAATAAATTACTATTATTAATTATATACAGGGTGTCCCATTTCAAGTGGATCAAATGTTTTTAACTTTTAAACGAAACAAAATCCAGGTAAAACTTGTAGTTATTCAGGCCTAGTTTGAAGAATTAAAAAAAACATTTTTTGGTTTTTCACTTTAAACAGTCAATATCGACATTCAAAAAATGTAGTTTTCTTTTGACTCCCATTTATTTTTAATTTTCTGAAATGTGGAAAAAGCATTCAAAGTTGACTACTGTAGTATACCTCCTTTACTAGGAAAAGTGATGTAGCATTAAGTATTTTATTTAAGAGTTTTTAGTCGAAATAACTTATTAATCAAGGTATTTTGAATCTTTCAGAAAATGTCTGGACATTTAAAAATCTTCTGTGAAGACAGCATACTGAAGTAGTCAGCTTCAGATAACTTTTCTTCTTGGCCTATAAAAGATAGAAAAAAAAGTTACATACATTTTTTCCATGTTTTGTACTGTACATTTCAGAAAAATAAAAATAAATGTGGGTCAAGAGGAAACTACATTTTTTGAAGGTCGATATTGACCACTTAAACTGAAAAACCAAAAAAAAATTTTTATTTCTTTAAACTAGGCCTGAATAACTACAACTTTTACCTGAATCGTTTTTCTGAATTTTATTTCGTTTAAAAGTTAAAAACGTTTGATCCACTTGAAATTGGACACCCTGTATACTATGTTAAGAATGGTCTAATTAACTTAAATGAAGAGAGGATTCAAACTCAATCACTAAAGATCCGTATTTATATAAAGTTGTGTATCGATGCTCATCATTTTCCTCTTTGTAATAAACTCTCGATCCAATTAATGAATTTCATTGAGATCTAATTTATTTTCATTCCAGGAGATTGTCCTTCACACCTGATCTGACATTTGTTCAGCTAGGTCAATAGTAAATCACCTGTATAAATCATTATTGGTGTTTGAAAATAGACTTTATGGAAAATTCACAAATTTGATCTTGTTTCACAGGATTAAACTCGGTTAAAAAAGTGAGTTTACTAGTTCACAGTAAACATGTATCTGTACTATCCTTTTAATCAATATTAATTTATAAACTCCTTTTTTTAAACATAACTCCACATGCCTGACCTAGTCCTATAGAGAGGAAGTTACACCATGCTGGTTCGCCTTTATCGTGTTACCGCTCCATTTAGAACAATACTTAATTAGTATTCGTGTGAACAGCTCATTATGACGGCTGTAGTAGATAGCGTTTTATTGCTGGAAATCTTTGTATTACATTATTTTTTTGTGTTGTTCACATAATGTCATGATTTAATGATAAGGATTTAAAGTATTTCCAAAAAATATGCATTAACCTTAGTTATTAGTACACTATTTCCTTTAATTGTTTGTAGTTTTGTATATGCTAATGTAAAGTAAATGTGAACATCTCCAGGCTTCTCAAAAATTTGCTCTCTAAGCAGGTTAGTCATTAGCTTAGAATGAAATGTATTGAATAATTTAGTGTGTTATTTAGGTGTTTTAATTTTGTTTTTAAGAAAATGTATATCAAGTAAAGACTTACTTGCTAGTTCAGACAGTCAATAGTTGTTAGTGATTTATCTATTCTTTTAATTGCTTAATATCTTATCAGGATTTGTACTGTTTATTAACTTATTATTATTAGCATATTCCCCAATAGTGGAAGACGTTAAGCAAACAACTGAATCAAGCTTTCTTTGGGTTCTTCTTGTTCTTCCAATAGGCTTTCATTCTCTCTGAGAAGACTTGCCTACGTTCCTCCGACCACTTCAGTCTGCACTGCTTTCGCTTTGGTTGCTCTGATGTAACTTTCCACTTGTTGACTTTGTGTCTGAAGGTGTCTCTTTCTAAAATGTCTGTTGCATATATGCTTGCGTTTTTGAGGTCCTTTCTAAGTTTGTACAGCCAAGGTGTTGAATTCTTAAGTGAGCTAACATAGTTTAAGATTCTTTTTGACAGTCGATTTTCTGGTAATCTTGTGAGGTGTCTAAAGAATTTCATTCGTCTTTTCCTAATGTCAATTTCAATGTTTGTAACTTGTTCTGTTGTTTTTATTGATTTTATCTTATAACCATCTTGGGTATATCTTACTCCTAGGTATTTTCCAGATGATCTTCCTTTATGTACTTATTATTATTATTTGTTTATATTTTTTTTATTGCTTTCTGTCACTTTTTTATAGGCTTTATGATTTTTATCATGTAGCCTTCTGGCCATACATGTATTATGTTTCTAATTCTGTTCATGTTTGTAATTCTAAAGGGCTTAGTCCCAGAATAAAGTTACTTTTCCATTCTATTCCATTTATATATAGTGTATATAATATATAAACATTAAAAATGCATGAATCTTATTTCACTGCTTCTTTGTATTGAAATAACAGTCCTGAAAACAAAAGCGAAATATTGGAACAAGATGTGGTTTTTATTATTATCTTATTTTTTTATGTAGTTTATTTTTTAAATTAGTGCATTCCATTGATTGTTCCCATAGATGAATCCATAAATAAATTGTAGTTTAGTTATAATTTGTGTAACGCCTTAAAATACCGAAAGGTAACTGAAGGATTTTGGTTTATATAGAAGCATTTTCAGGCATTTCTTGTATTTGTATTATATTGTAAATAAAATTTTGGAGGATGAGAAAAAAATTAGTTATAATTTCAAATTTTGAAATAATTTCTTTTAAATGAAATATTACTATGTAGTTTTAAAATGTTTGCTTATGATTTGTTGGTCTCTTTTCTTTAGAGCCGTTCGAATGTTTCCTTTTTTGAAAAACTACCACCACACCGTTCCTGAAATGGCAGCATCCATCCTCCCTTCATTCTAGCTACAATTAAAAAAAAAACCTGTACGACTACAACCCGTGAACGAGTCTAGGGTTCAATGCATCGTAGAGACCGTACTGTTTCATGGACAACGGTTCTGCAAAGAGGTGACTTGTCCTAAGCCATGCTCAACCACCAGATTTCCCCCTATTTGTATAATATTTTATAGAGACTGCGTGAGCCCAGGTGGATCCTAGATCCTATATGATCCATCTTCGTCTGCAAACTGACTGGCTGGGGAGCATCTTGTGAGATCCGGAGACCTTCTTGGGGCTTACCTATCCTTTATGAAGTGGGTACCCTCAATAGGGGGGCTATGGTTGTTGAGCGTGATCTCGGTCAACCGTCCTAGAAATAGTCTCTACCACGTACTTCATGTGTATGGGTATAGGTACAGATTTGTTTTATTGAAAACTATTGGTAGAAAGAATGATCTACAAAATTATCTACGGGAGAAAACTTAATCTATTTGAAAATTATGTGTTTATAAAATATCTAATACTTTATATCAGTTTTAAAGCCTGGGGGCCGGGAAGAGGAGCCTGAGAGGCTCGAGAACATTTGAAAATTTTAAAAAATCTTAATTTTAGTTCTCATCTTATCATTACTTCTTTGTCTTAAATTTAAACTTCCATATGCCCATACAATTTATTGTGCCAGGTGGCTTTCGTTGTAATTTGGCCTGGTAAAAAAAGAGGTTGAGAGCCCTTGCTTTGATATTTCCCCTCAGAAGGATCAAGGTAGCAAAGTTTATTGAATGCAAGTGATCTATGTATATTTTTCAAACATGATAAACAAAAAGTTCATTTAGGAACCAGGAATTTTTCCTATCGTGGTCGAGGTAGCTATTACTCATACACTACTGATTAACTGATGAACTCAGTTACGTGCAGTTAATAGCATCCACTTAATCTCGAAGAGGAAGTGCATTGTGGAATTATCCTGAAGGAATCGCCGCTGGAGGGTTATCATTTGAGTTGGGCTGGAACCCACGAAGGAAAGTTATCACCAGTTACTAAACACCCCGACATCCTGCAGCTGGTCTCCTACCTCAGGTTTCGCGGAACTGCACATGCTCTTCTGTCAATATCCACTCCTCTTGCTAAAAGGAGTACAAACGGTTATCAGTGTGCTCAAAAGTAACCGTTATGCTAATATGCATTTGATTGAAGGCTTGTCCTTGTTATTTCGCAAGGAAGCCTTGTGTGAACACATTAACGATCCTCAGTACTTGTGTAAGGCAGAAAATAATGGAGGGTGCTGGCGAAGAAATGCACACAAGGAAGTCAAACTTTTTTTTTTTTATTCATTATAGTAATGCTCCCTAAATTTTATTCCATTATCCGGACCGGAGAAGAAATAAACTATAGCAATTTTAACTGTGCAGTACCAAAGACAATAAGACAGTTAGCAAGACAGAAAACCATAAAGTGGAAAATGATTTAATATAATCAACAAAAGGTTGAATTACAAATTAGGGGAGAGGACTGTTTAGTGTGTGGAGTGCCTAGTTGCTATCCTGAAGCCTCTGGATTCAATTCCGTCTGTGCTACTTAAATTATTTAATCCATCAACAGCCTTCTAGTGGAGCCTGATCTACAGACCCGTTGGGACTCACCCAGCCTTTATAAAATGGGTACTCTAAATTGGGGTGGGGAAGTGGGGGAGTGGTACTCTAAAACACCTCCTGCACCCCCGTTGTTCTGGAAACAAGAAAGTCTCATTCGTGTACTAAATCCAAGACCCTTCATGGGTTGAAGGGGTAGTATTTTTTATTTGTTTTTATGAGGGGGTTATTCCCGGTACTGAGAAAAACAGAATAACTACTTTGTTGCTGTACCAAATACAGTAAAACTGAATATAGAAAAAAATTGAAATAAAAAAAGAATGAAACATAAGGAACAAAAAGCTGAATTATAAATTAATTGATGAATAATTAAAAAATAGCTGGATTGAAATCTATAAAGATAATAAAATTTAGGATACCAATTTTTTTTTTTTAAACTTCAATAGTATTTTAATATATTTTTGTTTAACATTGGAAATCTTTATTCTGTGTGATAGTGGAATTAGGCTGATCTATACAATGCACTAGTGAGGGATTATAAGTCCTTTGGAGCAGAATGAGACTATCTGATTTAATATATCATTGTTTAATTGTATAGGCTTTAATTAGTTTTTTCTCCTTTGAATCTATCGCTTTCTCTTGGAAACGAAAACCATTTTAACAATTAATAAACTAAAAAAAATAATAAAGTCATTTAAATGTTGTCGTTTTCCCATCAGCCTACAAAATAGAAGGGAATCGTTACAAAGAACTCGAATGATCGATAGAAAACCCATTAAAGACCTCACGCAAGAAATATCATACAGCATTAGTTACACCTGCCAACTTCAAGCCACACTATGTAACACCCATCATGTTCTATGTACAACGTTGGAAGAAACACTCGCTCTGAAGTAAGACCTGGAACGTAAGGAACACAACGAATAGTTTGAAAGACATATCTTTACATGAAAAAAGGAAGCGTGTTGAGGATTACCGTTGTGAGAGAATACAAGGAAAAATTTATTATTACTTTTTTTGTTTACCGAAGGGCATTCTCAGAGTCGTTCTTTTATTATAGTGTCATCTCCAACAATGGGCATTTCATCACTGATTCCACGTGCCTGCAATAACCCAGCCATCGGCTCATTCTGTAATGCCGCATTCTATTCGAGAAGCAATAGAAAAAGCCTGTAATGGTAAGCGAAATAAAATACATTGTATGGCCATGGTGTAAGTAAACAACTTCACAACATTTTTCCTTGTAATAACTTGGCTTCTTCCATAACTAAAGCATCTAAGAATAGTAGATTATTTCAAACTGATGCAGATTGTAGGGATTTCCAAAAAAATAGTTGGAAACCTTATCTTTTCAAGAATCAATTTTAATGCTCACCAAATTCCCATAAACTATTTCAACTCATGGCAATCTCCAATAATCGCCAATATCGGTTTTGTTAATTTGTTATAATAGAAGATTAATTTCCATGACAGTTTCTTTATTTGTCGTTTCCAATGCTCACCTTCTTCTGTAATGAATCGCATTAAAAATTTATACTACTAAAGCGCTTGTTCCATTTATTTGTTCATACTTCTGCTTAATTTATTAAATAGGGATTTTAGGATTTAAGTTTTACAGATGCTTAAATCGTCTTTTAACTAAAACTTGTTTTTTTTTATAATGCAATTGGGAAAAACCACAATGCAAAGCCTTATGTTTCAAATCCAGTAATACACCCACTTAACAGTCGACGATTCGCCTATTCAGGCATTATCAAGACACAAAAACAAAAAAGGATTATGTGAAGCACATCTCGAAGATAAAGGTGCAATACAACCCAATTATCAACAGCCCAAACAGGCTCCAAACATGAGACAGCACCCCACCACCAAGACGTTCACTCGAGTTGTATGTTGAACGTGAAACTCGAATGTTTTTTTCTATTTTCTTTTTATGCTATATCTTCCTTAAATTATTCGTATTAAAAATTAATAATTACTTACTTCCTTTAGCTCTTCACAGCATAATATATTAAAAAATAATCATAAATTTAAAATTATATGAATAAAATTATAAATAGGCACCGATCTTCAGAAATCTTCTTTAACGATAAATCAGCACTCAAAAATATATCTCTGAAATCTTCGTTAAACTTAAAACTGATTCTGATACATGATATTAAATTATATTTTCATATAAAAATATTAATCTTGAAAAGGACATTTTTATTTATTCAATGGTTTTATTCTGTGTTATTAGCCTCAAATGTATATATTTTGTAATAATAATATTAATGTTTTTCTCTATCTTATTTCTATCTTTCCCTAAACTACATTTTATTAAAATTATAATTATTTAGAACTATTATGATACCCAAGCATAACTTCCTAAATATAACGGTTTACAGGTAATAAATTTGGCTCTAAGAATAGTGGCCCGATTCACGCTCACTGCCTGGCAATACTTAGTGCTTGCGAGGTGGAACCTTGGCAAAGAAGTTATTGCTCTTTTCAGGTCCACGTGTCTGGGATTGTGCCCCCTTAAATGGTACGATCTAGAAGTTTTATTACTTCTAGGCCATGTAATAAAATTTATTAATTCCGCTCATGTTAATAAAACGAATAGTTACCACTCTAATTCGAAGACCTCAATGATGAAAGTAAAATTGAAACAGATTATTTCTCCAACTGCAGAAGATAGGTAAATTTAGGAGAGGAGTCATTGATTTATAATCTTATTCATTTCTTATTTGTGGTCTTTATTAGATTTTTATCTGGAGCCTATCTCCATATTTGAAGAAAGTGAATTTAAATTTGAAGATGATATAATTATTATATTCTAATATTATAAAATAATCAAAAATTTATTGAGCAAAACCATTTAAGATATCCTAAGAATGGAAAACAACAGGCTGGACAAGATAACATGGCTAAGGTTGATAGAAGAAGGTCCAGAGGAAGACTCCGACATGCCTGGGGGAAGGTACGAAAGCTTCGCGAAGAAAAATCTAGAATAGAACACAAGAAGAAAAATAGTGGATGATCGTAAGGTATGGTCCGGGCTGAACAGAAGGAAACTTCACACTATATGATGGCGGTGTGAAGAAAAAAAGAAAAACTTGTGCCACTACAATCCGAAAGGAACTGGGTTTAGTATATGGTAGGTACTGTATTATTTCCAATCCAACTGTTTTGTAATGAGGTGATTTCGCCGAGAACACGCTGAGCAGGCAGGTTTCCTCCCCAATTTAGAGTCCTCCAGTTGGGTTTCCAGATTACACATGGTCGATTTGTGTCTATTAACAGAATAAATATTTTTTCTGCCACATCCAATTTGGTACTGTAAACCCAGTTATACCACTCCGCATCACTGTAGGAGAATAATACAATAAACAAAAAACTGTAAGAACAAAATTATGGCTTATTTTACTAAACATTAGTTACATTTTGTCTATATTATCTATAACTAGAAGTAAGAGGTTGAATAATTACGTTGGAGATATAATATCCGCCTCAACTCTTATGCACGCAAATAATATAACACATAACAATAAGGCTTTATTATTAAAATTATCATTTACAAAAATAATACTTTGTATACACATTTAGTACACTGGAGAAAACCAAGGTAATTGAACCCATCTTCCATGAATGGGAAAATAAATATTTAATGGTTCGAGTAAGAGCAAGAATACTTGAATGGCAAGGAGAAAAAAAGGACCTGATTCACATTTTATTCTTTTATGGTTTATTCAGTGAAATTATGGTAATGCGTCTCATCTTTCTATCACTACTGCACATCTTTTTCTTTCTTACTTCAAGGGCTCTCTTCAATTTATTAAATGAATGGACGGTAATACAGAAAGCTTTCATTAAACTCCAACAGATGCCACTCTTAGCTTAAATAGAAAACAAAAAATTACCCACGTTGGTTTTTTGTTTTTTACTCTCTTCAAATATAACTCTAATAGGCTGTGGTAGTAAACCTACCAATTTCAGCTTATTAAAATATATATATATATATATATATATATATATATATATATATATATATATATATATATATATATATATGTTGTGTTTTAGTTCTCGAGTTTCAGGCTTTCTTGAACTATAATCCATCTGAAACTCGAGAACTAAAACACAATATATTTCCACAACAGTCAAGATAAGTAGAAACCAATATATATTTTAAATGAGCCTGAGGATATAACTTGAGTTGCTGAGCCCTTTCGTCGTTTTCTTTTTATCAGACTTTTTAGAAAAGAGCATTCGTATACCTGCCTTGAGGTTCCAGCTGCCTGCGGCCTTCTCCACCTGTCTCGAGAAACCTCCATCTATCTGGTCTCTGAATGAACAACTGCATTCTTCGTCCTTCGTCTGGTTTTATTACATGACGTGGAATCACAGAGTAAGCACTTGTTATTATAATATGAACATTGCAAACGTTGGCCATGTCAGGCTGTTGGGTTCAGTAACAAACATTTATTGAAATTTACAACTGTATGCAGAATACATCAAGTAAATATAATGAAAGATGAATCATGTCCAGAGACAAAGGCAAGTAGAGAAAGTACGCAGTGGTAGTACTCAAATAAAAAGTTCAACTTAAGTAGAAGGTCACGAGGCCATCTTCTTTTCAGACGCCTCGGAGGATTATCAGGAATTGAAGAGGTTGCGAGGTATGAAACTGTTGGGTTTAAGTGGAAATAAATTAGTCATGAAAAGATTGATATCAGATTCGGGCCAAATCAGCAACAATTACGTTTTGGAGTTTGTTCGTAACAAAATAAGGAGCATTGAGGAATTTACGAATGATTATGGATTTTAAGGATTGAATACGAGAGCAAATCGATAGCTCTGTGGAGCCCCAAAGCTCCATTCCGTAAGTCCAGATGGGTCAAATGATGTTCATGTATGCTTATGTATACTAGCCTTAGAAGCTTTAGTTATGGAAGAAGCCAAGTTATTATAAGGAAAAATGTTGTGAAGTTGTTTATGGCCATACATTGTATTTTATATCGTTTACTATTCCTTTTCCATTGCTTTTCGAATAGAATGAGGCATTATAGAATGAGCCGATGGCTGGGTTATTGCAGGCACGTGGAATCAGTGATGAAATGCCCATTGTTGGAGATGACACTATAATAAAAGAACGACTCTGAGAATGCCCTTCGGTAAACAAAAAAAGTAATAATAAATTTTTCCTTGTATTCTCTCACAACGGTAATCCTCAACACGCTTCCTTTTTTCATGTAAAGATATGTCTTTCAAACTATTCGTTGTGTTCCTTACGTTCCAGGTCTTACTTCAGAGCGAGTGTTTCTTCCAACGTTGTACATAGAACATGATGGGTGTTACATAGTGTGGCTTGAAGTTGGCAGGTGTAACTAATGCTGTATGATATTTCTTGCGTGAGGTCTTTAATGGGTTTTCTATCGATCATTCGAGTTCTTTGTAACGATTCCCTTCTACTTTGTAGGCTGATGGGGAAATGATAACATTTAAATGACTTTATTAATTTATTTAGTTTATTAATTGTTAAAATGGTATTCGTTTCCAAGAGAATAGCGAGAGATTCAAAGGAACAAAAAACTATTTGAAGCCTATACAATTAAACAATGGTATATTAAATCAGATAGTCTCATTCTGCTCCAAAGAACTTGTAATTCCTCTCTAGTAAATTATATAGATCAGTCTAATTCCACTATCTTAAAACACAGAACTAAAGATTTCCAATGTGAAACAAAAATATAGAAAAATACGATTAAAGTTTTATTATCTATAGATTTCAATTCAGCTATTTTTTAATTATTCATCAATTAATTTATAATTTAATCTTTTTTCCTTATGTTTCATTCTTTTTCATTTCAATCGCGCAGTTTTCGATGGGTGGTATCATTTTTTACTTGGACGGAAATGAAATTTGTTACAATGTTGCACATAGTCATTTATATTTGTTGTCAGTAATTTTAAAGACATTTTGAAACACATACGGAATGATGATAGTTTTTTCAAATATAATAGCACAATAATGAAAAAGGAATTCGAGTACATTTATCGAGAGACACATATAATCCTTCAAAGAGCCGGATGTGGCTCACGAGCCGCAGGTTGGCCACCCCTGGCATATGCAGTGTCCTAATGCAGACTTCTCTTATCTTTTCTATGAATAGAATAATTCCAAAAAATCCGAACGGTTCCGGGATCTATTGTCCGGAATGACTTAAAAACCATTAAACAAAATGGCGGCACTTTATGTCTTTTAAACTGCTACTCGCAATCCGAATGATATATTTTGGCACCTTCCCCAGAAAGTTTCCTGCATTTTACACTATTTAACGTTTGTACACCTCGAAGAATTTTCAGATTTGGATAAAAATTTTCCAGTAAGGTTAACGTTGTTTAAGCCCCCTCGCCTACTTCTTCAAGATCTGCTCATGATAAGTCGTATAGTAACTTCGGGTAATATGGCACACCATAAGCTTATTTGGAAATAAAATAAAATTCTATTGAGGTCAATCAGTTTTTATTGGTTTAATCAGTCCTTTGAACTTAATAGTAAACAACAGTTATAAATTTTAGGTTATTAACTATCAAACAGAATTAAAATAAATGCTTCTTTAAATTTTTACATATCTTAGAAATTTAACCGTGGTAGGTTAATATCGCTTAGGGCCATACTGGCCACAAGTGTAGTGAGCTATATTGCCCTCCCTAACAATTATAATAAAAAATAGATGAAATAAACTTTGCTTTATTTTACAGAACAAAATTCGCTGAAAAACGTCCGTTCCACTCCTGAGCATTCTTCATGAGCCAACAATTTGCAATATATGTATTGAACCCATATTTCACCTCTGGTATTCGTAGAATAGATATCTTCTCAATACAATCACTTTGCATCATAAACATTGCTTATATCTGGACTTTCGTCAGAACTGTTCGTTTTCTTCTTCTGAGCTAGAAATTTCTACCTGCTTGGATCTGGGTTTTGTCTTTTTACCTTTGTCCTTTCCTTTTTTTTTACTTTATTCAGTGCCTTTTTGATTTTTTTTTTCTTTTTTATATTCTTGCAATTAATTTTTTTACGAGGATGAAGTAATCAATGTCGACTTAGCAGCTTTTCTGCTTCGGTTAATAGTTTTCCTAGGTGCTAATTGTGGTATCGGGGACAGTTAAAATGGCGTTATAAAGTCTCTTGATGTGGTGACCACGTAGCTGGGAGCTGCAACTTGTTCTTGAGAAATTGGTTTTCGTGGAGCCATCGCCCATTGAAAAAGAAAATGATGAAATGTAGAAAAATTCACGTTAGGTGTGGCCAATATGGCACAGGAGGCCATAATGGCCGTAGACACGTTTTTGACGAATAAAATTCTAGCCTAAAAATTAGTAAACAATGAGGTTTAAAAATATCGCCACACTGTTCATTGAAAGTTTAACTACAAAACTGCGATCTAGCAATATAAAAACAATTATTATTTAAAGAACAAAAATGAAACGATGAACAACAAATAAGCTAATTTTCACAGGCCACACATTCAATCGCCGCAACTCAGGGATCGACAGAGGAGATCAAGGGAAGGGGCGGGACCTTTTGGCGGATACCTACATCGCCAGTGTTGTTTGGTTTCGGAGAAATTAAGCCAGGCCATATTGGCCGAGTAGGCCACAATACCCGAAACTGCTATATATATAATTACTACACAATTTTAAAAATTCAAAATTGAAAAAATAGCATCCCCATCATTATGTCAGCCGTTTACTGCGAGATCTAATGATAGCAATCTATTCATGATGCCAAATTTGAAATATCTGTGATATTGATAAACCAGTTATCAACCATTCACTAGGACAGTCGGTTCCTCTGTCAGTTTTTAAGAATTCGATAAGGCGGGTTATCGAAGAGGAGAGAAAAACTCAGGGATCCCGAGTCGCGAAGATAGAAAGTACATCTGGACGAATTCTCATAACTATTTCCCACGATCCGAGTTCATAAGATAGAGAATATTAATTAGCTGTAGACAACTTACTAATCACGGTCATTATACCCTTGGTGGGAAGATGTTAGTCTCAATTAGCAAGTAAATAGATCATATATTAGATTTATAGAGTATAACATGTTTATATTAAATGCTTTCGACAAAGATTAATTGGGAAATTATATTTATGATAGTTAAACTCTAGTTTTTAATGCCATAAACAATAAAACATTATAAATAAAGTGTAATACATATAGTAATAATAATAATAACCTTATTTCTATAGCCCCGGTGAATAAATGATTAAGTCGGATTTTGTCTAGAGAGAGTTAACTCCTTTAAGATAACAGGAAATCAATCTCGTAGTTTTTGCCTTGAAATGGAATTGTAATATAAGCATTGACTCCTTTTCAATGCAATGCCTTACTTAACCCCTTTTATTCACTACGAAAATAACTCGATCCCGCTTACTTTAGTACAAGAAACTCATTCTAGAGAAAATTAGACTTAACACTTATTCACCGGGGCTGTAGATTTATTCTGAAGCTTACCGTAAGCAGAAAATTACAGAAAATGAAATATGAGCCAAAGCGTCTTAGAGTAAAATAACATATAACAAAAAAAAACAGAGTATAATAATTTAAATTATGATTTAATTGCTAGTAACAAGTTTTAAGAAAGAAAAACAGTTAACAATAATTATTAAAAAACAAGTAATAAATCAATTACTTATATTACGTTTGTTATCAAAAGTAGATAACTCCGATAGTTCAAAAATTTACTTTTACACACTTTTCGGTAGTCTCGTAAAGAAATTTTGTCGAATACTAACCTTTTCCGTCTTTTTTCTTACACTCCTATTCCGAACCTGAAGTTTCGTTTAAAAGTCAATTTTTAAAATTTCAGAAATATCCGCTTTTGATTCTAATATAAACAAATTTTATGGAGGAAAAAAGAATGAAAGAAACATCGATTGACAACTATTTTTAAAATGATACAACTAAGTGCGTATGAATGGCGGAATTAAAAATCGTGAAAACTTTTATTTTATCGATTTAACACGTTTTGATCGTAAGCATGAGTAACATTTTGCAATTTTTAGATATGTAGTGATTAAATACATATGTGGGATTTGAAAGTTGGAAGGTTATATGAGTGGCGAATGTAAGATGGTATTTAGTTCCATAGCCATGAGTTTCCATTCCATCATGAGTTTTGTTTCAACTCTTCTGTCAAAAATATAGGTATTACTATTGACCAAAACCTTTCCTGGAAACTCCATATCACCCAAATATCCCGACGGCCAATTAGTTCCCTGAAATTATTCCATCGATCCCGGCTTCTCCTTACACAATCTACCCGTAAGCTTCTCGTATCATCCCTCATCTTCCCCCACTTTACTGTAGTGTGGTATACGGGGACCTTTCGAAAATGCTTGAGGGCCGTTTGAAGCGAATAACGAACTGCGCTTTAAGATTTGCCCTTGGTACTTCGAGGCTATCCCGGGTGCCACATCACTATGATGAGTTAAAGCGGCTCTTCCCTCCCATTCGTAGAAAATATTTCCTAAGTGCTTTTCTATACCGATCCATTAACTCGCAACACCCTTCATATATCTACAGTCTCCTCCAATTCAAATCCTCTCTCCAGCACCACAAAACAAGCTCTCGCCTTTCTGATCTCGTTCCCACCGATCATCGTCCTTCCTCGCCCGCTCCACTACTGTGTGGAACCCAATCCCTCCTTTCATCCGCCATGCTTCTTCACTGGCCACACTTAAATCCTTGCTTTACCACCATCTCTTGACATCCCAAAAAGTTTATGGATTAATAAGCTCTTGCTTTAATAATCATGAGCAATTAATCATATGCTGGACGAGGCCCAGAAGGGCTACAGATCCCACATGGTCCACCCGTTGTTGTTAACAAATTAAATAATTTATCTAATACAGCCGTATTTGTATCCAGACCCTTCTGCATATAAACAACACTAAACACACTGAGCGGCCTTCATGTAACCATCATATAACAAAATCAGAAACAACAAAATTTAACATATTATATATTATTTGACCCTCTATGCTCTTTTATATTGCGTAATCTTACTAATATTATAAATGTGAAAGTTTGTATGTCTTTCACGCAAAAACTACTGGACGGATTTGGTTGAAACTTGGCAGTAATATAGGCTATACATCGGAATAACACATAGGCTATAGCGAGCGCGGATTTAGGGGGGGGGTACGGAGGCACGTTCCCCCCAACTGTTTTTTAGGTACCGTGGAGGATCCATTATAGGACATAAATAAAGGCAAATCGCATGATAATAATTGCTAAAGTAACAGAAAGAACTTAAATGAAACTATGTGTTTTGATATCCTACTAATCTTACTAATATTATAAAAGTTAAAGTTTGTATGTTTGTCTCTCTTTCACGCAAAAACTACTGGACGGATTTGGATGAAAATTATTGAGTAAAATAGGTTATACATCAGAGGCTACAGCAAGGGCAGATTGTCTTGTGCCCCCCCCCCCGTTATAGTACATAATTAAAGGCAAATCAGGAACTTGGCATCTTGAAGTTTGTAGATAGGTTCTTTGTATAGTTTAAGAAAGAAATTTGGATAATTCCACCCCAAGAGTTTCCCCTTTAATATAATAGGGGTTCAATGGTTGTGTAGAATCCGTCAGTTTTGAAGTTAGACATCTGAAATTTTGGATGTACGAGTAACTTATATTTTTAAAAAATAATTAAATTATTTATTTTAAATGATCTTTCACGGAACTTTATGTGGCAGACCGAATTCCACGCGAGCGAAGCCGTGGGCATAAGCTAGTTATCTATAATTTAAAATGTTTAATCATACCATTTACTTCTAAAAGTTTAATAAATCAAATTTTTGTTGATTTATTTTCCCTACTTATCCGTCCGAATAGCTGGAGCTCGGGATTGAACCTAATTGCGGCTTCTATTTCTGGACTCCTGGTAAGTTGGATCAATTACCTTAGCTAGGGGAGGCTCGTAAATTGAGAACAGAGCTTAATCACTAAAACAAATTTTATTAAAATACAAGATGGCAGAGAGAGAAAATAAGTTGTGAAGCTCTAATGGAACTTCTCTAATACCGACACAATTAGCATTTTAAGTTCAATCCTCTAAATTCGAGTTGACATTATTGTTGAGATGTGCAACTTATGCTATGATATTTTTTTAATCCTATTATATTCAACAAAAACACAAATAATAATTAAATTAATAATGATGGATTGTTGTATATGCCTAACACTTCTAGGGATTAAATCCTAAATTGTCTCAAGAAAGGCAGCAACTCTAGAACAATTAAAGCAATCCTTCTTTCGGAACCTTCTGTCACGCTTTCTTTAGATCCATAATTCTCATAATGGTGTAATAGTTTGGGGGGATACATTTGTATAATTGTTGATATTATATTATATTATTTGATAATGAACTTCCCTAATATATTCTTAATATAATACTTAAAATAATCTTCTTATATTATGTTAATTACCTTGTGCACCGGTAAGCTGAAAACTGCTTTAAATTTGATGCTGAAAATGTCAATCTTTAAAACTATTTTTTTGGTTCAGGTGTTTTGAGAAATTTTCGGAAGGGTCTTTTCTTATTTATAACCACTTTATAACCAGATACATTTTCCTAATAATGAAGATTTTTTTTGGGGGGGTGGCAAGGGGGATTTGTTTATGGTTTTAAAAATTATTAATTTAAAATATCCAACCAAATTTTTTTGTTGTTGTTTAACTAAAAAATCTTTTTCTCGAGCAGCAGCTCCTATTTGTCCTGAAGATGACATACAAAGTTAATAAATAAGTATTCACTTATTTGGTGTTTCATTTGACTGCACTCCCAACTATCTCTATCCTTACATTTGAAGTTCCAGTCAACTAATTTCTTCTCTAAAAAGTCTTTTATTTGTGCCAAGCTCACAGTCGAAACCTCCCATTGTTGGTAGCTCAGTGGAGAAGAGCGGGATATTTAAATTTGAAAAATATATGTATGGAAAAGCAAGAGAGAAACGAGGCTCACGGACGCCAACCTACTTTGTAACGTAACAATGAAGAAGAAATTGGAGGTAAAACAACACATAGAAACCAAAGCCTTAGTTACGTTTGTTGTCAATGCTGCCAATCTAAAGCTTTGAACAACCCTTTTTTTAATCAATAATTTTTTTAGTGAGTAAAAACAACAGAAACAAATACTTATAAAACGATTTTATATACATACTCTCTTAAATATAGAACTACAACTTACATTATTATTTATTATTACATTATAACTGGACTACATTGATTATTTTATATTACATGAATACATTGCATCAAAAAATAATTAATACTTGTAACTAAACAGTTTTATTAATTATTATGAAACTGCCTCTTTCTTATATTTAACTTTTTTTAATTTCCTAATTTTCCACTGTTTAAATTTCTCAATTACAATTGTTTGTTACCTTATTTTCGTCTTCATCATTTTTTTGGGGGGGAGGGGGAATTTATCATTTTTATAGCAGCTTTTTTACGAAATTTCTAAAAAAGATATTTATTTTTACTAATGTAATGCAACGAATAATGTTTATTTGAAATGCACATTTCTACTTATCTACTTTCCTTAATTTGTATTGTTTTTTTTTTCCAAACAGATCATTCTATCGCTTTTTCGGATTTATTAAGTAAATGTATTTAACGAGGAATATAATTTTTTTTTATTAATTACCACGATTTTCCAAAAGGCTGAAAACTATATTTCCTTATTTTCAAGTGTTGTAAATTGTAACCACTTTGTTAAATTTTTTTTTATGAAACTTAATTTCCTTTATGAACTTAAACATTTACCAAAATCTTTACGTTTTATTACCAAATTTCTGAAAAAAAATATGTAATTTTGATTTTTTTAGTCCTAATATAAAAACGAAAATATCCATTTAAAATTTATTCCACCTGATTCTACGTTATTTATTTTTAAAGCTATCTGCTTGCCCTGATATTTTTAAGTTTTACTTCTAAGCTATCTCATTTAGGTGTGTTAGGAAATAAATTAAAATAAAATAAATTAATAAATACTATATTAATATAAAGGAGGAATATAAGAAGATTATTTACCATTACCAGATTTATTCGAACCTCTAGAGGCCAACAATTTTTTCCCCTCCCTCTCCAACGCTGTAAAGGACGCCTGTCGAAAAGTAATGGGGTGGCCAAACATTAATCTACATATATATTGCTTCCTTCGTTTCCCTTCCGACCTTCTTCTTTAATCAACTTCTTACTTATCTTCTTTATCCTAGTTGTAGGAGAAGGGGAATAACCGCATGAAGTGTTGTCATGAGGTTCTTGTTTATGTAATATTCCTATTACCTACAAAAAAAAATGAAAAATAAGGAAAAATAATCGTCTTCACGTGGCCATTACGGATCTTAGGGTTGATAAGATAAGGTGATAAGATAACAGGTGTATTTCAATTAGTGTGAGTTGCTTATTGAACTGCAATTAAAATTTAAACGTAATCATATTTTTCAATACATCTATACATTTATGTATATATAAGCACTTCTGAAACTTATTTTTATGAGCTACTTAATTGGTATGTTCTGTAATTTTGCTTAAGGATTTAATTTATTGTATTTGATATATATATATATATATATATATATATTAATGAATATTTCATATGTTAACATTATTATATTGTAGTGGAGAATGGAGATAGTTGGAGGGTGCAGTCAAAAAAACAACACCAAATAAGTGCAAGACTTATATTTAATGTGTGCCAACGTTTCGACCTACCTTGTAGGCCATCTTCAGGGCAAATGGGAGGCGGCTGGGTGGACAGAGTAACCAACACTATGTTCCCCTGAATTAGGGGAAAAACTTGACGGTCGAGCTTGATCTCGAACAAATTACCTCCTGCACCACAGTTGTCCTAGAAACAGTACAGTCTCTATCATGTACTCATTAAGGTTTTGTACATTTTTTTAAAGGTACATTTCATACCAATGATTGAATGTACATATAGCTAACGGTAAATGGTTACTTTGATAGCGGACAAATACAATTGAAATTGTTTGCAGTACATTTTTATCAATATATATTAGGATCGATAATTACAAAATAATATTAATAAGATTTGTTCCACTTATTTAAGCAATAGAAAATCTATTGATACCAACTCATACGGTGTGTCACCAAATACAAAGGCTTGGTGTTAATTGATTAATTTTAGCTGACAATAATATTTAATAATGCATAGAAAACCTTAAGGTTAAAGTTCAGACAGGAATCGATACAACTTTTATATTAAAACAACTGCAAAAAAAACATATAAAGAATGATGGAGTTTTAACTCTAAAAATACATGCTAGGTATTGGGTTGTAACATATGAATTGTCAGTGAAGGTGTAAATTTAAATTATTAAACAATAATTTTATTAATCAAAATAGGATGCTTCACTTTCAATACACTTCTCCCAACGTGAAACAAGCATTTCTATCCCCGCTCTGTAGAAATTAGGTGTCAAGGAAGAAGCGAAGTTATGGAAGGCAGATTTCAGGACATTTTAGTTGTCAAATTCTTTATTTCTTAAAAAATTATCCAAACTACGGAAAAATTAAAAATCAGTTGGAGAAAGGTCCGGAGAATATGGTGGGTGGGGTAGGACCCAAGACTTCGCTTCTTCCTTGATACTTTATGTGTCAATGAATAATGGAATCATTTTTTTTTTTAATTAGCAAGATATGTATAACACCTACAAGCCTCGTTATGTCCTTAAATTAAAGCTAATTAAATTTACTACAGCTTCATTCCTCATGAATTTCCTCGTAGGATCACTTCTTCGGCCGGTGTTCCCACGAAAGTCGGCCAAAACTTAAAATTTCGATTTTTTGGAAAAATTACGAATTTTTAAAGGGACGTAACTCAGAATCTATTAGAGCTACAGAGCTGCGGTCGGGCTTAAATAATAGCAAATTAAGCATGAACTATGGAATCCTTTTTCTCGGAGAAAAAGAACATTGCTGCGATATGATGTAAGATGCTGCGAGAGAAACCGAGTGTTACCGTAGCCGGTACCATCTTCTGATTCATTTTTAACTTCTTCCTTCTTCTTTCCTTTCCACTCCTGAAGTAGAACAGCTGTACTGCAATACGTCACGGATTTACAGCGTAATCTCTTCTGTTTACGGTTCGTCGACCGGAAGATGGAGTGCCATCGAGTAGGGAGGAGGCCCTTGACCCAACTATCGCGTAAACAACATCAACGGAATTCTTAATAAATCAACTCCATTAAGAAGAACAGCGTAAACAACGCCTACTCCCTTCTAGTATTTACATACCTCCGTTGCCTTGGCACATTTACAATTCTTTTTTATATCTAGTTAAGAGATATGTGCCTCGTAAATATATTTTTTTCTATAACATGCAAGAACATACATTCATCTATATTAGAGTATTGACAAGAATTCAAATAAATAATGAAGTTGCAATAAATTAATTAGAATATATTTTATGAATGGAATTACCCTCTATTAATTTCCTTGGGTTCTGTTCTTAGTTATGTAGTCCTTTTTTTTTAGTAAATGTTTTGCAAGGGTGCGGTGTGGTCAGCATCAACTTTCAACAACCCGATTTATTCTTTAGCCGAAATAAGGGAACTCCATTACAGTAGGCGTGCATTGGAAAGGCCTCTCGCAGCTAACGGTCTGAGCTGACGTCAAAGTGATACCGCAGGTCTCTCCGCAATTAATATTTCATATGTTGTTGTTTTTTTAATACTATCCATATATGGATTAGTTTTTGATAGATACAAGAATTTCTTATCATACTGTATTTTATTATGCACTTTATTTTTTACCTAAATCTACATGAAAAAGAAAAATTACTTATTTTCCTCAATAATGGGATAGGTAGAACGAGTAATATTGTTGTAACGAGAGCTTATTGTGTTACACAAATTTCTCCAAGTGTCAATCCTAGGCATTAAAAAAATCCTGATTAGTGAACTGGTCTTACGCTCCCCTGACTTGTACTCAGGCCCTCCCCAGGTTGGGAACCACTGTCCTAGAGGCAGGGATTGCTTGAGGTTACAGACCTTTAGAGATATTCATAGTTAACAGAGGGAACAACACCACGTCCCACCCGCTTGATTTATATCCTTACTTATCCTAGCTGCCTATTTTAGGATTGAGTGAACCCTCTTCTGGTATCTTCTTTGAGGGTGATAAAGTCTGCCCAGTTTCTCGCTACAGGTTTAAATTTATTATGCCACATAATATTTTGATCCGGGATTCGTTGATAAGCAACCATTTCAAAAGCCAAAAGCCTACTTCTCTATCCTATATATAAATATATATATATATATATATGTGTGTGTGTGTGTGTGTGTGTGTGTGTGTGTGTGTGTGTGTGTGTGTGTGTGTGTGTGTGTGTGTGTGTGTGTGTGTGTATGTGCTCTTACAAGCCATATAATTGTTTTGACTAAATAAATAAATAATATAATATATTTGTACAACAATTATAATTTCAGCTTACATTCTTAACTATTCAATTATGCTTAGCAATGAAGATTAGATACTTCTAATAATTTTTAGACAACAACTTAATAATGGAAAACAACATATAATAGATAAATATGTGTAATAAATGTGTGTAAAATTTAGTTCAAAAGATCAATTAAATAAAATGTTTATGACTTCTACTCAATCAAATTTAGACCAAAAAATACAAAATATGCAATTTCGTACAACAAATAGCAAAATCGTGCAATTTAGCTCAAAAATAAAGTAAAACGTCACTGGGATAAATAAATAGGTATTAATTTTTTTTTTTTATAATCTTTAATTATTTTTATTTGAAAAGAAAACATATGTCCAGGACCGGGACTCGAACCCGGGTCTCCCATGTATCCGTCTTAATGTTCTGCCACCTGAGCTAGCCTGACTCGTACCTCGGTCAGACAAATCCATTCTCTTCACATCCCGCGCTCTCGCAATTCACGATATATACAAGGGGGAGAATGTTCATTGAAGGTTACTTTAATTAGGATCTTGTTGACTTACGTCATTATATATTATTATAATTTATTATTTTTTTTAGTTGTTATAATTTTTAAATATAACCCGAGTTCGAGTCCCGGAATTAAAAATATAGATATTAAAGTTGTTGTTTACAAGGGTGTGAAATATAATGTGTCGTGAAAGCCTGGTATCTAATTACATTAAATTATTTCAATGATGCCTCACTGAATATTTAAATAAATGAGTCATTGCTTTATGTTTAGGCACTTGTACATTCCTTGGCAAGTTCTCAGGCATTTTTTTGTAACTTCTTTATCTTATAACTAGATGTTTAAGTTAACTATGTTCAACTTTCATCTCCTGCTTTTTACTTTATTTATATTTTCCTCCAAGGACAAAGTTACGGAGATATCTGCGGCTATTTACTTTTGTCTGGTAGGTCGTAAAACTGGCTTGGGAATGTGCTATGTGCAAGAATGAAATCTTCATCTACTCTCTCTGAAGGGATACTGCTTGATCTAAAAAAGTGCCGCAACATTCACCGATGCTGTTAAAGAAAGAATGTCTTTGGGATGTCTGAAATGTTGGCTTGTTGTAAGATGGCAAAACTGTAATGAATATTTAAACCTGTACCACTTCAACTCGTGAACGGGTAGACTGTACATGGTATAGAGTGTACTGTTTCATGGACAACGGTTGTGCAGGGAGGTGATAGAGGCTGAGTGAGCCCCCGGAGGATCTTTGATCCTATATAATCCATCTCTGGCCGCTAACAGACTTAATAAAAGTCTTGCCAGAAGCGGGATTTGAAGCAGGATTTTCTAAATATTACACTACAGGTGATCCCTCACTGTATAATGTACACTTCATTCAAATGACGTAATATATTTGGGAATAAGTTGTAAAAAAAGTTTACACACTATTTACACAAACAAGTTAACACAATCGATTAAAACTGTAAACTAGTTTTAGTTAAAAGTATTTAATCAGACTTGTTAAAAACAATTTTTACTTACAAAAAAGTCAAGACAGCCACGCCATGTATTAGCCAAATAACAATACATTTAGAAAACGCGAACATAGAACAAAGTAATGTTACAACGAAACATGGTAACAAATTGCATAGTAACATCGGAGGAGGAAGCGTTAAAGAAACCAGGAACAGGAAAATGGACAGAGAAAAGAAAAATAATGCATGGAGAAAGGATGAAAATAAAGTCAGATTTCTTTGCGTGATTCTCCTGGGCCCATTCGCAGTAAATAAAAAATTATATATATATTTCTAGGGAGCAGAGTGGCTCAGTGGTAGAGCACTGAGTTGCCATGCCGGAAATCCTGATTCAAACCCCACCGTGGGCAAGACTATTTAGTCTGTTTGCAGCCGGAAATGGATCATGTAGGATCGAGGACCCTCCTGGGGCTAACCCAGCCTCTATATAATATTATAAAAATTGGGTACCCAAAATTAGGGGTAAAAAGCTGGTGGTTAAGCGTGACCTAGGACAATGCACCTCCTTGCAGAACCGCTGTCCATGAAACAGTACAGTATCTACCATGTACTGAACCCCAGACCTGTGCACGGGTTGTAGTTGTACAGGTTTGATATATATTTCTAAGAAGCAGTTAGTAACATAACTTAATGGAATGTCAGAACAGGTCTTGCACACGACTAGCTTTTTTTTGTTGTTTTTCAACAGAACGTATGTCCTAAATAAATCCTCTATTGGAGAAAAAATTAAATAATATTTCATCGAAAAATCCCATACGAATATTTAAAATTTAAAAAGTCATCACGGGTTGAAACCAGTAATAGAAGTACTTTTATAAACTGGTCTATTTCGGATGAAGAGACATTGAGTTAGGTCATGGTGTTACGAACTGGGTCACGTGGTGAAAATCTCGTTTGTCCTAAAAGCATTGAAACTTGGTATGTTTCCAAAATGTTTTCTGTGCTTACATAAATCGTCCCCTACGTATATTTCAACTCAGCGTTCATTCTGTACCGTTAGTGAAATATTTATATCCACCTCTATTACTTTGCAATTCTTCATAATGTTTTATTTTATTTTAATTTTATAACTTTATTATATTAATGTAGCAAGTAAATACATTAATGAATGCTACATAACGGCATGAGATAAAGGCATACAGAGAAACTACCCACTTGTAGTACTAGAATCAATAAAATCGACTTAAAACGTCACGAGACCATCTTATTGCTTCGCATGATTATCGGGAACTGAAGAAGTAGCTAGGTTTGAAACTAATCTGTTGGAGTGGGATTAAAGTCTGTCATGAAGGATTCGGGCCAAATCAGCAACTAATGGGACATTAAGGTCATTATGTATGACTTTGTTCGTAACAAAGTCAGGAGCATCGAGAATTTTGGATATTAAGGATTGTATACGAGAGGAATTGGATGACTTTATGGAACCCCAATGCTCTACTCCATAAGACCATCTAGGTCTTATGAAAGTCATGTATATGACTATTTTCGTTTGTAATTCATCGAGACCTTAGGGAGTTTGTATAGTAAGTTTTGAAATAGCCTTAAACCCCATTTATAAAGACAAATTAATATTTTAATATTCACTGTATTTGTTTATAAGGGGAACACTGCAAGTAAAAGCAGGCTTAAACCTACATACAGAATTGAGCCCTTGGGTTCCACTAAGCTTATAATTCTTCGTATATCAAATTTTAAAACTTCAAAATCCTTCGCGCCACAGATTACAGTATTTCTAAAGACTTTAACCTCTCGTATGGTCACCTTAATTATAAATAAATTGGTTCATGGGAATTTTTGTTTATGTTAATTCAAGTTTCATATCTGGTTGCGCGATGGGGATATAAAAATCATCCTTCCTTATAATATCACGCATGACATCTTAATTGATATTAATTAATTTAAAAAAATACAAAAACTGGAGTTGCGAGTAAGAATAATGACGGTATGGTTTTTTATTTGGTTCAAAATAGACATGAGAGGAATCATTATAAAGCTGTATTTATAAATTAAATCCACTTATTTGCTCTTCTGAAAAGAAGACGGTTTTAAGACCTTAATTAATAAATGACTAGTTCTCAACAAAACTGATTAATTTCACACAGCGTATCACTTGCATTTTTGTTAATTTTTAATGTCAATTCTTTTCAACTTTTAATTAATAAGTGAGATAAGTGATTAATGAGTGAGTAGCTTATTGTGTGGAGTGTTGAGTTGCCATGCTGAAGGTTCCCGGTTCAGATGTTGCAGATAACTTCTTTCATCTGTTACCTACCATGGTGGGATATGGAGACCATCCTTGGCCTAACCGAGCCTTTATAATACCCTTAATTGGGGAAAGTCCTGTGGATTGAGCCTGGTCTCTGACAGATCACCTCCCTGCACAACCGTTGTCCTATAAACAGTACTCTACCATGTCCTCAACATTAGGTTGAAATGTTACAGGTTCTTTTTATAAATAAAAATTGAGAGTAATCATTTGTTCTTTTTTCCAAGAATCAACATTTTTGTTTTAACATTTTAATTCATCAACTGTTATAACTATAAACTGAAGGGAGTAGTTATTGCACAGAGAATCGTGGTTATAAAATCTGCGCAGAACCATATGCCATATTAGAAATAGACCTGGAGCTATGACACAACAGGATGCACTTTACGATCCATTCCCATGTGGATGTGGACTGCACCATTGTTTTTATTTCCTTGCCAATGCAGATCTGAGACATCAGCGGTTTCTGTCACGTTATCCCTGTATACCATTTATCTTATTTTTATTTTATCGAAATAAAATATGGTATTTTTTTGTAATATGTTGGGATATGTTGAAGATGACGCTCAACTTTCATATCTTTCCCAATTAATGGTACCCACTTTATAAAGACTAGGTGAGGCCTAGAGGGTATCCGATTCCCACGGAGTAGATTTAAAACTATTAATAGAATTAAAAATTTGTCTCGAGTCTCGACCACGGAGCATAAAGCTTAGTAACCCAGCACACTACGTAATGAATTATCCTGCTCCCTCTAATATCCTTTTTAATGTAATAAAATATTCATTATTAAAAATAATTAATTATTTCTAATCCTTCTTAAAAGAGAAATAAGTGCTGAAAAGTATCAAGTTGATTGTGGCCTATCCAATCCATTACCTTATCCCTTTGATGTGACATAAACTTTACTGCGTATTCATTTGTTTGCCTCTATACTATTTAGTATTCCCAACTAAACTGGTTATGGTTTGTGTTATATTATTGATATTCTTTGTTTTAACAAATATAAATTTCTTAACTAATTAAATATATTCAGAGGTAATATTAAAATTATATATATGACCAGACCTATTTAACCCATTTAATTTTTCTCATCACTATCCGTAATTGCCTTTATAACATATTCGGGTTAATATTCTAAAATTATTTCTGAGAAATACAATTGGACGAGTTGCAATTTTTAAACACGTGTTATTCCGCATCGTTTTCTGCACGCAATAGTTGTTCTTTTTCTATTCATGCAGGTGGAATTGCACGCTATGAATATTCATTTATAAAACTAAATAAACAGTGAGTCGGATCGCATATAGTGTATGTATATTTCGACCTATTCTTTGTATTTGGATGCATTTGTTCCACAAACATTTTGATTGCATATCTTTTGTTTATTCAACTCTTAAGATATTACTACTATGATAGGAACATTTGATTATATTATATTTATCAAAATCATTTAATTTATTTATAAAAGTGGTTCTATAAATGGCAAACGAAAATAAACGCCTCAAAATCGAGCCATGTAAGCTTCGTGCCCAGCAGTCAAAATTGACAACGACGAAGTACCTTCCAAAAACTACGTACGTTATCTCGGACTATAATTGGACAAAAGACTTACATGGAACGTACATAAAACATTAAAAAGACAAGAACTGACAAGACAAACAAACAAACAAGTAGCAGATCTTCACTTGACTTACGGAACAAACGACTCATGTATAACAGTATACTGAAACCTATTTGGAAATATGGAGCAGAATTTCCATGAGTCCTAAATTCCCAGAAAAATTGTTTATGCACCATGGTATATTTCGAATCAGACCATACACAACGACATGAACATTCCCACTATTATATCATATATTCACAACATTCCACTCATCGACATAAAATCACTCAAATCCACTGGTTCTTCCGGTTAAGAAAATATTAAAAAGACATTGACAAAGAGACCTACCCAAATATTGAAATTTCCATTCCAAAACTCGTTCCTCCAAAAAACGTTCCTGTACAAAAGCAAAGAGAAAAACACTCGGATCAGATTTGCTGGATGCGCAATTGCGCGGGTGCAAATGAAAATTAAATAATAATAGTGATAAAAAAATATTTTTTAACGATTATTCGTACTATGTTCATGCTTATGAATATACATTTTTATTTTATATTGTTTAAATTAATAATATAAGAGGCTATCTTCAACATTTACTTTAATTTTCTTGTTACTGCTTGATGATATCTGGTGAATGTCTTTAAAAAGATGAGTTAGTGTGTTGTGAATAAGGGGAATGACAGGAATATAAATAGAGAAGATTGAGGATAACAAGAAGGCATGAATTGAGATTATTTTTAACCAGACTGTATGAGTTTGTAAATAATGTCCTAATGGATGAATGAACAAACTGGTGTTGAAAACAACTTTACTCAATCTTCGTTGATTTTACTAAATATAAAACATAACCTACTTGGAATTGTGTATATTCATAGGTTGATTGAGCACTTATCTTTCTGTTTATTAAACTACAAAAATTCCGACATGTAATAAATTTAAAAATATATAAAATGGATTAAATAAAAAATGATAGTAAAAAATTGAATTTGACCGAAGAAGAACTCCGATAATTTGTTTAGAAATAGAAAGATAGGAACAGGCGGGCAGGATGTGCTCCCTTAGTATTTTTTAAAAACTTGATCGAGCTATTTTATTTTCGTAAGTATTCTGTAAAAACGATAATAATTATCAGCTGTTTTACCAACTTCTCTCTATATTTTATTGTTTGATATTGCCTATGATGAACACAGGGAATTAAGAGATTAATAATTCCTGATCAGGATGGTAAAGTTTCTTAAAAGGAAACTCTACGAATAATTAAGTGAACCTAGTAGTAAGTTGTCAGTTTCAAAAAATCATAGGAGTTGCAAAGGGTAGCTCAGTGGGTAGAGCTCTGAGTCACTATGCTGAAGGTTCATGGTTCAAATCGTTAAATCGAGTTATTTAATCTGTCAATAGCCACAGACGGACTCAAATAATGAGACCCTCCTAGGTATCACTCAGCCTCTACAGAAAGGGTACCCTTCATTGTGGAAAGCCTAGCGGTTGAGCATACCCTAGGACCTATCACCTCCTGCACAAACGTTGCCCTGGAAGCGATACATACTCAGCATGTATTGAATCCAAGATCCTTCGTGAATTTTAGTGATCCTGTTTTTTTTATTTATTTTTTTTTTATGGTGAATGCCATATCTCCATTATATAATAACCAACCACATCTCCTTTGGCACAATAATTCGGTGGAATCAGTGGGATATTAGGCAATAAAAAGAGATCATTTGATGGATTTAGGATGCCATCACTTAGCCAAAAATTCTCTTGTATCCACCCTCTTATTATTCTTATTTATTTTAACGTTATTATCAGTTGATTTATTTATTGGATAAATTATCCTCCAATCTATTTCTCCCAATCTGTGATTCTGATTCATCCCATACCCGGAATCTGTAATAGACAGACCACCTTGTAACGAACCGATTCGTTGGCTATGCAGATTCCCAACACGTTCCCACAACACGTCGTATCCTGCCTGCTTCGATTCCTAACGATGATTGCGACTCTAGTGCCTCTCTGCAGGCTGTTGTGAATTCAGATCCCGTTTTGTTTTAGATAAAGAATACTTAACAAACAAATAGTAGCTGTAAATTCGGAAGGGACAACGCATCAGGTTTGATGACGAGGGTTGTTTGGAGTGTCATCATTATAAAAAGGTATTGAGATAGGATAATGGAAATACCTTTATTTTTTAGGGTTATATTTTGTTAATTTCGTGTTCATGAGTTCCTTAGCAGATTATAACTAAAAATTGTTCGTTATAATTTAATCATTTAATTACGCTTCGTTTAATTAAAAAATTAAATTTATAGTAAAAATTGAATTTTTGCTTTGGTTAAAAACAAACTAAACAAAATTAAGTAATTTATGAAAGCATAAAATAAAATCCTTTGGATCAGCAATGTGATAAAAGGTACGAAGAAGCTTATTTAAAATGCATTCATTGACAGAATATTGCCATAATTGGACGAAAACTTCTACATTAGAAAAACAGTCACTTGCAACTGAGATGGACTATTGGAGGACAGCTGCCAGAGTATCCAGGCTAGAAAGAAATCAGTCCTTGCTAGGTTGAAATCAGTTAACGAATACAAACCCAAAAACTATCTTACGAACATATAAATAAAAAGGGCCCAATTTAATTTTCGATTGCCACAGTCCAGTTCTGCTCTCATTACACTCAACCTTCATTCCTAAGCCCTCCTCTCCTCCATTGATTACAGGACGAATTAACTGGGAGCAATTTAATAACGATTTGGAAAACAAACTAGACTTACGGATTCCACTAAAAACTAAACAAGACATTGACAGCGCAATAGAAATACTTACAGCAACAATAACACAAAGTATAAGAGATAACACTAACATAAACAGAAATAATATCACACAACAGACTAACCTGCCACAGCACCTTCGCATCTTGCTAAGCGAAAAACGCAGAGCAAGATCTAAGTGGTACAGGACTCGTTACCCATCAGATAAAACGTATTACACCCAACTGACTAACAAACTGAAAACGGAGATTAGAAACTTCAAAATCCACAATTTACTTAGTGTGACTGAAAATCTTACGACTACTAACAAATCACTATGGACGACCGCCAAAAAGATCCTTAAATTCAAAGATTTTAATCATCCCCTCCTTACTGAAAATCAAACTTGGTCCAGATCTGATGAAGAAAAATCTCACATATACGCCCAACACCTCTTCAAAACCGTTAATCCACACTCTGATATCCTCAACCCTATTCACATTGAGCGTACTGAACTGGCTATCCCACTCCAAATGTCTCTCCCACCTAAGGCTTTTCATCCGTCAGAAATATCCAATATTATTCATGGTTTACCTTCCCGTAAAGCTCCTGTACATGACCTTATTACAGCTCACGTCCTAAAATCCCTTCCAGGAAAAGCTATCCTATTCCTCACATACATATATAATTCTGTAATCCGTACTACCTATTTTCCTGATACATGGAAACTATCTATAGTAAAAATGATCCCAAAATCCAAAAAGCCTCCAGAACTCCCATGCTCTTATCATCCTATCTCCCTGTTACCCATAATGGGCAAAATACTCGAAAAACTCATTCTAAAACGTATTTATCCCATCCTAGATAGTAACAACATAATCCCAGACCACCAGTTTGGTTTCCGAACATCCCACTCCACTATCCAGCAATGCCATCGTGTGGTGGATGTTGTCTCCTCTGCATTGGAGCGTAGATTGTACTGCACGGGAGCCTTTCTCGATGTAGAACAGGCTTTTGATCGAGTCTGGCACCCAGGTCTCCTTTACAAAATCCGACAATTCCTTCCTTCTACATGCTTTTTAATCATTCGCTCCTTTCTAACTGGCAGAACATTTAAAGTAAGTCATAAAGGTTCCTACTCATCCCTCTATTCCCAGTCTGCTGGCGTTCCTCAAGGTAGCATCCTCGGTCATATCCTTTACACAGTATATACAGCTGACATTCCAATCAATCCTAACATCTTCATCTCCACGTATGCTGATGACACATGTGTGTTATCAGTTAATAACGACCCATATATTGCATCCCAATCCCTTCAATTACACCTATCAAGCCTCGAAGAATGGTGTCGGAATTGGAGAATTAAAATCAATCCCAGCAAGTCCCATCAAATTACCTTTACCCTTCGTCGAAAACCCATGACTTCCTGTCCTACTGTATTCTTTAATAGTACTCCACTTATCCCTGTTGAACAGATTCGCTACCTGGGACTCAACTTAGACAAGCGTCTTACTTGGAACCCTCATACAAGACTGAAAAGACAAGAAACAGCTAGACGCTTCCGACTACTTCAACACATACTAGATAAACGCTCAAAGCTTCAGATCAATTACAAAAGACTTATTTATGTGACTGTTATAAGGCCTATATGGACTTATGGAATTGAACTATGGGTTTCCACCAAACCATCGAATTCCTCTTGTATCCAATCCTTGCAATTCAAAATCCTTCGCAAAATCCTAAACGCTCCTTATTTTGTCACAAATAAAACCATCCATAATGACCTTAACGTTCCATATGTTACCGATTTAGCCCATTCCAGATCCCTATCATTCCACAATAAACTTCAAACCCATCCAAACCCACTAGTTTCCATCCTTGCATCCAATTCCATCCCGGACAATCCTCCTAGGCGTCTGAAGAGAAGATGGCCTCGGGACCTTCTATTATAGAACTTTATTAGAGTGCTGCCAGTGGGTAGTATCTCTACATGTCCTATCATGTATTATTTACTCTTATAGCAATTGTACTAGATGTATGTATTACAGTTGTACAACTCAATAAAATAATCAAATCAACAAATTTTCGATTGGAATGGTGAAGGGAGGAAAGGGCGAGAAAGACCGAAGAACAGATGGATAGAAGGAGTTAGGAAAGTAAGCGAAGTCATGGTCAGAGAGAAAGGAGAAAAAAATCTTTTGGAAAAGAAATATTGAGCATATAAAAAGTTGACTTTTCGATTTAATGCAAAAACCTTTTCTTTTTTTTCAATAATCTTGATATTTTCAATTAATGTAGGTATCGAACTAGTATTTCCATTTATTCCATATATATCAATGTACGAAGGCGCATGCTCACAACATTTTCATATTTAAATAAATACATACATATATACATGATCAGGAATCGTATTTAACGCGTAAATCAAATGAATCATCCTGAATTTTCTCTTCCTGCCTTAGAGACAGTACTGGGACTATACTTAGACTACAGCTCCTTGCCAACCATACATCATCCATGACAGAGGATCTGATGCAATTCTCTACGCGTGACAACCTTATCTCATAGCTTTCGGCTATTGCGATAGGTCCGGTCTACTTAAGTCCGTTCAAGCTAACTGATTCAATACAGCGGTGCGTTTGTTCCTCTTTAGTGTATAACTGTGCACTTCTTTAGCTAAACGAACTTTAAATTTCTGTCAGGTATCAGGATAATAGTCGCTTAATGGGGAAAACTCTCTGTTTGATTATATACGCTGATGTTACGGGATTTAATTTTATTTTAAATTTTATTTTTCCACATTTCTTTTAATTTATCCGATCTTAATAGAAAAGGTAATAAAAAATCTTAATGAATGTAACCTTCTTGCACAAACGGATGAATAAGAAACAGTAAAATACTAAACATGTACTTAACACAAGGCACTAGTAGGGTTTATATGTTTGTGCAGGATATTGGTATTGTTGATTCTATAATGCTAATTACAAAAGTTATAAATTCATTAATATTTGCAAAGAAATGAAACAAATAAAAATTTTAAGATATAACGAAAAATACATATATGTATACATATTTGCGTTTAACCAACAGGCGTTTTGTAATTTGAATGTACATTTTATGCTATATCAATGCCCTTTTAATCTCTTCTAATTATTTATGTCGAAGTGGTAACTTTATGTTCAGAACAGTATATGATCATAATTCCTACTAATATTTAATGTAATTCACTACAAGCCTGTTTTTTCACCATTAAGTCTTGAAGATATGTGAATCGTAAATTCTCGAAAAAGTTTGCCAAATAACAATGTTTTTTTATGGACTGAACTTCAAGAACCTGAAAAACTATGTATATATATATATATATATATATATATATATATATATATATATATATATATATATATATATATATATATATATATATATATATTTATGCATGTCTATAGTGAGTGAGCTGTTACTAGCCACTGTTAGTTGTCCGACAGCTCGAACGTCATTTTATCTTGCATGTATTCACCCGTCGGCTACAACTGTTCATAAATTAGCATATTTATCTCTCGGTTCTGGTGTAGTATTATATTCACAATATTGCAAGATATGACGGCCCCTTTACAGGTGTAATCGCCCTATCCGTTATATTTCCCGTTGCAAACTCTTTAGTAGCGATAGCCTAGAAGCTGTAAGGGATTTTTTTTTTTAATTTTCTCACCGTATTTTTTAAAATTTTTACCTGTCAATAGGTCAGTGGCTATTTTTCTTCAGATAATTGTCAAAATTAATTTGATTTATTTATATATTTTATTTTATTGATTCGCATTACTATGAGTGAATTATAGACCTTATAAATATAGAACAAATGAATTGTTTATTCGCTATTTTCATTTAAATCATTAATTGCGACAGGATGTAATATTACTCTATGCAATCGGTTAAAAATTTAACCGATAATTCGCTCTTTTCAACAACCTCATATCTAAAACATTTTTAATTTTCCTGTTTTTGTAATCGAAAAGAGTCATTTTTACTTCCTTATGCGCAATAAAACATTTTAGGGTTTCCGGTTGATAGTTGTTTTTCACCATTTCTGAATCCTAATTTACTGTAGAATAATTTTGAATTACACGGCTTTTACAAAGATATATTAACTACACAACTACATTAGACAATGAAGAATCAACTACTAACCAATGACTATTAAACTTTGATATATATAAAGACTAGTGTCCTGGGCTGAAACGAATAATGATGTAAAATAAAAGATTTGTTAATATAATATATTTTCATAATAAAAAGATAGGATACACTGAGATTACCACACCTAATGCACTATACATTACTATTTACTAGCATTATAGCAATTCTTAATAATGATAAAAGCTTAATTAATTAAGCACATATTTTAATCTAATATATATAAAAATAAAATATATTAATTTATTAAACAACTCCATATATCCCTATTTAGATACAATCGATGAACTTTTCATAATTTATATATTCATTGTTTTATCCATTATTCGAATCAATATACATTATTTGGATAAATATATGTTTAAAACATTTCTTCTGGCTTTTATATTTTATTCAATACAAATCATCTTTATGTTTGACAGGCCTAAATAACGGTAGTTTATTAATATAATTTCGATATAATTGAAAAAATATCAATAAATGGTATATCGATGTATGATTTACCATTTTTCGATTTATCGAACTACTCTTTCAATAAGTCAGAACCATATATTTTTCAATATGGACATCGCTAAATCAGACCCCTTTTTGAAATTTCACCTGATATTTGAATTTATTGATATTGTAAATTTTTTTACTGTCAATAAGCTTATTCGTGTTTTGTTTTTTTAATATAAAACTAAACATTGTTATTCATAATATCGAATCAATGCGCAATATTTTGAGTACCAAATCAATAATTCTATTTACTTAAAGAGCGAAATGGCTCAGTGGTAGATCAATGAGCTGCCATGCCAAAGTTCCTAGGTTCAAATCCCGCTCGCTGGCCGGCTTTTGTTTAATCGGTTAGCAGCAGGAGATGAATCCTATGGGATCTAGGACCCTCCTGGGGCACACCAATCCTCTATACAGTGGGTACTCAAAATAAGGCTGGAAATAAAAAAAAGGCAGGAAAAATAAATGTGATCTAGGACAAATCACCTCCCTGCACAACCGTTGTCCAAGAAACAGTACAGTCTTTACCATTTACTGAACCCCTGAACCTTCAAGGGTTGTTGTGTTACAATTTTTTTTCTATTTCCTTGATATATTACTATTTATTGTTTATTATTTATTCGTTGTAAATCTGGTAATTATTCCGCAGGTTGTCGCTTCGAGTTGAGTTACAAAAAGTTTTGACTTTTTATTCGTTTTCCGTATAATATTTTCCCAAAATAGAAGTTATCATGAGCTATAGTATGGAAAAGAGAATGTATTTATGGGAAATGTGTATATTTCGGTAAGCTTTCATCTAGAAATGAACGCTTTAACAAAAATATATCATTTACACTTTGAAGTATTAGTTGAAGCTTTTATTTCTTGAACAAATGATTACTGAAATCTACTCATTAATCATATTATAACATTATCTTTTCCACACCGTAGCTAACGATAACTTGTATAGCTGGAAATGGATTGGAAACTGGATATCTTAAAAATTAAATTAATAAACAATTAAAACTTCTTGTAACTCATCTCGAAGCGATAACCTGCGGAACAGTTACCGTAAATCTCAATAAATTAATTTTTTTTTTTAAAAGTGCTCTATACTGCGATCTTTATATACTTGTGTTTCTATATATATCTTAAGATTGCACGAAGGTAAAGCCTAGAAGGTAAGCCTCTAGCCATAGAAGGTAAAGATGAAGCCTCCGGTAAAGTGACAAAGGTGTCGCTATCTAGGAAGCGTTGGTCTTCCTGTTGATTCACTTCCGCAGCTCTATGTTCCTCCTCTGCGCCATTCATGGCACTGCCTTGTGATTAGTGAGTGAAATGTTTCTCAGACTTGGGTTGATGGTTCTGTAAGCTTAAGCAACTCTTAATCTGCGAATGTTATGTAAATTCTTCCGTTTCGTAACTGTTTGCGGTAAAAGGTAGAGTGGAGTAAGTGGTGTGTAACCTCTTTGCAATGGTGGATTATTTTATGATTCCGTCTGTCCCTCTTTCACTTGCTTTTCAGTGCCTATCCTCCTCGCCCCATTTCTTCAATCTCGATCCTTATATATATATATATATATATATATATATATATATATATATATCTGGGTCGATGACTTTTAATCTACGGAATATGATTCTTGGCTTTCCAATAATTAGGGTATCATTTCTGTAGGTTGTCTCTTCGAGTTGAATCACAAGTTTTAACTCTTCATTCGTTTCTTTTATAATATTCTCTAATAAGGTAAATAATTGAGAGCTTTTATTTGGAAAAAAGAGTCTAGTTATGGGAAAGGTACATATTTAGGTAATAATTTCATCAAGAATTAAACGTTTCAACTACCGTTTCGAAGTATAGATGATTATATGCTTATTAAAACGGTCATTCCTTGATGACATGATTACCGAAGAATTCATATTTACCCTAACTAAACTATTTGTCCATACTGAAGGTCACAATTATTTGTATTTTTGGAGAATATTGAATAATCTTAAAAAATAAAACTAATCGCGAGGTTTATTATGAAAATAAATGTGTGTATTTATGGGAAATGTGCATATTTAGGTAATCATTTCATTAAGAAGTGAACGCCAATGAGAACATTTCGAATTGTTGATGATGATACAAACTAAGCGAACATGTAAATCTTTATTTAATCTAAATGTAGTCAGTAATGGAATTTTTATTTCCGAGAATATCAAAAAGGAGTCGAATGAAATGTTGAAACTTGTTGTGACTCAACTCGAAGCGACGACCTGCGGAGCTAATCCCATAACTCGCATTTCTTATGACCTCATATGAGACAAGTAAAACGATATATGAGGTGTTCAGGATCAAATCAAGTGGATAAATCTAAAATTTAAAAAATTTATGTTTGCACATTCAGTATTATGCAATTTTATGCAACACGATTCTTTGCCGTCTTATTTCTCATGGTTTTAGTCCGCTTCTGAGCCTGAAGTTAGGTGGGCATAGAGCATTGCTTGATCACACTAGCGAAAATATGCGTAAATCTTTAAACTTTTTGATCTTGAATTCCTCATATATCGTTTTATTTTTTTTTTCCTCTATACCTTTTCAGTTTACGTTCCTGAAGATTTACATTATTGTGAATTTGGTACCTTCTCGAATAATAGTTCTCTACTTTACTAATTGGTTCATTGCGGTCGTAGTATCTTTTGACATGCTTATCTATGACAGTCCAGTACTAAGCTCCGCATAGCCTCATGTACTGTGAGGAAAACTTTCTTAAAAATAACTAAGATGTAACCGTCTATAATATTGTTAATTTTAGACACTCGATTTCCAATATCCTGGATGGAGTACTACAATCAAGAGACAATAATATCCATCAAATCATTTTAAAAATATCATAGAAAAAACACAATAGAAATGATTGTATATTAATGATATTCTATAATTATATCATTTAGTGGGATTTGGAACCACTCAAAGACTGGACCTCATATCCAGATCTCAGGATTGGAAAGTAGTCAAAAGCTACTTTAAAATCGAATGAAGTCCAATTACATATTGTGTCTTCTGGACAAAGCATTCAGCACATTCGCATCTTCTTTAGCAGTTAAAAACATGGTTTAGTTTTGCATCTCGTTCATCACATCATCCTTTTCTGTCCGTCTCCAAAGCCTTAAGCCCAAGAGGTTTGGGTTATCTTATGCTATTTTTTAATTACAAGGAAGTAGAAATATCTGTAGACAATTAAACGCGTGCTAAGTCATGATCTACACAGACTGTGAGCTTCTTCAACAATAGTTTAATCATAATAAAATAAATCTTTAATTAGTGTATTGCTATATCAGTGATATATCTAACGGTTAATAAAGCAGTTTGCAGATGATTTCTTCTTGTCGGTTTGTTGAATATAGTTTAGCTGAGTTTCTAATTTCAGCTTAAACATAGTTTATTTGATTTCTTGATATTTTTCTTTAATTTTCTTTTAAATAAAAAGTAGAATTTTCAAGTGATTTTTAATGGGTAAGATAAGAACTTTCCATTTAATACTGTTGGTTTTTAAAATATAATATTTTATTATAATTTATTTTATTTTTATATTATATATTTTTTTAAAATATTTTATTCTTATAATACATGAACTAATTACATAAAATTAACCATCAGTTAACTGATATAGAGTTTCAGAGTTAAATTTAAACCGGATTTAAGGATTTCGCCTGATTGACAGTCGGAACTTCACTTTGGGATTTTCCCCTTTGGAACTTGGCCAGGGTTGCCGTCGTTTTGTTTTAGCTTTGTATATTGTTTTGTTTTTATTTAAACAATTGCAGTTGTCATAACACACTGAAGCATTGCATTATTTTTTTTAAATGTTTCTTATGTAACCGTGATTATTTACATAATGCTGATTTAACTGTCGTCGGTGAGAACGGATCAGGCAATATACTCGTAGTCAGTTTTTTAATATTAAATGAGCTTTTAGTTATTTCAGAAAAAACAGCATGCTACCTATTTTAAATTTCTTTCAATTAGCATAATGCATAATTGTTTCAAGAGGACTAGAGATCGAGTAGAAGAAACTGAAATTAAACCACATTAATTAATTTAAGCCTTAAAATAATAATAATGATCTAACGGATTTGGATTGCAGTAGTAGACCGCGGACAGAACTATGCATGCCAAGACTGCTGGTATCGGCATCGAGTCTTCGGGTTCACTAAGCTATTTTATTGACCACTTGGGGTTACGCAGCAACTTTATTTCTCTCCTAGTTTCCTTGGAAACATTCCTTCATGCGTTCACCGGCATATTTCTTTAGATCTTCTGCCAAACTTCGTCCAACCTTCTCTGGTCTTTCTTCATCCGGAAACCCTTTCATGTGAGACTCTGTGATGTTAAACTTTTCTGAATCTTTCATGAATTTATTTAGTTCATGTTGTTGTACTTGATGTTCTCCCGTTTTCTTCTTCCAAAAATGGTCGAATATTTGCTTGTACAATCTATGCTTGTTCATTTGTAGATGTCCCAGTAATGTTAGCCTCCTCCTCCGCATAGTATCCAAGATTCTTTCCGATTTCTGATAGATTTCTCTGTTACTTCACAGTTTCTATATGTCATCAGTCTGAACTGAACCTATGATTTTTCTTAGAACTCCAGTTTTTTTAGGCAATACTTCATCGAGTGGTATTCAATGGCAAAGTGGAGTTCCGGTAATGTGTTTATATGTTATGTGGAAGAAAGTGGTCCGGGTAGAGGTCACAATGAATTTCTCGTAGAATTGGAGAAAAACTTTATTGATTAGCCAACGTTTCGACCTACTTTATAGTTCTTCTACGAGAAATTCATTGTGACCTCTACCCGGACCACTTTCTTCCACTTATATTATCAAGGTCAACAATTATCATTCAATATTTATATGTTACATTAATGTCACATTAATGTCACGACACCTTTTATATAATAATTATTATTATAGGTGAATATATATTTTGGCTATTTCGTGGAGGTTACCTGAGGCTCTTTTCTATTAGCTTAGTGTTTTTATCGCAAACAACTAAATATACTTTTTACCATTGTTATGTTTTTTATATAGATCCTTAAAGTAGAATTTCTCGATACATTTCTTTCTGTTGATTGATATTAAAAAGATTCATAACTGAAATCTTGTGGACTGTACTTCATTGATTTATCCCGATGGTTACATTATTATTCTCGGAAAATAGATCTTAATTATATTATAAGAAAAGAGGAACGATTGCTTGAGGGGAGTTCTGCAGTTTCGTCTAACCCTTTCAAATCGATTATTTCTTCAATATGACAGTTCAATCTGACGCGATGTTTACTTTGTTTTCAAAATCTAAAGGACCTATTAAAACTAAACTGTATCAGATTCTGTATTTTTCATATAGGCATGTTAAATTGCAGCTGATTTTATAACATTAATCAAGCTAATAGTATTTTCCTCCGCAATCAAACGTTTTTAGCTTTATTATCACACTTGACACTCTGCTATGTACCATTGAAACATTAAAATTGTTATAAAAACCTTTCCTGCGATTGTTCAAGTCCTGTAACGGTTACATGAGTACCTGGTACCGCTATGGGACCGTTGAAGATGGCTAGGTGTTTGATCTCAGGCTCTTATAGCCACCTCTATTCGGTTAAATATTCTTTTGGCATCCCTTGAGTAGAGGAGTATTGAAACCGCCTCAGCTATGCTAGACGGTATGGCATGCCGATGTGTCTACAACCGCATAGTTTAGATCCCGACTTGATATACCGATGTGTAATTAATTGTCTCTTCTTTGTTCTAAAATATATTTGTTAAGTGAATATATTTTACTTAAAGCAAAAGCAAAACTAACTCAAAGGCATAAGCAAAAGCAAACTAATACAAAGGAAGAATTGTTCCCTTTTCTAAGGCAATGTCCCGATAAAAAAAGAAGAAGCTTTTTTTTATATTTTTACTTTAAAAATGATTAAATGATAATTATAAAATCAGATAATGCAAATTATTTATGTAATTGATTTTTTTTTAAAAAAACACGTTTGTAATTGTGATTACAAAATTACTACATGTTCATATTCCTTGCAGATGGACAAAGGAGAATCACGCAAAGTATTCTGCAGTGCTTTTTTCCATATTTTTTCTTTCTTTACTCCGTGTACTTTTTTTCTCTCATCCGTCATTTTTCATGGTTTCTTCAATGCTTCCTTCTCTGACATTACTAACCAATTTTCTACCTTGTTTTCAAACATTTTTTTGTCTATAGCATTTTAGTTTTTTTCTGTTATCTTTATTTATTCTATTTTGTATTTTTGTTTCTACTTTTATATTGATTCTATTAAGTGCTATTGTAACTTTTTGTAAATCTACTTATATTTGGCTTCATTTCGGCGAGTACTTGGATTATAAGTCTATTTATACCGTACTGCTGGTCATCCCAATGCATGCGTTGATAGGATATACCCTATAATATGACCTCCCTTATGATCATATTAATTGACGATTTATTTTCTTCGATAGTTGCATCGTTTTCAACTTTATTTCTGCTCTTTTTACGAAGCCTGATATAAGCCCTGAGTTATACGGTTCGCAATATTCTTCTGTATAAATATTTGGACAAAACATTAAGATAGGTTTATCCCTCATTTTACCTTTCCCAGAGATTCCTTTGTGCCTAGCCAAATAGGCCGGGCAAAGCAGAAAGGCAGGTAATAATGATTCCCTTTGCTACGAGTCCTTCTAATCCCTCTTCCTTTATGCCGTCATCAAAGAATCTCTAATCAAAGAGAGTCGGGAAAAAAAACTTTACTTTAGCTTAGGATTCACCGCACCGTTCGAAATTCGTATATGCTCAATAAAGCTATCTAAAAAAAGTAATCCTGTTGAGAATTTTTTTCATATCTCCGTGTAATACTTAGTTATTAAAAGTTTATTCTGTTTGAAGTATTTACTATCGATAAGATTTATAAATATTTGATTTTTAATTACTAAAGTTAATTTTAAAGTCTTTCCGGTCAGCTGGAATTGAGTAAATCTGAAAATCGTTCGTGTTTCTTCATTTATTTAGCTATGGTTGCTAAGGTTTCCTGACAAAACTATATTTTTCCGCAAATTTCGGACATTCACCACAAATTCCAGAACTGCTGATAACAATTAAAATACTATTCAGTTAGGATTTATAATTCTGATTATGAGAGTTGAAAAATACTTTTAAAAAAATATAGCATTAAAGTATAGAGGATCTGAGCTGTATTTTTGATAAAGTATGTAATAGATTTCTTCATATATATCAGGAATATGTACTTAGTGTACTTCGCTTATTGAACTTAAAGCTAGTGGAGTTGATGGGTTGGTGTTGCAATGGCTCTCATGTCAAGGAAAACCTCCAAGGGTGACTTCCTTTAAGGAAACATCAGAGTAAATCTGTCATGATATCGCTGATGAATTATATAACCTCATAAATCTTACTTCTACGACATGTACCATTTCTTTAGTTGGATGCTGTCGATTAAAGCTCTAATTATTTTTTGCTATATCGAAAAGGTATATAATATCCTTTTTACTACTCGGCTATAGATCACGCAATTACTTTACGACACGTATATTATTATATCCCATGCAATGCTTCCCTTCTCAATTATTTTTATAATAATTTTATAATTTATTTTATCTTTATATTATATATGTTTTTAAATATTTTATTTGAAAAGAAAAGATATAGCCAGGACCGGGACTCGAACCCGGGACCTTCACCTCTCCGTGGTGACGCCTTATCCATCTGGGCTATCGTGGCTTCGCTTCACGGCCAGCCATATTCCCTCTTTTCAATTGATCCTACATCTCCGTGTTCTCGCACTTTGCCATGTATACACGGGGAGAATGTTACTTTAACATTATTTTATTTTGGATCTAGTTGACTTTAAGTCGTTAATATTATTATAATTTATTTTATCTTTATATTATATAATTTTTTAAATATTTTATTTGAAAAGAAAAGATATGTCCAGGACCGGGACTCGAACCCGGGAACTTCACCTCTCCGTGGTGACGCCTTATCCATCTCGGCTATCCTGGCTTTAACATGGCGTTAAAGTAACATTCTCCCCATGTATACATCGCAAAGTGCGAGAACACGGAGATGTAGGATCAATTGAAAAGAGGGGATATGGCTGGCCGTGAAGCGAAGTCAGGATAGCCGAGATGGATAAGTCGTCACCACGGAGAGGTGAAGGTCCCGGGGGTACGAGTCCTGGTCCTGGCCATATCTTTTCTTTTCAAATAAAATATTTAAAAAATATTTTTATAATATTTGACTCGTGGAATACTTTTTTTTTCTGGATTATTTTCGGTTAGATATTAGTTGGAACAGCTGACTATGTATTGTTTTATCAGCCAAAAAGTGAAATGGGTTAAATCCTACCGAGACTTTTTTCCGGTAAATTCCGATCAAATTGAACCGAACTGTGAACAATGAATCAAATTTACTCCAATTGTAACGGAAAACAATTTTTAAAGTAACGGTCGTACTCGCTTTTCCTAGCAACTACGTCTTTCTTCAATACAACCTGATACTGAAGATTCGTTAAGTTTCAAAAACGAATCCTTCGAAAAATGAGTATTTTTGATATAAATGTTTTAACAGTTTGTTATTTAAAATTTTATGTACCGATTTTTTGTTACAACTTCTCTCCAAAGACCATGGTCCATGCTTTCCACATCCTGCAACCATCTTTTTTTTTTTAGTCGTCCTCTTTCCTCTTTTCCTCGTTCCTCCGCCATTCTTTTTAAGTGACCATCTAATTTTAATTTCCTTGTTTCTTTTGTTTTGAGTATAGCTGTTTCCTGCTCTATCAGTTGCCTTTTGTACTGTTAGGGACGTGCTGAATTCTGAAAAAGGGGCAACACTGTCTCCAGAAGTCCATCTCCATGGCCAAGAACTTCTTTTCCTCCAATTTTGTTGTTATTGTCAATGTTTAGGGTCCGTAGAGGATAACCTTTTCAATTAATGAGTGAAATATCATTGGCGTTTCTTACAGTTTTCTACTTAAAGTAATTTCTTTTTTGTATTGTTTTCGTATCGAATCAATAGTAATAATACATCTCAGAAGAGCTATTGAAAAAAAAAGGTTTTCGTTTCAGCTATAGTTAAATGAAGTGCTTTAGATATTATTTTTTTCGGTGTTGAGCAACTTATAGTTGCAGACTGGACAATTATACCGTTAGTAAAATTAGCTTAGATAGGAGGAGGTTAGTTAGTAACACTATCACGTACAAGGTCTTATTGATTTATTATTAGGTACTTATAGCTTATGTGAGTATGTCGCTCCGCCTTCGAAAAGCTTGTATCAGTCGAAGTGTTTCGCTAGCGCAAATGAAATAATTACTCATTAATGATAATTAGATTCGGATCCGACCGTGAAGTCGTAAATAATGACAGAGAGGAGAAGAAAGGAGCGCAGAACATTGCACCTCCGCTCCAAGGATATGCATCCAGTTGAAGCACAAGGACCTTTCACTCTTACAACATCGGCTGCACCCGAGGGGGTTCCAACCATCAATCAGTATGAAAAAATCAGTCAAGCGATTTCCTGATTGGTTGCTAACGACTGTCTTTGTCGAGGTTGCCTAGCAACAGGTTTTGTTGAGGTTGCCTAGCGACTCTTTTGCAAATGATCGCCTTTTGTAATCTTAGACTATTTGAGTCGTTGCAGCTCTAGCTAACGAGCGGTTCTCTCGCCGACCCTAATTGAGGTCAGCTAGGAAAAGGATAATAAGCACTTGTTTATTGTACACTGACATAGCAGCTAAAGGATTAGCAGAATTTCTATCTGTTATTTAGATACCAAAACCCATTTTTACGTGCTTTCGTATCGGATAACAGTATTATAAAAACACAATAAGTAATTGATTCATAACTATTCATGTAGTGAAGCACTGATATAAACATCAAATGGAGTACCTACCCACTGGTAGTAATTCAATAAAAGATATTAGTTAGAAGGTCCCGAGGCTATCTTCTTTTCAGGCATTAGAATAATCTGGAATGGACAAGAGAGGTTTGAGTGTGATTAGAGTTGGGAACAAATAAAACATTAAGGTCATTACTGATTTTTTTATTAGTGACAAATTAAGTAGCATTGCGGATTTTATAATTAATTGGAAGCTTAAGTCTAATATGTGTTTGAGTAGCCTGAAACGACGAGCAGTGTCTTGTTTGATGACTGAATGACTGAAAAGTCTAGTATGAGGATTACAAGTTAAACATTAGTCTAAAAAAGGAGTCCTAATTATCGTATCAGTTTTACGGGGGTCAGTGGGATATTATGGGATATTACAGTAGGGCGGGGAATAATTGGTTCAGGTTGTAATGATAAAGATGAATTGATTTTCACTTTGTAATTTATTGTAATCCTCCACTTCTGACACCATAAGATTGGGATGTAATAACTGGATCAGTATTTACTACAACTCATATTTCATCAGCCTACGTGGTAAGGATATTATTAGTGTGGCTTCGGATGTCACCTATAATAAGTATATAGAGCATTGGACTGAGAGTATTACCTGGAGGAACACCAGCAGTTTCAGAAAAGATGAATGAATAGACATGATTATGATTTACTTTGAACGATCTGTTAGTGAGTAAGGATTAGATATTGAAAAATATAGAGGGGTAGGAATTTAGGGCAGTGCTATTAAATATACAAAGTATATGTAAATGTTTTTCCGTTCTTGAGGTTCGGTTCATAAATGTTTAACTATATTTATTTGTATTAAATCTTAATTTTATATATCTATTTATTTCTAATTCGACAGATTATTAAATGTTTTATTTTTTGTTTTCAGGTAAGTTACTTCTTTGTTATCACCGAACATGTCTGTGAGTATAAAATTTTCTTGGAAAAAAAAGAGAACGTTAGTAATTTTAATAATAGGGTTCATTTCCGAATCTCACTCCTAGCGACTTGCTTAATTAAATTTTTAATCCTAACTAGTAGAATTACGGAATACGCCGAGGAAATTATCGGAGACCATCAATGTGGTTTTAGACAAAATCGTTCACTATATATCAAATATTTTCTTTATGCCGAATATTACAGAAAAATTTGGAATGTTAACGGTGTCGTTCATCAGCTTTCATCATCGAGATGGTGTCGCGAAGATTGAGATGGTACTATAAATTTGCTTATTGAAAAACGAATTCCTTAAATCGAGCCGACTTAAGGGGGTATTTAATCGTATTCGTATTAAATCGTAACGCCTAAGGGGAACACCAATGCGTAAGAGGAAGGATTTTGTTATTTATGATTTCGTAAACATAGGTCACAAGGATTGGTGCCATTGGCATCAAACGATTGGGTTCACTCAGCCATTTAATATTATTATTATTGTTAGTACAATGATCCTGAGACCCTGAGACACGCACACGTCACAACTATTCAAAGAGTTCTCATTGTGCTAGAACCTCGACGTAACTGACCTTACCCAGCAGAAGACTTTCTATTCCTGGCTCAGATGAATGCTCTACGCATCTGATCTACAATGTATTGCAGAAAAATCATTTTTTTTTTTTTTTATGTAAAGGAACTATAATTTGTTAATTACAATAGCCTGTCAATTTAAAGACTTAACAGGAGGTATAATTATGTAAAAACGAGATAGCAGTACACTACTAATTTGATTTATTATTCGCCGTTTCAGGCTATTGTAACACTTACTAGACATTCGAACTAAGCTCCCAATTAATTACAAAAGACTCATATACATGACTTTACGAAGAGCTTTAAGGCTTCATTAAGCCATCGAAGTTCTCTCGTATCCAATCCTTGCAATAAAAAAGCATTAGTACCCCTTACTTTGTTACGAATAAAGTCATCCATATTGCCCTAATTGTTGCTGATTTGGCCCGAACTTGGTATCAGTCCTTTCATGACAAACTTTATTCACACTCAAACCCTATAGTTTCAAACCTAGCTACTTCTTCAATTCCCGATACTTCTCTGAGGCGTCTGAAAGAAGGCGGCCTTGTGACATTTTAACTTCATTCTGTTATTTGAGTACTACCACTGGGTAGTTTCTCTTTTTGCCTTGATCCATGCCATTATATATCATTCCATTTTCTATTAACTTGTATTCTTATAATACAGTAGTATAATAAATAATATTTTTTTTAAATATTATTATCTGCTGTTATTACTAATTATATCCCAGTTGTTAAGTAATATTCCTTATGATAATGTGATGTTTCTTATGCAAATCAGTAATGACATGCTCTTTTTGCTCTGTTTGAGGTGTTCCTACATTTCCTACACTTTTCTTTTTATGTGTATCTTGAATTAAATAATTCTCTTTCTGTCCTGATGATGCCTGAATTGAAATATTGATTGTTATGCTGTTGTTTTTTTGTTTTATTATTATCTATTATATATAAATTATCGCATCATTTCTTTATTTAAATCTGAGCTGTTTGTGTTTTTATTTTTCGCACTTCACCTACAAATAATAATAATAATAATAATCATGCCTTGATATCATACTTATAAGGCGGATCATTACAATACAATATGGCCATTGTCTTAGTAAAATATAGGCCTGACAGAAGAGGGCCTATTAAAGTTGGCTTTGTTCTATGATTATCGGATAGCATCTTTAGGCCTACTTCCAACATACCTACCGCTGTGTTCCACAGCCTACAGGTAGATCTATTTTGGAAGAAATTGGCAAAAGTTCATTCCTTGAATGGAGACATTATGAATTATGTTAGCTAATTTAATAATTAAATTGGTTGCATAAAAAATCTTTATTTAGTGGCCTAAATCAATCTGGTATTTCCGATACGTACGGTGATAATAACATTTTTACTAGATTTTAAAATGCTATATAACAAAAAAAAAAGTTACTCTGGAAACAAAACGTTGTGACAAGAGTGATCGCAATTGAAAACTAATATTTTAAATATTTCGGTGCATGTTGAACTAATAAAATATGATTTTTACAACGACGCATTTTAACTATAAATATTACTTGCATTAAAAGAAAAATAATATTCTTGTAGTAAATAACATGTTTTACATGTGATGATAAATTAAGGCATGCCACATTTAAATGTTTTGTATACCCCAAACGAAATTATTGAATACAAAAAGGATTATTTATTTCACAATTTGCAGTTCTCATTCGTTTAAAATATTTGAACTTTCCACCATGATTGAAGATGTACCCAAGGGACCCATAATTTCAATAAATATATAAATACATTTTTTAAAAACAACGTTATTACTACAATCCAGGAAGGGTCTTGCGTTCAGTATATGATTGAGACTGCACTGTTTCTATGCCAGCGGCTGTGCAGGGAGGTAATATAGCCGAGATCAATAACTATGTTTTTCTCCAAATAATGTTACCCACTTCGAGGCCGAGTGAGTCAAAGCGAGATCTGTAGATCCCCTTATATAATTTACCTACTATAGCCTATTTCGAACCCGTGGCAATAAACATAATGCTTACAGCGATAGAGCGGAAGGTCAAAAATGTATTCAATGATTAAAACAGTTTTAGCTTGAAATGAAGAAAGAGTATATAGTAGTCATATGAATCTGGAACTGCGTGCTACCTTGCCCTATAAGATATTCAGGAGCATATGCTGTTCCAACTTGTTTGTCAACAAATCAGGAATTATTTACCCTCGAAAAAAGACCTTTCTATTTACAGACAGTGGAGCGGATCTCGATTTAAATTTCTAATGCGTGACCTCATTAAACATTAATAATTATTATTGTTGGAGACGAAGGCTGGTTTAGGTATCGATCCTGTTTTAGGCTCTACCATTATTGGTCAGTTGTAATCATTATATCTTTAATAAAATATCTCCTCCAAAGTTAATTGTGTTAAAATTTTGTACTGTCAGACAATTCGAATTTAAATTTTAAAACTGATGAATAAAATAGTTTGAAAGATCAGAATGAATTGTCACTTTTTGCTGCTATGGCTAATGGGACGATGCTACACTGGGAGCTTTAAATTTTGGCTATCTATGTTTTATTAGGGTAAGGTTTTTTAACCTACATGATATCTTACAGGCTCGGAAACCCGTCTAACGTCTCTTACGAAGGACGACATAAACAAGGACTTTTTTCTCCCTTTAAAAAACCTTAGGACCACCTTTCGGGCTGCGAGCCCGAGATCATGGACTTAGTAGTTATACTAACCACTAGACCACAGGTCATATATAATTCGAGTTTAATTATTAGCATATTTTTTATTTAAATATACTTTCTCATACAAGACTGTAAACACAAGTCGACATTTTCGTCCACTTCTACATTTACTGGACAAACGTTCTAAGCTACCAATTAATTATAAAAGACTCATTTACATGACAGTTATCAGACCTATTTGGGCATACGGAGTTGAGCTTTGGGGCTCTACTAAACCATCCAATTCATCTCGTATCCAATCCTTACAATCCAAAATCCTTTTTAAAATCCTCATTGCTCCTTATTATGTCACAAACAAACTGACCAACATGATCTTAATATCCCATATGTTGCTGATTTGGCCCAATCTAGATACCTATCCTTCCATGACAAGCTCCATACACACTTGAATCCGCTAGTCTTTCAACTTGCTTCCCATAATACTCCTGATAACCCTCCGAGGCGTCTGAAAAGAAGATGGCCTCGAGACCTTCTACTATAGAACTTCATTGGAGTGCTACCGATGAGTAGTTTCTCCACAAGAGTTTTTTGTTTTCAGGTCATTTGTTGATGTTAGCAAATTTACTTGATGTAATATTATTACAGTTGTAAATATGAATAAATTAATCTTAAACATTTTTTCCTCCCTTTATATTAACTGCATCAAGACCTGTTAATTACAAACAATTGGCAATCGGTAGAATTAATAGGCAATCAACTAAATAATAGGAAAGGCATGAAGAATAACATTGTCCGATTTACCTCTCCTGTGGCTGGGTTTCGTTTTCTACGATGATAGACCCTTCATCCACGTTCTTGTGTTCTCACAAATGTGAGTCGTGATATTTGTTCTATCAGTGGGTTTGGATGTCCGCAGTCTTTCATGAAAGCGTTTCAAGTGTGTTCATATGTACTCGTCTATTGCAGTTTTTTTAGTCAGTACGTAGAGTTTTGTTATTGACATACAATGATGATTTTGCGACGTCAAAGTATGTTTGATTTTTTTTTTATCATGAAAGACCTTTATCATCGTGAATTTCAAAATAGTTTTTGAATGGCGATGCAATGCGATATATATTATAACAGATAATTAAAAATAAATTATAAAACAACAAACATGGGATCACCTGTATTCTTGTTGTCTGCTCTTTACTATGCCCATGATCGCCGGTTCGCAGCTCGGTAAGTGGCCTTTAAAGGTAGTAAAATATTCTTGTTTATGTCGTCCTTCGGAAGGGACGTACAATGGGAATTCCGAGCCTGTACGATGTCAAGTACTCGTTAAAAATCCCTATCCTAATTATACTTGGATAGGAAAAATTTAGGGCTCATACTGTTGCATCGTTCGATTAGTCATAGCAGCCTAAAGTGACGTTAAACGAACCAAACAAACCGCCACATTTAAAATGTTATTAATATATAGAGATCAAAATAAATAATAAATATTTAATTTATAAACATACGAGCGCTGAGCTTACTGTTTGGGCGAAAGGTAGGTGGGAGAATCCTATTAAAGATTATTTATGATTGCTGGGTTTGGACAGTAATCCTTGGATGGAGATTCGCTAACAGCGATACAGAGCCTAATAGAAGGTCCTTAAACTCGTGTTTTTTTTATTTACGACCGGTTCAACATGGGCTACTGCTTCTTCCGTATTTTCATCTTTTCTATATCTCTTTCATTCGTTCATTCTTAGTCATTTATTGTTTTTATGAATTTGTTATCAATATTTAGTCGTTAATTTGTTAGCTTTTGTCGTGAATCAGTAAAATATAAATCCCTGTCTTAATTAACAGGTAGTTATGTACTGTAATAATTATACTACAGAAAAAAACTATCTGGGGGCACGTGCCCCCGTACTCCCCTCCCTGGATCCCCCTATGATTGGTAGCATTCCTATCTATTTATATATATTTTACGTGTTTATATGTCATTAATGTTTTTTTTTGTTTACGATTGGTTCAACATGGACAACTGTTCCTTCTTTTCATCTCTTCCATATCTTTCATTCTTAGTAATTTATTATTATTATCAATTTATTTTAAGTATGATAGCTTTCATCGTAAATTAGTTATATATAAACCCCTGTGTTAATTAATCTCTTGACACTAATTAAGTATAATCCAAAGCACTTCTATTAACTGTTTTTTATTAATGCTGCATATCAGAGTGAGATGCTCTGGAGCAGATATACAGAAGCAAATACAGTAAAACCTCGAATTAACGGACAGCCCTGGTGCAAATATTTTTGTCCGTTATTTAAAGGTGTCCTTTAAAGGGAGGTTTTATTTTTTTATAAATATGTATTTGTACAAATTAATTCTCTCTTATTCAATTTCCCATGAGTTTAAAAGGTAAGTAGAATAAAAAAAAAAACATCGCACGGTTTCCCGAAACTTGTGTCCTACCGATATTGATTCTTTCCGCTAGCGCACGTACCCTTAACTTTTCAAGGTCATAAAAGTCGATTACATTTATTTTTTGTTCTAAAGTGAGTCTCTTACGTGAGGGAGACATTTTCAGTCGCCTGCCACGAGGGTTAGAACAGAACTAAATTTTAATAAAGCAAGTTCGAGAATAAAAAAAAAGTATTTATGTGGAAAACCTATACTCAAAAGTAAACACAGCTGTCCCTGTTTTCTTAGATCGGAAACAACTAATTATTTCTGAGAAACGGGAAAGGGATAAAGTCATACTGTCCGTCTTTTAGAGGTTTTTTAATCGATTTCTAACCAACACAGCCTGTCCGTGACCGTTAATGAGAGGTTTCGTTAAATAGAGGTTCAAATGCTTTAAAAATTGTATTAAAATGTTGGTGCAAAAAAAATCGTCCGTTAATGGGGAGTGACCGCTATTTAGGGGTGTCCGTTAGTAGAGGTTTTACTGTATATACACAAGAAATGCCTGTCAAGAGGGCAGATATGTATGCAAATAAGATCCATTCCCTTCCCTAACGTCTTTGCTAAGTGCTAAATATACATACATTAAGATGTACATTTCTAATCTTTTCTTATTTTGCTTTTAAGGTGATAGCTAATATTAATTTTAATTCATGTGCAATTTAATATAACGTATTTTACTAATTATTGAATAATATGATTACAATATTTTTTAAAATAATGGTTTTTTACATAAATTGAATTTGTGTTTTGGTCATTGAAGCGAGGTAGCTCACTGAATAGAGCGCTGAGTTCCTTTCTAATCCTACTGTGGCAGAAAAATGATTTAATCCGTTCACGGCCAAAGATTGGCCCTATGGGGTCTGCAGATCCTCCTAGGACTCGCGCAGCCTCTATAGAGCTAGAATGGGTTCCCTGTGTATTGGCTTCACTGCCCAAACAATGATCTACAGAAACGTCAGATCCTTTGATCTGAATAATACTTACATAATGAAACGAGATGCCACCCTGGGATCGTTACACTAGAGGTACAATAATTCTAATCATTAATGAATAAGAGCCAGGTTAGCGTGGCTGACTGCCTGTAAGTTGTTTAGTAAAAAAAAAAATAAGCCGTCGCGGGACGCCTGGTAGATATGAAACATAGAAGTTAGACGTTATTGGGAAAGAATTAATTATTTAAGTGTTAGAAAAGGGTGCAATGGAAGGCAATACAGATTTTTTTTTATATTTACGTGATAAAAATAATATTATTTTCATTAAAAAATATACATAAAAGACCATTGTAATCCAAATAAAATATTACAATTCATATCATCAGGTTCTAATGGTATCAAAGTTACAATAGGCCGATGGTAACTAAAATAAACAACGGAAATATTACTTTTAACGTTATGGAGGTGTCTTGTAAATACTGCATCTATTGTTGTGCCATATGTTGTTGTAGATTCCCTTGGATTAATATTAATATTTAATTCTTCTATTATCTTCTATTATTACTATCAATATTCTTATCAATAGTTAATTATTAATATTTTTACGTTATACGCACACAAGGAAAGCGGTATAGATCAGAGAGAAAAGGGTCGTAGTGGCTAGAGGGCCGAGTTGGCCGGTGGGTGGAGCCTAAGTGGCGGAGAGAACCGAGGAGCTGCTCGAAGTTTTCGCATCACGGCATCAACAATTGCTCTCACTCGCCAAATTCTTTTTCATCTCATTAAATAACATAATATTTATTGTGTACTGGCCATAGTTACAAGTTAAGTTATATATCTACTTACAAAGAAAGGAATAGGAGGACCCTTTTGCTATATGTGACAGTTTACATGTTGAGTTGCCAACTTCTTGCCTACGATTGCCACTGTCATGTTACCTGCACAAGTGTGTATACCTGTACAAGCTACCTGCTCAGTGTCCATACCCTATTTATTCCTAGCGTTCCAAATGAGTGTCACATATAGCATCCCTCAATTGGGAAAAATCTGATGGATGAGTGGCGATTTGCCAAATCACCTCCCTGCTCAACCATTGGCATAGAGATAGTCCAGTCTTGACCATGTAATGTAAAAGACCCAAAGGTTACATATTTCTTTTATATATGTATTATCATACCCGTATGTTTGTTGGCTTATGGTTGTAAATTATAAGCATTACAAACTCTACCATTTATTGAGCCTAATACCTTTTATGGCTTTTACTGGTACAGATTTTACTTTATGATTATTATATATTTAGGACTTTAATCGATTTTACTGAGGTTTTAATTACCTAAATATGGAAGATATTACCTAACAATACCTAAATAACTACCATGTTATTAAATTTTCCACATATTATATTTCTATATTTCATAAAATGGTCTTAACGTTATTACCTTTTAAATTCTCAGCCAATATTATAGTTGTCTATAATATTTTAGTAAGGAAACATTTCTATTTAAGGTAGGAAGGAAAGGAGGTAACTTTCTTGGCCCTATTCCGTCTTTTTTAGTAACTTTGGTGAAGGATTCCCTTTTCTTATATCCTACCTCTATCCTATATAACATTGTTCCATTCTTCAGTCCCCCGAATAGAAGTCTCATATTTTATTATAATATCGATATGTCCATGCTTCTTGTAATGCTCGTATGTATTTGTAATTTATTTTGATGATTCTGAAACATATTTTATTTTTTCAGCAGCCTTGATAAATCGCCGAGATAAGGGAGTATGAAACGAGATTGTAATGAGTTTTTAAGATTATCTAGGGGTGAGCTGTGAATGTAGGTCCAAATTTATTTATTTTTTTTTTAAATAGATTATTCTCCGAAAAAATCAAAAACCACTGTTATTTTTAAATACTCTCCGAGCTATGTCTTATGAGAATTATAATATCAAATTTTGAGATAAACTGGGAGTGTTATAGTGCTTAGTTGCCATCCCGAAGATTATAATTTCAAATCCCGCTGTGGAAGATAATTTATTTATTATTTTAACTACAGGGGATTGACCCTGTGGGATTTGGAGACCTCAAATGGGCTCACCCAGCCTCTTTAAAGTAGGTACCGTTAATTCGGGAAAACCTGGGTTTTGAGCGTGTTCTCAGTCAATTCACCTCCCTGCAATGGAAATAGTAGACCCTCTACCACGTAATGAGGCCAGGGCTCTTCATGGGTTTTAGATGAAAAGGATTTATTTTTTTATTCTTTTAGGAAAGAGGAATAATCATGTATTCTTGGTGAATTCGCTATATTCATCATTAAACGTATAAATAAAAATTGTCAAAAGATTTGTTTACTAATTGATAGTTATCAAAAAGGCCAATTAGTTTGATTTCGTTTTGGTAACTTTATCTATAGCATAGTTTCTTATCAGATGAAACTGTATGCATAAGTAAAATGTCATTTTTGAATAATTATTAGTTCACCTAATAATTAAGAAGAAGAAAATCGTCTGGGTGGAGTTCAAAGAATTAATTCCTTAAATAGTGATAAACTATTTATTATAAATTGGCGTTACGACCAACATTACAGTTCCCCTTCAGGGCTGGATAGACAAAGATTGGAAAATATTTAAAAATTAAATAATTTTAATTCTTTGACCTCCAATCGGACCATTTTCAGTACATAAAATGTAATTCCTGTTCTAGAGCTGAACTGGCATCTTGTTGGTATCATCTTGTAATTGTAATTTTTAATCAAATTGTGTACTGCCACTAACAACAATTAACTATAATATACAGTCCATTAATGGGCTGTTGTCAATTATAATTCTAATATAATCAATCATTTAATTGTCTATGAATATTGAACACATTTTTCTGCCATGTTGTAAATGCATATAGGGACGAAGATAAATCATGAACAACTAGGGAAACCTGCTCGCCATGACAGAGAACAGTGCACTTCCTAGTCGATGTAACCTGGCCAACCTTGGCAAGAAGTGCGCTATTATATTTAGTTAGTTAGATCATATTTAATGTATATTTTATGGATTAGTCCCAACTTCCCACGATGTTGCACAAGTTTCTTTGTATGCCAAACTTTAAGTATTTACCATATTCAAGGCATGTAGCATTGTAGCACTTCATTCTGAATTTATGTTCTAAATAAATTATTAGAAGAACTTCAAAGGCAGCTTAGTTAATTAATTCTCTTTGTTAAAAAATAAATACCCAGGGTCTAAGCCTAACAAACGGCGAATGATAGTATTACCAATAATAATAAAAATGAAAGCATCAGAGAACGCCTCCAATCTTTGAAAATAAACACCTGTATATTTTTATGTCCACTTTAATTGCTACATTTTATTTTGTAAACCTCCATCCTTCCCGAGTCATTGCCAGAATGCATTGATGTATACAGTTTATATTTAGATAACATAGTCTAAGTAATGTTTGTTTTTTTAGATTAATTTATTGATATTTACAACTGTAATAATATTACAAGTAAATCTGCTAATATGAATAAATTACATGAAAAAAAAAAACACTTGTGGAGAAACTACCCACGTGTAGCACTCCAATAAAGTTCTTTAGTAGAAGGCCATCTTCTTTTCAGGCGCCTCGGAGGGTTATCAGGAATAGTTTGGGAAGCAAGTTGAGAGACTAGCGGATTCAAGTATGTATGGAGCTAGTCATGGAAGGATAGGTATCTAGTTTGGGCCAAATTAGCAGCATATGGGATATTAAGATCATGATGGATGAGTTTGTTTGTGACATAATAAGCAGCATAGAGGATTTTACGAAGAATTTTGGATTGTAAGGATTGGATACGAGATGAACTGGTTGCTTTAGTTCAGCCCCAAAGCTCAACTCCGTATGTCCGTATTTCTGATAACTGTCATGTAAATGAGTCTTTTGTAATAAAAAGGGAGCTTAGAGCGTTTGTTCAGTTGTGTTGAATTAGTCAAAATATTGAAGTAGGCGAAAACGTCGAGCAGTTTCTTGGCTTATCAGTCTTGTATGACTAAGTAATGTTAAAAATGGTCTTAGATGAGGTCAATAGATTTATACACAATATAATGTATACATTATTTATTATGTGCTAGCGTTTCAGCCTAACTTTTGTCTCATCACCATGACTGAGAAAACAACAAAACATTATGATTCTAGTAACAAAGCCACTACTACTACTACTACTACTAGACTATGTTACCAGTTTTCAACTATATTCCTTTCATTTGTATTTATGTCAATCCATGTCCAAGAAAAGGAGATGTCACAGATTTTTTTTGGGTTAAATTATCTATTTCGAAGAGCTGTCGTGTTAGGAAATTGGCAGTCCTAATGAGCGACTATTTGCTTGGAAATGTTCTAGTTAATGATGTGATGTACTGTGTAATTAAAATTCGATGACGTGATATTAGATGCCATGACGTAATATGGTTGATAACTAAATAATTTCTGACACTGCGAATTGGAGCATTTAGGTGAGTTATTCACTGCCATCTCCTTATCATTTAGATGGAATAATCCTAAGTAAAACATAACCTCGTTATTCTCTGATTATTATTTGCGTTTTGATTAGTAAACTAACAGTAATTGTTTACAGAGTATCATAGATTACACAGGCCAACGATGAAAAAACTTTTGTACTGAAAATACCTTATTCCTGTAGTTTGCAGGATGCTGAATCCAAATATGATATTAAGAAAGCTGTATCACCCAGAATTTCTTCACATTTTATAGTTAAATTTATTAAACTAAGCGATATTTAAAGAATTTAACAGCTTCAGTAGTTAAAATAAATAACTGGTGTGGATGAAGTTGGCACCACTGGTGAAACACATTTGCTGGCAAAAAAAGGTGGATTCTGTTTTCTCTTAACAGCTGTTGTTTTGTTTACTGTCAACCTAACTTCACTTTCACGTTTCCTGTTCATGTAATCGCGGTTGTAAAAATTCTGCTGACAGTTTTTGTTATATTTGTGGTGAGTTTGTGATTAAAAACCACCAAAGAAACATTACAGACTTTGTCAAAAAGGTTTATCTATCATACTTTTGAACTAAACTAGGTGATCAGAATAAATCTTGGGCCCCGCATAAGCTATGCTATGTTTGTGTCGAAGATCTAAGAAAATGGTCGAAGAAAGAGAAAAAAAACTTTAAATTTGCTGTTCCTATGATATGGATGGAGCCAAGAAATCATTCCGATGATTGCTACTTTTGCAGTGTCGATATTACTGGTCATAACTAAAAAAAAAATAAGGTAATAAGCTACCCTAACCTTCCGTCCGCCATCCGGCGAATAGGGTGTAGATTACCCGGTCACTGTACCACCAGATGATTAAATCCTATTCCAACGGAAGTATTTTCTGATGTATAATCGGAGTTAGGCGAACAAAATGATGAAGAATTCCAATGTTTTACAGAAAATGTAGAGCCTGAACTGTTTACTCAAATCGAGCTTAACGACTTGGTTAGGGACCTTGGTTTAACGAAAGAAAAAGCTAAATTGCTTGGCTTTAGACTAAAAGAAAAAAACTTGTTGGCGGTTGGAACCAGCATTTATGTGTAGAGGAAGAGAGAGCAAAAATTGTCCAAGTTTTTTGAACAAGAAAGTTTTTATGATGAAAACTATTGATAATACAAACAACTAAGGCCAGATTTAGATTCAGCATATACAAATCTATAATGATCAACTATTAAAGTTAAAAAAGTTTTTTTGGCCTGTGTTATAAATTGCACATTACTGAACACTGAGAGCTATGAACCTTAGCTGAGATGTTTGAACAGAATCATTCGTGTATCATTCGTAATAGAAAACTGAAATTGATTTTTTTTTTTTAATGATGTATTGATTTTGTTATTATTATTATTAATGAAGTATTGGTATTAGTCTTGAAAAAGGATATTAGGTTTCAGGTTCAGAATTCAAATAGTATATCAAATTAACTGTTTAAAATTACTTGTTTGAGTCATACTTACCAAAGTCGTATCACTAAAGCATAGAACACGATTGTAACATTTGGTGCAATAACCAGTGTATTTGCTTATAAATAATTACATAATAAGTACATTACCTTACGACTGTCAGTACACTTATCACAGTCGTGAGGTAATGTGATATAAAAGAAACTATAATATCCGATACTTAAATCGATTTTGTTTTAATACATTAGTTGCTTTACTCTATTTTCGAGACTACTTAATTCAATAATAATTTTAAGATTTTAACAAACTGCGATGTGATTTTGTTTTAGTAATTGTGAGTACTGCAAACAATGAAGTGTATTGGTTAAGTATGTGGTATGGTTAGTATTGTTTCTGAGACAACTGTTCTGCAGCGAGATCATGCTCAACCTCCAGATTTTCTCCCAATTAAGAGTACCCACTTTGTATAGGCTGGGTGAGTCCCAGGAGAGTCTGCAGTCTCACGGTATCCATCTGTGGCTGTGATTAGATTAAATAATTTATCTGCCACAGCTGGATACGAACCATGAGGACAGCAACTCAGCACTCTACTCACACAGAGCTATTCTCTTACGGATTCATATAATTCGCTTTTATTTGGGTAATCACGCATAAAATTAATAAAATAAATAATTTAAAATGTTGATACTGATAATGTTTTTTTTACGTTTTTCCATCCTAACATAAATCCGTAATATCGTCGATAAGTATCGAATGTGAATAAAACACATTTTTCGTTTTCGATCTGTAGCTTTTCTTTTAGGATGGAATTTTTATATAAAATTCATATATAGTCATATATAAAGCACAAAACAATGTATAATGACTGGTAAAACTCGTTTGACGATACGCATTGACTTTAAATGAACCTTGAAGTAGTTTATTCACTCTCTTAAAAAGTAGTGTTTATCACTTTCGATAATTACATTAGGAGCTTACAAGCACAGCGAACTAATACTTATTTATTATCTGAACTTGACACCAGGAGGGAGCGGGGTGGTTCATTCGTTGAGAGCGAAATTGCCGTGCCGAAGGTTCAAATCCGGCTGCTGATAAATTTGCAAAAATCAGCTCTCTGGATAACCGTTGTCCAAGAGCAGTATAGTCTCTACCAACTTAATAGTTCTCCGACGATGAAAATCCGGAAGGCTATAGGAGGGGATATTGATTGCGCCCACCTGCCGTAGAACCACTGCATCCTAAATGATCAGCTTCTACGTGCTACCATACTCGTAATTTCTCGCCTTACTCAGAAGTTGGCCAACTCTATTGTGAGGCAATGTAATGCCTTTATAGAGTGCTCTCAAGCTCATTTGCATTCTTTATCACTATTGAATATCTATGTTAAGTACTTACTACTTGTAGAGCATTCTAATGACAATTATTCCATATGCTTCAAAGTTAGTGTCTACTTCAGCTCTCCTTCTTCATTGTTATTAAGTTTATGCGAGTTTCTCAGTGGTAGAGCGCTGAGTTGTCGTGCCGAAGGTTTCGGGTTCAAATCCCGCTGACCAAAAACTTATTTTCAGACTTTATTTATGTAACAATCGAAAGTTTTTGGACACTCGGTAGCCCAAGAAACATTACCAGCGGTAGGGTGTAGTTTAATTTAAGACGGGGACACATGTCCAAAACAAATTTGCATCCAAAAAAATATTGGTTTCTGTCTGTGAATAATTGGTTTCTCCTTTCTATCCAGAGTTGAAACCATTACATCCACCTGCTAGTGCAAGGGTGTTGACATAATATAACAAAATTCTATAAAAAAACAACCTGCAGAGGTTGGAAAGGAACTATACTCTTACACGACAGCGCTAGACTTTATGTTACAACGGAAAGGAGAAACTAAACGAGCTGGGTTTACAAAGTCCTCCTACACCCACCTTATTTGCTAGATTTATCTCTAACAAATTTTCATCTGTTAAGAAATTTGGACTTATATAAGGAAAACCTCATTTTCAGAGTTTAATTCATCACAAAACACTCAACTTTTCAGTTCTAGGGTTTTAAATTTGATAACACTTTAGAAAAAATGGATAGAAAATGAGAGAAGATATTTTGACTTCCTATTCCTTTCCATATGTAAATACCCAATAGCTCTAAACTAAATGTATTCATCCTTTCTAATGGTTAACTGATAATCTTCTTCTGCTATAACTGGCTATCCTCTTTGGATGTTGGCGATTATAACTGTCATTTTATTTTGTTAACCGCTGCACGAAACAGGTCTTGCATATGCCTGAGACCTGGACCTCTCTTTCAAATGGTGCCCTATATAATTAACTATAGCAGGTGGTACTTATAATTTTACTCCAGATGACCAAAGTATGATTTATTTTGACGTCCAATACCTTGGGGTTTTTCTGTAATCGTTGTAGTATGGTGCACCCAGGAACCTCAGCATACGGCGATAACATCTCATCTTATATTAAAATACATACATAATAATGTATTTGGATCTGTATAATTCAAAACAAATTGTCATTGTGTTCTCTTAACTGTTAAAATTTTGCTGTGTATGGAATTGTATGCAAAATTTATTGTGTTGTCTGCACTTGAGCTCCTATGCTAGGCAATTTCTGGAGCAATGGAGAAGTTTTAAAACTTTTTTTTTTCAAATTATGTCTTCGTGAATATAACATACAAAAAGATTAGCTCATATCACAATAATAGTTTTATATATCTTCATCATTGTTATTTGCTTTCGTATTTTTTAAACTCTCAATTGACTACAAAAGACTCATATAAATGACAATTATTAGACCAATTGGACTTACTGAGTAGAGCTTTGGGGCTCCAAAGCCCCATTGTTTTGTCCGAGATCACGCTCAACCGCTAGGTTTTTCCCAAATTAATTGTACCCACTCTATTGAGGCCTTCTGAGCCCCAAGGTGGTCTCCAGATCCCACTGGTCCATCTATGGCTTTTAACAGATTAAATAATCTATCTGCCACAGTCGGATTTGAACTCGAGACTTTCAGCACGGCAGCTCAGCCCTCTGCTACTAATCTACTCCATTCTCTATTGTCAATGAAATAGAAAATTAAATTAAAAATTGAAAAAAGTACAAAGAGTGGTACAAATAAAGAAATAAAAATAATGAAAAAGGGAAGAGAAGCATATGAGAGGAAAATCTCTAAAATAATTCACTGGAAACTATTTCATAAAACATATTATTATTTATTTTTATAAATTTATTTATATAGAAAATCAAAAACAATTGCTAATGTTCAAATAATAGTTACATTATTGAAGAAATAGGAAATTAAATTAAAAATCGAAAAAAGCACAAAGTGGGTCACAAATTATGAAATATAACAAATGAAAAAGGAAAGAAAAGGCATAGGCGAGGAAATTCTCTAAAATAATCCACTCGACACTATTTCATAAAATATATTAGTATTTATTTTTATAAATATACTAATTTAAAAAAGCAAAATCTCAATAGAGACATAAAATAATTGTTAGGAGATAATTTCTATTTAACTTTTCGTTTTTTAAATTGTAGCTGTAATTTTGTTACTCTCTTTCTGTTCCGATGATTTCTACATTGCGGAAATATCTTCTGGAATAATTGTGTTTTGTTATCTTTGAGACTGAAGACGTCTTGTCTACAATTTTTCTACCCATCTCCTTAGAAATATTTTATTTCGTTTTTGAGATTTTTCTTCTGTATATTGTTACAATTTTATTTAATTATTATGTTTACATAAAATGGTTGACATATTATTAAAACATATTAAGTAATCGAATAAACTTCGTTGAGGACCACAGTTCTGAATTGTTCCGTTTCCAACGTTTGCCCCGCTACCGGACTAAGCAAACTTTGCCGTTAACAAACATTAATGATTCACTGCTCTCCATCTGTTTGATTTGTGCCCTGATTTCAACTTCTGGATTTAATGGGTCGGTGAATGAGAACCACTTCCCCGGGGAAAGACCGGCTTACATCAAAACTTGACTGGCCACTCAATTCTCCCCCGGGGGAAATTGAGGATCTGGACAGATTCTATTAAACATTTCTAATATCTCCAATCATCATTAATTATTCCACCGAACCTCACCTTGAAATTTCAGAATCATTCCATTAAGGAGTTGGAAAATGGTACTTCAAGAGTCGTGAGAGAGGGGAAACGTGACAAAATGTGTACAAGGTAATGTTTTACTCCTTTTTTTCTAACAGGATTTAAGTACCTTGAGCGATATATATTAAATATAAGTTTGGTGTATTCAGTCATGTTGATTAACGAAACCTAGATCGATTAGTTGTTGTTTCTTGTTTATTTATTTAACGTCACTTTTATGGTGTTGTTTTTAATCGGACGATGCTACTACTAGTCTATGCTAAGAATAGGATAGGGATTTTGAACGAGTACCTGGCATCATACAGGGGTCGGAATCCCCGTTTAACGTCCCTTCCGAAGAACGGCATAACCAAGGATGTTTTACTTCCTTTAAATAATCCTAGGGCCCCCTGCCGGGCTACGAACCCGCGAATTTGGTCTTAGTAGGTAGTTATGCCAACCACTAGATCACATGCCGCCCCGCAGATCAGTTAGATCTTTCAAAAACTGAAGGCTATGTTTGAAATACCTAATAAATATACTTAAATCCTAATCCGCATGTTCGATTATTTGACAGGTTGTCCATTCACCATCACTCCAGCTCTAGGATTTGTTTACCTGTCAATCCTTAGACCAGGTGATTGTAGATATGATCTGACATCAAGGCCATATATTAGGCTCCCATTTCTGCGAATTTCATCTCGCCGAAGTGAAAGATGTCTTGGGGCGTTTTATGTAATAATTTAAATTTGTTTCGTAACTTAGGCAAAGAATTTTAATTTACTAATTGTTTTTCGAGATCTTACACACTTGAACTAAAAATTATTTACAAAAAAAATCTTCCATCCTTGATATCTACTTTGCCCTTTCAATGCGTTTTAATAAAAAAAAATATCTATATATAAAATATAAAATATTTATATATATATATAGTGTTTATATGTATACCTCTACAACCCATAATGGTGTTGTGTTCAGCACTTATTAGGGGCTATACTGTTTCTAGGACAACGGTCGTGTAGGTGATTTGTCTGAGATCACACTTAACCGCCAGGTTTTCTCCCCCGATTAAGGATTCCCACTTTATAGAGCATGGGTGAGCCCAGAAAGGATTCCAGATTCCACAGGATCCATTTGTAAATTAAAGAATTTGTTAAATTCAGCAATCATAAGCTGAAATAAATATGCAAAGCATTTCAATCCTTACACTCTACACTTGCTCTACGGGCGGTATTAAACTTGGATTTTAAAATTATATGAATGTGCGCAATAAAAAGTATAGTAAGATATTTTATAGCTTCAACAAATGAAAAACAATTAAGCTCCATTTTATTGTTGTAAAAATATCTTGAATAAACCAAACACCTAGAGAACAAGACGAGTGAACTATAATAAATATTTTTATTTTGAAGAGAAAAGATATGACGGGATTCGAACCCGGGTCTCCCATGTTTCCGTCACGTGCTCTACCAACTGAGATATCCTGGTTCGTATCCCGGCCCTGGGCCTATCTTTTCTCTTCAAAATAAAAATATTTAAAATTATAACAATTAATAAAAAATAAAATAAAATAAATATTATTGTCTGCATTTTAAATGGTTGTTAATTTTTTTAAATGATTTATATTATTAGTCATTGTTTTTTAAAAAAGCTCATTCAATAAGAATTCGTTACGATGACTAGCTCTTGTTTAAATATTTACCGGAGAGTGATTGTGCTTTCTCTTGATTTCCTGGATCTTGTTATTACTTCTATTTGTGAATTTATTCAGGCTTTAAAACAATTTTTATCAAGTGTTTTATCAAAGCTCACATAATTTTTGAAAAATGAAAATTCAGAGAAAACTTTCTAAAATTCATAATACTGTTGTTTTTTTTATAATTAGAGAAACTTGTTTTTTATATTTTCTTACCCATTCATAAAAATTCCTTCGCTCCTTAGGCATGAATGAACCGAAATGCCACTGATGCATTATTGATGGTAGCGATTCAGTTGAGACATAGGTTATGTACCGATGTTAGTAGACTAGCATGCTTAGTCCTTATTGTATTGCAGGCTCAATAGTGTGAGCCTCCCCAACCTATTTATAGAAATAACCCTCCTTTGAATACACTTTATTTACTTTACTTTGCAAGCAGAAGGACTTTAAATACCTTCATTGCAAGTTCTTCAGTAAAGCCAAAGAAACGTACTTTCCTTGTCAGATTCATTCTTAAATAATTTTCCTAGTATTAACTTCATCCGGTCTTCAACCATTATGACCAAATTCCTTTCGTTTCGATCGGTAGCGTTTCTTTTAGGTCGTGCAGAATCCATCAACCTTTCTCCTCATATCAACCTTAAAGGTCTATATAGTATCTTCTGACTTGTTCCGAAATGTAACGCAAGTTCTTCGCCTGTTGTTTGGTTGTCTTCTTTCAAAACGTTCTTGATTTCCTGGATGTTGTTATTACTTCTATTTGTGAATTTATTCAGGCTTTAAAACAATTATTGTGATCATCGTTTGTAATTGGTGTTCTGCCTAGAGGCTATTGAGATCTAACCCGCTGGAGAAAATTTTGAACATCAACGATTCACTTCTTCTTCACACCTGTTTGTGTCTCTCAGTGTAGCCATGATTGTCATACTTAACTGGTTCAATCGTGGTGTCGAACTGTCTGATGTATTTACTTTTTTTTTTTTCTTAAGCGTTCAACACAGTACAGGTATGACATTCTTGGGCGTCCTTGAGTGTCTTCAAGCCTCAGTATGATGGATGTAGTCCATCGTTTTCAGTGGGACTCTATTGTCTTCCTTTCTGACTGGATTGCCGAAGCATTTTAATTGGCGGACTCCTGTTTGGTATTGTAAGGGGTTAGTCCCAGAATAAAGTTTCTTTTCTATTTTATTTCTTTTGTATACTTTATTCGTAGCCTTTATTGTATATTGAAGGTTACAGAATAACAATTAACGAACGCACTCAATCTAGGTTTATCGAAAAATATGTTATCTTCGTTCTGTAGATAAAAAAGCATATTATATTACTTGCCTTTCTTTCCGAATTAAAAAAAATAGGGGATTACGAGGTTATCATTATCAAGGTTAAACGAGTAAGATTTACGTACTAGTTAGTTATGTTATTTATGGAACTAACGCCTACTCATAACAGATAACCTCAGGTCTTCAACAGTGAAACTGGACAAGGGAACATGGTATGGTACCAACACGGGATAGTACCGGTTTTGGGGAGGGCGGAAACTAGTCCGTAAGTGGGCTTTGTGAACCCCCAACAGCTGTCTAGAGATTTCTACCCTTCAGTTACCCTAGTGGCAGAGAGATGAATCATGGCAACAAAATTACTTTATTACTATATGAAAATCGAATCCAACGTCGCAACTCTACTAGTAACCATTTTTTTTTTGGGGGGGGGGGCTAAATCAAGATTAATAAACAAAGATAAACTGTACTACTTATACTTTTTAAATACAGATGTGTTGGTAACCATTTCTTACCATGACGCACACGACAGGATTCAGAGAGCTAACAAAACTATAGGGGATTTCAATGAAACAATATGGAAAATATTTGGAGGTTTCTAGTGAATGGCGTTCGATGCGATTTCGATAATTAATCTAATAATAATTATAAGTTGTACGGGATATCAACACGTATTGAATTCCATTCTAACAGTGTTTATTAATGTCCTGTATTCATTGCTCTCTCTGTTCATCCATTAACAATGTATTTATAATTTTTTTTCCTCTTTAATCTTTCTCTTTAAAAATTAAAAATATTTATAACTCATAAAAAATGAACAATAATTATAAAAAATTATAAATAATAATATGACATAAGTCAATAAGATCCTAAATTAAAAATTAATGTTCAAAGAACTTCGTTCTAGTGTATTCATCGCAAAAATGGCAGGAGCACACTGGGGCTTTAGGATCTATGAGAGAAAAGGTTTGTCCTCGACCGGCAGGGGCCTTGGATAGCTCAATTGGCAGAGCGATGCCACGGTGAGACAAAGGTTTCGGGTTCAAATCCCGGTCGAGGGCCTATCTTTTCTCTTTAAAAAATAAAAATATTTATAACTCATAAAAAATGACCAATGATTATAAAATAATATTTATAAAATTGTTGTATCAATATGATCCTCATGAACATATATCATCACTTCTTTCATATAATATAACTTGCAGTCCAAAGAAAACTTACAGTTTATCACTCAAATGTCACTTCCGTGTCATGTCCATTTCTAGAATTTACTTATAAATTCATTCTCTTTCGTATGTCCAAGACCCACACTAATTAGTCCATAAATATAACTGTTCAATTCATAAATAAATTTTATTATTTTTCTGAAGAATGTCTACCAATTATATTTTGTCAGTACAATGGGACTGGAAATTATCTCGAAATTTTGTTTTTATAGTAAAATAGAGTAATAAGCATTTTCTTTTTCTCTTTATATTTCCATCCACACCTGTCAAATACAAGTAATTGACAATCAGCAGATTGGCTGACTGAAGAAAAAAATACAAAATGACATGGAAGGACGAAGAACAGTACCCAGCGGTACCTCTCCATTGGCTTGCTTTAATTTCCTACTGTAATAGATCCCTCATCCACGTCCTTTTTAGTCTCCTCCTAGTGTTCTCAGGCATGAGAGTCGTGGCCATTTGTTGTATCAATGGGTTTGGGTGTCCGTATAGTTTTTTTTTAAAGCGTTTGTAGTACGTTTGTATGTGTTCGTCAACCGTTTTTATTTTTAAGTCAGTATGCAGAGTTTTGTTATTGACGTACCATGGTGCATTAGTGATAAGTCTAAGTACTTTTGACTGAAAAGTTTGTAGTCGTTTTCTGTGAGTCTGTTTAGTGATGCCGTAGACTTGTAAAGCATATGTTCAAACTGGTTTTAGTAAGTAAGTGTATGTATTTAATTTCTGTCTTAAATCTAATTTGGAGTTTTTCCTGAATAGCGAGTACATTAATTTTAGTTTGTGATTTAGTGATTGGCGTTTCATCTTAACGTGAGGACCCCATGTCATTCTCCTATCAAATGTGAATCCTAGGTATTGTACTTTGTCTCTCTGTGGGATGGGGGGGAAAATGGGAGGGCATAATAAGCATTAAGCATTAAAACTAAAAAAAAAAAATAATAATTATAGCATTATATATATTTTAAAGTTACAGTTAGGGCATAATCATCCATATACATTAATATTATTCAGTCTTATGTGATTTTAATTATTAGTGAAATTGTGTTGTAATTTCTTCTTCAATGCTACGCTTCTTCGTCATAGTTGAGAGATATCCCTGAAGAATATCCAAATGCAAAAAAAAAAAAAAAAAAAAAAAAGAAACCTGATGATAATAGAAGGCCAATTACACACATTCCTTTAGCAGATAGTGAATGAAATATTTTTTATCTTCCCAGTTTAGTCTCGTTGGAATTATTTTTATCGCTCATCTTACGAGTATAACCACTTTGATAGCAATTAAACCCAGCATTCAATTAATGCGTTTCTCATATGTTAAATTCATTGCATGCTCAAGTTATTAAGTCCACGTTTTTTACTGATTGTTTGCAGTGGTAGTAGGTTTCGAATGAGTTCTCAAAACAAAGCATTTATACATCTCTTTTTTCCTTTTGTTCAAGAGCCATTGTTATGTTGGTCGAGTTTTATTAAATTTTAATAAACTCGTTTGATTGTTTTAGTTTGCTTTTGATTGTTTATCTAACGAGTAATAAAATGTCTTGAAATAATTAGGTATAAGCTTCCTAAATCGGAGAATATTGTTTTCATATTGACCTCCACCCGGACCATTTTCTTTCCCTTTAATATCATTTCTAGCAAACGTTATTCTTTTTAATAACCTAGTACATAACTCTCGGTTTATGTACACATATAAGGATTTTATCAGTGCTATAAAGGTTAATAAATATCTACATAGAGACATGAACATGGGACATTCAGATTTGAAGGATAACTATTTATATAAATAACGATATATTATATTGTTATTACATTTTGTACAATATATAAGTATACAGATTATAAAATAATTGATTAATTATAGACACTTAAATGAACACCTAGCCGCAAATAAGGTTGGTTTAGCATGCACCGTCATATCTATGATACGAAGTCTTGTAGACCTTTTAACAGTTTTTCCTCGGTGGTGTGTTTTTCGATAAAATAATCCACATAAGGATATTTGCATAGAAGGCAAGGGCCTTCTGTGTCCTTCTTCGCAATGCCCTGGATTTGTATCTCTTATTTCTTCCTAACCCTTTAGTATGAACGATTGAAGTTTCCTCTTATTGGGTATAAATGGTTCTAATATTGGGGCGGAGCTTTATTTATTTATGAAGTAGGTTGCTTTAGTATATAATACGGGGCAATATTTTTATGAATTTATGATATATAGGAAGCGCTGGCCTGTAAAACGTCTGAGGGGTTAACCAAGACGTAGGAGGGAGGATTGCGTTGTTAGTGATCTGGCGGGTTTGGGTTTGGGTGATTGCCCGTGGACGGAAGTTTGTGAGCAGAGATCGGTGTTATCGGCATCGAGGCTTCTGGTTAGTCGAACCTTATCACAGATGAGAGTTAGCAGTTATTTTTTCCTTCTAGTCTTTTACAGATGTGCTCCTAAAGGTTTTCTTGAAGCTATTAGGTGTTAGGTACTGGATTTCTCTCGTTACACCGACAGTTACCTTGACAGCTGGTCCCAGGTGGTCCTTTTTTCTATCTACACTTCTTTCAACAACTCAGGCAGCGCTATTAGTACTTCCGTTCAATTCGTGTTGTCCTCTTTCTTACTATAGAGTGTCCGCTCTCATTCAATGCCTTTTAACTAAATCCTATTCTAAGTTTTGTTGATAAATAATAGTTTTCACAGAATTTATAATTTATTGTGTATATTCATACAAAATTTGTGAATCAACAATAACGTAAAATAATAACATCTTCAAGAAAAAAAAAAAAAAATCGGCTTCCAGTCAACTCCTTTATTGTTTTATATGACAAAACGTTTCGACACTATGGTGTCATGAATATAAGTTTGACTATGGAGGACTAAAGATCTCCTTAAAAATGATTTTTAAAAAATATTGACTTTCCAGTTAAGGAATGCAGAAAAATAAATAATTGAAAATGACACCATAGTGTCGAAACGTTTTGTCATATAAAACAATAAAGGAGTTGACTGGAAGCCGATTTTTTTTTTCTTGAAGATGAAATTCAAATAAATCCAGTTTTAAAAAAAAGGAAAAAATTATAAGAATGTAAAATAATAATTAAAATGTAATAGGGAAACTCAAAGAAAAAAAGGCTTGGGTCTCTTACTGTAAAGGAACTTGATGGTCAGTTTAAACTAAAGGGGTGTCGAAGTTTAATCTCATAAAAAAGTTATACAATAATCGCCTATTTTCATGTTTTATGGCATACTAAATAATGATCGTTCAATTATTGTGACAGTAAATATTATTTTAAAAAAGAGGGGATTAACAAAAGCTCATTAAAATCTGTAAACATAAAAAGTAACATAATTGATTTCACTTTCAAATTTTGACCCTATTATAAGCCCAGAATACACCTGCGATGTTGGTCGAAACGTTTAAAAATAATCAACAGTTCTCCCTTTTTAAGAGAATTTTTTCTCATTTTTTTTCATCCGGATCTTCTTCATAAACATGTTAAACAACTAAAGTCCTCTGATTCCAGTTTTAATTTTAGAAATATTTCACATAACATATGATTTAATATGAAACGACCCAATACAAACTGATATAGTATGTATAAATGAACAGGCAAGTAAGTAAATAAGTTGTGACCTGTTGCATCTTTTCCGACACTAATCATAATATACAATACATTACATAATTAAATGCTACCTATTCATGTATTCACATGCATTAACATTTCGAAGATAGCCGCCGCAATATAGTTAGCGTTGTGGTACGGCCGCCCTTGCGCCTGGCTTCGAACCTACTCAATCATTTCGCTGAGAACCGGTCCTACCAGTTCACCGTCTCTTATATCGTATCGGATACTTACAGCTTACCCAGATGAGATATTTCGTGGTATAATTAGTGCTATTCATTCTATCGCTGAATAATTATCAATTACCATACTATTATGCATTAACTATTGATTACGCGATAATAATTTGTAATATTCAATGTGTACAGGATAGGATATCATTGGAATGTATCATCAGAATACATCCAACACGGAAATGCCTCGTATTATTATGTCATATGTATTCCTTACATTTTTTCTTGACTGTATTCCAAAAACTTCAAAATTAGAATTTACTAGAATTTTATTTATAGCCTTCTTCACAACTAACAGAGTAAATTATTATTTTTTTAAAAGATAGTTTGACTTGTTCAGTTTCAACTTACTCCATCTTTACCTTCACTAAATGATAATATTAAATAACACAGGTCTGCAAAAAAAACTTTAAAAAAAAAATTGTTTTGGTTTTGTTAACTGGTCTTTATGTAGTTTCTTGCGCTGATTTCAAAAATGGCATTTTTTCTATCAGGTAGGTAAGGCTTGCCTGCATAATAAAATTGAAGTTTTTGGAAAAAAAAAACGGAAAATTTTGAATTTGTTTTTACAATTTTAACATGAAGTAAAAGCAAAAAAAAAAAAAAAAAAGATCCCTAGCTAAAATGAGCATAAAAGTGATGCACATAAGTTGTAAAGTTATCATAAGTCTTTGTAAAAACGTTTTCTTTTTCCATCAAAGCCTCTTTTGATATTTTTCGGTTGTGCTCTTGTGAATTTTCCCTTTTTAACATCCAACAGTAGTCTGCCATCATGTTGACATTCCACCGACCTTGGTATCTGCGGTCCATTTCTTTTATATCTTGATGGAAGTATTCTTCTTGTTCCTCACGTACACCCCCAAGATTTTCTGGAAACTAGTCCAGATGTGAGTGAAGGAAATGAACTTAGACACTCATGTTGCAGCCCAACATTTGGTAGTTTTGTAACAATTCAGCAACCAAAGTTTTGTAGTTCGGGTCTTTTTTTTTTTACAAGTTTAAATGAATTCCAGAATGAATTTAAATGAATTATATGATTTTTTCTTCCATTTCCATTTTAGTGACAAAGCTTTCTTTTAAAAGTAGAAGCTTTCTTTTAAAAGAAATCTTTTAAAAGTTTTCTGATGTCAGGTCCAACAAAGACTCCCTCTTTTAGCTCACCATCGGATATACCAGGAAAATGTTCACAAAGATACTTGAAACATTCTCCTTCTTTGGGTAATGCTTTCACTAACTGTTTCATTAGCCCCAATTTGATATGAACTGGTGGAAGTAAGATCTTAAGCATTTTTTCAAATGGACTGAGTGTCTAACAGGCACAGAAGAATATCGGTTACCATTGTGAAGAAGTACAGTTTTCAAACTCCTTTTTGATGAATCGATGGAAAAAATTTGTGACTAATTTTGGGGTGATCGAATTTGTTCACAATTTTTTCCGTAATAAGCACAAACATTACTGTTAAACCCACTATTTAACTAGTTAACAATTTTTTCATCGCAGACCTGTGTAATCTTACATATTTAACTTTTAAGGAATGTTGAAATTGATCCTGAGGTCCAACTTATTTTATATATATCCAGGACATTATGTCTTTGTGTAAAGTATGTTTATTACGATATTTATGAAATAACTTTTACATATTTGTGTAAAATATATTGATTGACTATTTTCAACATTGCTCAAGTTACATCCAGCATTTCCTCTTCAATATTTCAATTTTATTCAATAGTTTAGTTCGTAAGATGTCCTTTATTAATAATTGCATTGGCCAATGAATGATAATTAGGACTAGATTAAAAATTAAGCATTTTTTCCTAATATTACATACAAATTAAATTAAATGTTATAAGAAAAATCTTGGTATACTATTCTCCATTGATACTATAAATAATATCCTATATATAATAGGAGGGAGCGGAGTGGCTCAGTGGTAGAGCACTGAGTTGCCATGCCGGAAATCATAATTCAAATCCCGTTGCGGGCAATAATTTATTTCGTAGTGGTACAGGTTTTTTATATATATAACAGGATACCAGTCTGCTTTGTTCTTTTCTTGAATGCTATTTTTATTATATTTTTATCAACAACCAATAATCTTATAGATTATTATGTGTTTAAAGAATACGTATTTTAAACTTGATTAGAATAACAACATCTAAAATTATAATTTAATTTCTTTTTAAGAACAATAAAACTCGAATGAGTAATAGTTGTTCATAGAAATATAGAGAGGAAATTGCCTAGGTGGAGGTCAAAAAATGATTTCGTAAATAATGAATAACTATTTATCGGTTCGATTAGCTTCGACCCACATTCAGGTTTATTTCAGAGCTTGTTATGTAGGTCAAAATATGACACTGTACTTTAGTTTCTCACTAGCTAAGGGCATATTTTTTTTTTATCTCCACCCAGACCATTTTTTTCTCCTAAAGAAAAACTTAGACCATTGAGTTCAAGAAGTGCCTTAGATTCAGTACACGGTAGAGTCTCTTCACCCGTTTATAAGGGCTATGCAACAACGTTTATGCAGGGAGGTGATTTGACCGAGATCACACGCAATCGTCAGTTTTTCCTCTTATTAAGGTAACACACACTTTATAAAGACTGGATTAACCCCACGTGATTCTGCAGATACTGCAGTGTCCATCTAGGCAGTTAAAAGATTCAATAATGTATCTGTTATTGTTCTTAATTCTGTTTTCTAACTTTATTCTGAGCTACTCTGCTCACATAAATTAGTATTTTACGTGGAACATCGAATACTCTGAAGTATCTAGATATTTTATCTGTACACTACATCATAATCGATAGGAGATGGTGCTATTCGTTCATAGTGATATTCGGAATCACTGAACCATGAGCTCACGTGTAGCGTTGCAGATCACGGCAGGTTTCCGGTTAACTCTTGTAAAGATACGGTTTAACTAACTGTCCATGCCGTTTTAATAGGCTTTGATATAGAATAGAAGAGTTTAAAGAATAAAAGAAAGGAAAAATATATTATAATAGCATTTTTAATGCATTTTGCATTAAAATAAATATAATTCATTTCTAAAGTTATTCTTCCTCAGTTTATAGACATGATAACTAAATAATTTTATATACTAGACATAGAATTAAGTCTTTTAGAATTTTTAAAAGTATTATTACTAATTTATTTTTTTTTGTTCTTTTTCAGGTAAGTTTGCTATCTTTAACGTTAGATGTAACATGTCGGTAAGTTTAAAAATGTAATATTTTTTATTGTGTGTTTTAAGTTTTTTATTATAATGAGTTTATGTTTGGTAAAATACGTTATTAAGTGATATGACAATAAAATAAATCAATAAAAAATCGTACATAAGATTCAATTAAAAAAATTGAAGAGATGGGTAATGAAAATGGTCATCTTAAATTTTCCTAACTCTTTTTCCTCTTATGAATAAAATTTTCTAGTTCTTACCTTTGCTATATTACATTAAAATTACTAATTTAAAAATTGGTTAACGCTATATTTCTTTTTTAACTAAATAAACCATGCCTTTAATTAAAATACTAAAATTAATCTTCCCAAAAATTTAAATTAATAGTATAAACCTTCATTCTTTCATATCGTCGACTCAAATTTTTATTGGACATATACATATCAAATTAGCCCTTATTTTAATTATTTATAGTATGTGTATTTATATCGTGTAGTGACTGATTTGTTTTTCCTATTGGAAAACGAAACATGAAACCTCTCCGTCGCTCGGTTCAAATATAAATACTGCGCCGTTCTTTAAAAAAACCTTGTAAACTCTTAAACTAATTAGAATTTCAAATTAGCTCTTGACTTACGAATTTATTACGAAAGGTGATTTCTGAATGTGGAAAGGTGAAGAAATGTCTTGTCATTGTTACGTTAATGCATTAACGCAACATAAATTAGTCCATGGTTATAGTGGCACTTGACTGTAATGGTACTTTTTTTGTGTTGCCTGGTCATTATTGGTTAAACATATAATTCTCAATGATAGATACTCTTAAAAGATCGTTAATATTACCTTTAACATTATCTTGACGATAATGTAGCTATAATATTATTTTTAGCTATGACTATATTCGAGTAATTCAAGCAAATTTAAATTGGTATAGCGATGGAGAGCATATAGATGAAATAATTGCATAAATTTATGGGAAACTAGTGCATAATAGATGCGACTATGATTTATGCAATTTTCTGGTTCAAGGACACATTATCTATCTATCTACTTCTGTGTGGTTTCAAGTCACTATCCTCCTATTGCGTTTCGCTCATTTTTTTTTTTTTTTTTACCTTCTGCGAAATCCTTCTGTTCCAGGAACCAGTTTTCGCTCTCTGCTGCACTCAACTTATCGGCTTGACAATCTGCGGTAACAAGAAGCAGACTTCCCTCAGGCTGCGTTGTCAAAGTCCAACAGTAGCTTACGCATATTTTCAGGAGCGAAACTTGTTTAAAAGGCCATCGTATACTATCCGCTTATGTAGTAAAATTTATGTTTAGTTGCTGTGTTGGAGGTCTTTGGATCCAATCCGACTGTGGCAGATGAATTATTTTATCTGTCAAAAGCCACGGACTGATCCTCAGTGGTCTAATTCAGCCTCGGTAAAGTGTGTAGCATTAATTGGAAGAAAAACTTGCCGTTTGAGCCTGATATCGAAAGAAATAACTCTCTGCACGGCCGTTGTCCTAGGAACAGGCATGGTCTACCTCGCACTGAACCCAAGACTCTTCATTAGCTGTAGCGGTTCAGCTTTAGGTTGATTGCCAGCTAAGCTTAGTGTATACCGATGATCTATTAACGGACTGTTATTTTAGCCGTGCCGAATGAAGGTAGTTTACCTTAAGCTAATGCTCTATTCCTAAAGATTGATTTACCGTTTTGACAGCCTGTTCCAGTGAGTTACAATAGCAATAGAACGTCAACGTATGGGAATTGTAATCTAGTCACGTTCTGCCAGTGTTTACTTATCCCCCCCCCCCTACACCATTTCTACAATCGGGTCACCGCACCCTCTCTCGAGTAGAGGGAAGACAAATGGATGCTATAAGAAAAAGGAAATCGGCTTTCACCTTTAGTGCACTATAAAATATATATTGTTACTACTTTTTATGATGATACGATATTTATTCATTCTAGCATAAAACTAAATTTATTTAAATTGGTTCATTGATCAGCAGCATTCGACAGATCTTTGCTTATGAGATCTTGATCAATATGAAATTCTATTCCTCCTATCTGTTGCACCAATTATTCTCTTTCTACTTTCAAATCCTGCTTATTCAATTACTCACTATCAATCCAGTGACACAAGAAGACTATTTACATATACTTATAGCATTTTTTGTGCTCTTTAATTATTATTACTTCATTTTTTAATGTCCAACGACGATTCTAACAGCCTCAATAGCTCTCCAAAATCAGCAATTTGATTTAGAAAAGTGGTTCCACAAACGGAAACAAAATAAACGCTACACCTTCGAGCAACTAGCTTCTCCCTACGAAAAAGCTACTTATCCAGCTATCAGTATTTACAACTGTGTACCTTTAATAACTATATACGTTTTATCGGTTTACTTGGAAAAAAGACTTAAGGCACGCGTAAAACTAAACGGTTATCGTCCGAACTTTACTCGGCCGATCAAATCGAACATATGTAAAAGAAAGGGAGTGCTTACACCACTATGACCGTTATCGTACGATGACCACCGTTCACGGGTGACCAACTGACGAGTCCGATCTTGTTGGGATTTCTCGTCAGTCTGCCGGCATCTACCGCGCAAATCGAGTGTATTTATAGTTTAATTTCATCATTCTGCCGTGTTTGTGTGTTGTTATCTACCTAAAAGACAATGAATTTTGAAAAATTAATTAGTTGTGTTTATAATAGAACAACCCTTTGAAAAAAATTTTAAAAAATACAATAATCGTGATGTTGCGAAGCGTTTATGGACTGAAGTTGCATCGGAAATGGATATAGCGGTTGCAGACTTTAAAACATTAAGCCGCACAATCAACTACAGAAGTCCGGCAACGTCCGATGTCAGCAACTGTGTGAGCACATGCATGTCCGACTAATTCTCTGCACCTTCGGCCGACAAAAACGGTTACACAGAACATACATAAAAGACAAAAAATGGTAAGACGCCATAAGTATCACATCTTCTGGACAGATCTTAACAACACAGTACAGATCTTAACAACACTATACTAAGACCTATTTGTACATATCCAGCAGAATATTGTTGTTTAACAAAACACGCCCATATACACGTGATATATAGAACACAATTCTGAATTGTAATTGCTCCTCGGTTTATAGCGAATCACACTAAACACAACGACCGAACATAGCTCTGTAAAAAACTGTTGAGTAAAACGAATATTCCACTCGTCAACGCATCAACAAAATTCTCTTGCCCTTTCTCTTTCCTTCACTCTGTTACCTGGACTTGCTATGAGAAGATTAAAAAGACAACAGCCTAGATATCTGCTCAGAAGCAATCAATCAGTTATCAAAACTTTCATATTCCTGCAAATCGAAGTGGTTCTATATATGTATATGTTTTATTTAGAAAATTAGAATGTGTTTTAATTCATCAAGGCTTATTTTTATGTGAATGTTATTCTATTAAGGGTCAAGTCGAGAGTCCGGTCTCAGAGTATTTATGGATCTTTACATTTCGTGTTGACTACTCCGAATCACGTTACAACCTTATTTTCCTTTCTTGTTATGGAGTTTTCTTTGTCTCCTTTATTCCTTCGTGTGTTCGCTGGTACGTTTTTGGACCTTTTTATTTTTTTTATTTTTTTTTTTGGGGGGGTGCTTTCCTCTAAAACAATATAAATCGTTTTTCTCTTAATATATCTCTTCTAATTGAACTGGAGAATGTTTTCTTCATGAAATGTTGCATAAGCATCTAATATTATTGGTACTTGTGTAAAGACTATTTTATAAGTCTAAGCAGGTTTTTTGTGTAGAAAAGCCTCATTTACTGTTAGTTTATAACTTGATAGTATAATTGTCTTATTGTGTGAAAATGTAGGCTGGCATATGGGTCATGAAGTAAATTAAAAAGGGAAAGGTATTTTTTTTTTGTGGTAAGAAAAAATATTATTTATTTTAAGTCTTTAGTCATTAGTATTAAATAATGATAATTGAATAATAATAATTGATGGTTTAACAAACCCAAAGGCTCGATTCCGATACCAATAAACTCCCTCCCTCACCTCAAACCCGTAAATTCTCCCTTGATGCAATCCTCCCACCTACGCCAGGTTCTACCTATAGAACGTTTAGTAGTCGGCTCTGCACTATTGCATAATGAGTAAGTATAAATATTCATGTTAAAATTTCACATGTTCAAAACGTTTCTTGTAATTCATTCCACGTTGATTTTTTTTTAGTTTAGGAAATTTGTTTAATTTTTTTGGATCCTTTAATACATTTTTCTTCAAAGAACACGGGTAGGATAATCGGAATAGAGCGTTTTGTCCTTTTTTCCTAGTTCAAGGACTTGGATTTCGTTAATTATAAGACTCTAAAGCAGTTTTAAGACAGCCCTGTTTAAAAAGTACTTAAATATAGATAAGAGTTGCTTTTATTTTATAACGCGCTGTTTCAGCGTAATAAAAATATTATTAAGAAACCTAACTTAAAAAATTACCAATTAGTATCGAACTATCACTCGGCATAAATTGTCACTTAGCGAAGATTTTCCACCTTTCACATCTTAGTAATGTGTTAATAATTGATTTTTCACTTATGTTTATTTTCCATACCCTACCATTACAGCTGTGGTAAAAAAGTGGTCAAACCGAATTTTGTCCAGAGAGAGTTAATTATATTTAGAAAAGCGAAATTATGCAATTTTTGTTGTTTTGACTTGAAATGGATTTGTAATACAAGCAATAAATCCATTTCTAGTCAATGCCTGACTTAGCCATTTATTCACCACAGAAATAACACGATTCTGTTTTTGTACATGAGTACAAAAAACTCATTTTGGAGAAAATTTGACATAACCATTTGTTCTCCGGGGCTATAGTATATAAACTGACATTAAATTCTATCAAAATCAACTCTTAAAAATGACTTCCTCTTAATGAAAATGACCCGGACCGAGCCTTACTTTTTTTTCGCCATATTGTTATAAAAATACTTAACTGTTGACCTTTGAGGTAAAGGTGTAGTATATCGAAGTTTGAGAAATTAAGTGCTTTAAGCAAGCTACCAATAGATTTTTGTTTAGTCTTTTGAAGAAAAACAGATAGCTAAAAAACATCAATACGCCAGTAGAAGTTGTTAAGACCTTTCTTGCCCATATTAAGAGCGGCGAGAAATGGTATTATGTTCCTGGCAGGAGGCGCTATGACAAGCCTCTCAGTTTTTCTTTTTTTTTTAGCGCGGACAAGGACCTGTGATAATGGAGTTCTTTTAGCGCCAGCTCGACCTGTCCCTCTTATCTCTTTTAAAATTTCTTAATCGCTTAAGCTTTTATATTGTTGTTCTCTCATCTGAAGAGCGTAAATATTTTTATAGAGTATATTTCGTTTTTATTTTCGAAACCCATTATCTAGTTATGTTTACATGTTTAGTTTTAAGTATTCTTAAAATACTCTTTAAAATGTTTATTAAAATATCTGCTAGAAATATCAGATGTGATGAGCACATACTTTTACATATAATGATATATTTATTTTAAAATTTATTTATTGGAATTTATAACTGTATAATAATTGCACAGGCCAACAAAAAACATTTTTTTGAAACTTTTTTAACTTTAATAGTTGATCTTTATAGATTTTTACGTGCTGAATCTAAATCTGGCCTTAGTTTAAGTTGTTTGTTCATTTAACGTCACTTTATGCTGCTATGGCTAATCAGACGATGCTACAGTGGGAGCTCTAAATTTTGCCTCTCCAGGTTTAATTAGGATAGGGATTTTTAACGAGTACCTGACATCGTACAGGCTCGGGACCCCCGTTTAACGTCCCTTAACGTCCCCGTTTTACTCCCTTAAAAAAATCCTAGGGCCACCTGCCGGGCTACGAACCCGCGATCATGGGTTTAGTAGTTTGTTACGCTAACCACTAGACCACAAGTGATCTTATCTGGTCTTAGTTTTTTTTGTACCACCCATAGTTTTCCAGCAATATGCTTTGTATTATATAGTATAAATCTCTATTAAACCCCTAAACGGTATACGGGGGGAATTAATGAAACAGTATGTTACATCATAAGCATGGTTTGTATTTACAGTGGCTACTTAAAACAATGACATAATGTGCTAATACAGGTTTCACTTGCCAACTAGACTTAGTGTGTATTTTCTTTCTCTTTTTTCTTCAAAGCTTCTTGTGTAGCTTTTTCTACGATGAGTCGCTTGTTGAACTTCTCGGTGAAGTGACCAACAGTAGTCCCCATCATGTTGGTGTTCCAGCGGCCCTGGTAGCGTTTTTCCATCATTTTAACGTCCTGGTGAAAACGTTCACTTGCTCCTCACTAACATCTTCCAAATTGTCCGGGAAGTAATCAAGGTGGCTGTTCAAAAAGTGAACTTTGAGGGTCATCAAACATCCTAACTTTTTCAACATGTTAGCTATAGTTGTAACATGTTAGCTACAATAGAAACATACTCTGGGTCTTTTTTATTTCCCAAGAACTTTGTAACGACTTGTCTGGATGATACCCATGCTTCTTTCTCAATTAAGGTCGTTGTGGATTCAAAATATACGTCAAACATCATTTTTCTAATGTCAGGTCCGACAAAGACGCCTTATTATAGTTTAGCTTCTGAAAGGCGTGGAAACTTTTGGCAGTGATACTTAAAACATGGCCCATCTTTAGGCAAAGCCTTTACAAATTGTTTCTTGAGGCCTAACTTTATATGTAGAGGTGGAAGAAGCACATTTTTTGGATCTACGAGGCTTTTGCCTAGAATGTTCTTCTCACCAGGTTTTAAAGACTTCCTCACAAGAATCAACCTTTTTTGGCCAGCAAATGTGTTTCAGCAGTGCTACCAACTTCATCCACACCGATAGACCTAGTTTTTCAGTTATTTATTTTAAATATTAAAGCTGTTCAATTCTTTAAAAATCTCTTAATTTAATAAATTTAACTATAAAATGTGAAGAAATTGTGGGTGACACAGCTTTTTCAATATCATATATCATATATTCAGCACCCTAAAAACTATATTTTCATACAAATATAGTACAAATTTTCAGTACAAAAGTTTTTTCATAGTTGGCCTGTGTAATACAAATATGATTTCAGGCTGTATTATTTTTTTCAATTTATTATAAGCAGCAAAAAAAAAATAAAATAACCCCAGCATTTTAATTTTTACTTCAATGATCGTAATTACCTTTTCTTCTAAATTATCCAGGATTGTATTTGATTTAAATTGAACTGAATTTGCGTTTTCAATTCGCTTTCTGGTTAGATGGTTTTCTAAATGTTCTGGCTCTAAGTTTTATGTTCTATTACTAGTTTGTTTTTTTCCAACTGTTAAGGATCAAAGTTTTTCCACTATTCTCTTCTTTAATATATTCTGTCTCTCTGCACCTTTTTAATTTGTTATTTCTTTTAAAATAATGCCTTATTCTTACATGTTAAATAATGTGTGTAACAAGATCCACACTTTATATAATAAAGGTTAAAAAAATAATAGTTTCGGTTACTAAAAACAGTAGTCACAATGGATCAGGCTTGTCCAAAATGGATATATCTGGTGAAATCTGAAAAAAATTTTAATGCATACTAAGAAGTAAAAATAGTTCAAATACTAAATTATTGATCTTCATTAGTGAATGGATATCTACTGTGTATACCTTAACCCCCATTGTTCACATAAATAACTAAAATAACATAAATTGCACACTGCATTTAGATATGTTTGATTAAATTCACTTATATCTGAATTTTTAACATTGAACATAATTGGTTATAACCATCTGAAAATTTATGAACCAGAACAAAAAAATACTACGTATTATATCATTTTAATTATGTCGATGTTCAAAGAGTCTACTGTCATATCTGAAAATTTGTAGGTTTGAGAACGTTGAGTTTGAATTATAGTTAGTGATGTAAGATTTCGTAATTAAATATTTCTTATTCTGGATCCCTAATTGGTGACGACATTTTCAATTTAGTATTTTCGTTATTTTGAGACGGATATAAATCTAAAACTTTAAATGCAACATAAATCCAAAATAACTTACCATCCAAAATAACAGTTGAGCCGTAAAATCTTTGGATCTTTTTCTCCTTCTTTTAGCACCCTGTGCCGACGGTTTTCATTAATAGGCTTTGTATAATAATGACAAATAATTATGTCTCCTAATAATAGCTTAAAGATCTATATCTACAGCCCCGGTATATATAGATGCCGAAATCAATTTCTTGTACTTAAGTAAGCGGAATCGAGTTATTTTCGTGAATAAGGGGCTAAGTAAGGCTTTAGGAGGAGTTTGCTATAGGAGTTATTGGTTATATTACAACTCCATTTCAAGCCAAAAACTACGAGAATGATACGATCCCGGTTACTGAAAGCAGTTAACTCTCTCTCTCTCTCTGTACCAAATCAGACTTAACCTTATTCACCGGGGCTGTAGAGATATGCTCAATTCTAATTTCAAGTTCCTCTCCGACCTACGAATTCCTGCCCTACTGTATCTTTTAATAATATCCACTGATCCCTATCGAACAGATACGTTACATAGGACTTCATCTGGACAAACGTATCACTTGGAATCCTCATATAAGACTGAAAATACAAGGAACTGCTCGACGTTTTCGCCTATTGGAATATTTACTGGACAAACGCTCTAAGCTCCCAATTAATTACTAAAGACTCATTTACATGACAGTTATCAGACTTATTTGGACATACGGAGTTGAACTTTGAGGCTCTACTAAACCATCCAATTCATCTCGTATCCAACCCTTACAATCCAAAATCCTTCGTAAAATCCTCAATACTTCTTATTATGCCACAAACAAACCTATCCATCATTATCTTAATATCCCATATATTGCTGATTTGGCCCAAACTAGATACCTATCCTTTCATGACAAGCTCCATACACACTTGAATCCCCCAGTCTCTCAACTTGCTTCCCATAATATACCTGTTAACCCTCCGAGGCGTCTGAAAAGTAGATGGCCTCCAGACCTTCTACTATAGAACTTTATTGGAGTGCTACCGATGGGTAGTTTCTCCACAAGTGATTTTTTTCATGTCATATTGTTCATATTAGCAGATTTACCTTTTGTATTATTATAACAGGTGTAAATTCAATAAATTAATCTTAAAAAAAAAAGTTCGTCTTCTTGCAAAAAAAAAAGTTTGTCTAAGTCACACAATTTTTAATTTTTTATATATTTATTGACATTATTGTGTCCCTTGGGAACATCTTTTTTCTTCTTCATTATACTTTCAGTCATGTCACTGCTGAAACGTCACTGAATTTTAGAGTTAGGTAGACTGACGGTTGCTTCGTGACCGCACGGACTGAACTCTTGCTTCAGCGTTCCATGAGAGGTTTTATATCTATAATTTCTATAATCTTTATGTCAGTAAACTGTTAAAAATAACACTGTCCATGTTTTCCCAAAAAACTGAAATGTTTTAGATCGCATTTAACAAATTTTGTGGATAGTGATATTTATAGTTTAATTATAACTCACCATGGTAGTAAACTATTTAATTTTATTTATGAATACAATCCCCGTAAATATAAACATAATAATTCGAAAAATAAGCAAAATCTGGCTTCGCAGTAGTTTAACTGCGACAGTTTCCTCTAACTAAATAGTGTCAATAAATAGTTATTATTTTCTATGAATTTAAACTTTTGTAATGATTCCTACGTCTTTTTGTACAGAGGTAGAAATAGCTCTTCAAAAGTTTAAGCTAGTGGTAAAATCTTTTTTCTATAGTTATAAAGCATTCTTGGCTGGGTTCCATTTACTTTGCAGTCGAGCGACTCCAATTTGTACTCGTTTAGGTTAAAACCAATAAGTTTCTTAAAATGACTTTTCATTAACTTTGACGAATACAAATGTGTCTGCCTTTATTTTTTTATAATTTCATCTCATTTTTTAAAGTTTTCCTTATTCAGATTTATTTAAATAGTTCATGGAAAAATTTATTACGCCATAGAGAAAGGAAAAAAATGGTAAGTATGCCAAAGACTACTGTTAATGAGTGTCATTGGTGGATGAATTGCAAGTTTATGTCCCACTGAAGGACTACGCAAAAAAGGGACTAACCTCTTAGCTAGTATAAAGCCAATAAAAAATAAGACCTATGACAAAATTTACAATGTATTAATATATCTCAGAATATCTTGACAAGAAGATAATCCAGTTTCTGTTAAACAAATAAATACATCAATAAATAAAATATATACATATATTTTGATGCCTACGCTGCCGGACCTGCTATTAATTTTTCTCTGGTTACGATTTTATTGCTCAAATTATTTATAATTTATAACATAGTTATTTTACAGTTGTGTTTTACCATTTTTTTTAAACAATTAATTTTATTACTTCTTTAGTAATTATACTTTTCTCATATGATATAGGAGATCACATAACGCGGAATTGCGAAGCATGCATCCGGTAAATATTATTCAGATGATAAAGTCGCGAAGATTGAGATGGGCATGTAAAGTTTCTGGGCTTAGTAAAAAACGAATTCCTACGATGTTAATAGGTGATGTACCGACTGGGAAGCGTCTGAGGGGTAGACCGAGGCGTAGGTGGGAGGATTGCGTTAAGAGTGATCTGGCGGGTTTGGGTTTGGGTGGTGCTCCGTGGACGGAGGTTTGTAAACGTAGATTGGTTGCATCGGCATCGAGCCTTCGGGTTCGTTAAGACTTTTATTTATTTATTTCTCATATGTCTGCCAATACTCATCCCATAATCATTTTACTCATTATTTCTATCGATATGTTTTTTATTTTTTTGATCAAATGTATGTTCTTATACATCTCTCATACTTAATATCTTTTATAGGGCATTAATCAATACCTTCAATTTCAGTCGAAACGCAGGCATAAGATTAATATATATAGATCAAATTTCTATGTCGAGATATAGATAGATAATCTAGATACAGTATAAAATTCGAGAGAAGATATGAAACTTTAGGATAGTAACTACAGAAAATTAATAGATCTATGCGATATGTAAATATGTATAAATGAATTATGAATAATGGAAATTAAAATAATGAGAAGCTATTAATCCTTTCTTAATGCTGGGAAATATTTTATTTTAAAGGAATGGCCAGATTAAATAACTGTTGGCCAAAAGGGATGCAAAAAAAACGTTGTAATTAATTTTGTGTTATGGTGTTATTATGGTAATGAGGCACTTGTGATCCGACATCCACAAAACAGGTTCCGATGCCTAATTTCCATCCATTTATAATAGTTCTACCACAATCCTTATCTTAACTGTTTCAGTTCAATCGTATCAGGGTTTATCATTTCCAAGAAGTTATCGTAAACGTTCTAAAATTCAGAACTGTAGTATCTTAAAAAAAATATATATATATATATATATTAAAAATAATTATAAGTAGTTTTCTCCTTCTGGCAGTTTAATAATAAGTTTTATATATGAATAGATAAACTAAAACAATGGGATATATTTCATATTTTCAGATAATTCCTTTGACTAATCTATATTTATTAATTATCTATCTATATTACCTATATTATTTTTAGTAATATGATTAGGTTCACTCCCATGCTGGTGACCTACTTTACCAACACTGAAGTAAAACTGTAATGTGGGTCGAAACGTCGGTTTCTAATTAATAGCTTTTCACTATTTAATGACAGTTTAGAGAATTTTTTTGATATGCTGCAGTCCTAAGGGAAATTAGATTGCCTTTTGCATTGTTTAAAAAAAATGGCGTATAAGAATGATAATAATTGCTTTAAATGTTTTATTAAATTAATTTAACAAGTATATACAGTTTTTTAATATGCGTAAGCTTTGCACTAAAACAAGATATTTACAGGATTTTCTTTTAAATACGCAAGTATTTATATTGAAAATGTCTGGACTGTTGTATGATAAAATTTTTAATTATACATGACTATTAATAATAACAAACATCATCAAAATTTAAATATTTTCACTTTTATATCCGGTTTTACTGCCTGTATATATTCATTCATTAATGTACTTTTTTTTTATTCATTTGGGATTCCTAGATTGCAATAATAATTTAATAATATAAATTGTGAATTATGTCTTAAATAATTATATTTATTATCCATTGTATACCTGTTTATTTTTCGTTCATGTTAAATAAAACATTTCTAACAAAAATTATAGTTGCCTAAGAATTGGAATATGTTCACTAGATCTCTTTACAGAAAATTCTTTTGTCTGTGTGTTTCACTGAACTCCTAACACTGGAACCGATTTTTATGGCATTTTTTGTTTATTATCAATTAGGTTCGAGAATGGTTTAGATTCACAATTCGATCCGATGGATAATGTCTTTTTATTTAATTTATTATTCTCCTAAACGTTTGAACAGGGCAGCGTCTGTTGAGTATCTAGTTTTAAAAAAAGGGGAGGAATAGTCTAAATAAGAAGAAAAGAAAAATCGACCACTTTGTTGGCATTGACTTTTCTGTGACTCATAAAACATTTTTGAATGAATTATTCATTAATAGCTTCATTAGGTGAGCTCATAAGCCGTCAATCATCAATCAATATTATAGTTCGTCATCACTCAGTCCGTTGAATGCTCTGGAACAAAATTTGGCATCTGTACCGCAGGTTGTCGCTTCGAGTTGAGTTATAACAAGTTTTAACTTTTTATTCCTTTTATTTTTAATATTTTCCAATAATACAAGTTATCCTGAGCTTAAGTATGGAAAAGAAAATCTACTTATAGATAAATATACGTAATTATGGGTAATGAGTAGATTTCGGTATTCATTTTATCAAGAAATAAAAGCTTGAACTGACATTTCGAAGTATACATAATACATTTTTGTTGAAACGTTTATTTCCATATGAAATGAAAACCGAAATATACACATTTCTCATAACTGTATTCTCTTTTCCATACCAAAGTACAAGATAACTTGTATTTTTGGAAAATTTTAAAAGAAAAACGATTGAAACGCTTAAACCTGTGACTCAACTCGAAGCGACAACCTGCGGAATAATTACCCTCAATTTACGAGTTGATTGTAAAATAAAAAAATGAATATTATTAATAGGAAGAAAATAATATATAAATTGTTACATAGTATACTTAGGTTGGTTCACTTTGGCCTCATTGAGCACCTCGCCTCGGTAGCGCAGTAGGCAGCGCGTAAGTCTCATAATCTTAAGGTCGTGAGTTCGATCCTCACCCGGGGCACTTTTTTTTATTTCTGATAATTATAAAAATTATTTTTGTATATTTATTTAATATTAGACTATATGGCATTTTTAAGGTTACCTAGAATATTTTTAAAATAAATATTGAGTTATAATCGTAGTTTTGAAAAATATTTTTAATTAAAATCTAAGATGTTAATTATTAAATATTTTATGCGTGTTGTAAACATAAATAGCGTTTTTAACATAATTCGCATTTGTGTTATCTTATCTAAAATCACGATTCAGTGTTTTATCAATCTTTGAAAAACTCTTTAGGTATGTGATATGTGACGCCTGTGCTATAATGTTTGTTTTCATTCTGTTTTGTCTTTAGAGAATTTAAATTATATATTTCGTGTTTTAATATTTAGTGTTTACAACTAAAAATAGTGAATCTTCAAAATACTGTTCTGAAATGTCTTTTGGAAGGAATGTTCATACCAACACAATTCTAGTAACAGGTCTATTTTTTCTCTAGGAAAAATTCTTTATTCTTATTATTTAATATCAAAATTAGAAAAGGTTATTATAATAAAATGTAATGATATATTTTTGTTTGTTATCCATACATAATATAATTATTTCATTAATCATTCATGCATTATTGGAATTATGGTTGCATACGATAAATTTATTTTTTGTTTTGAAACATTGAAAGTCTAAAGTAGTGAAAAAAATACACTAAATGTACTCATTGTCAACATGAATAATCATGTTTTTGACCTTGTGTACGAAGATGTATTAAGGCTATTCTATATTCATCAAACACTTATCCTTAAATTCGTTAGATATTTTTTAATTAACTAGTTATATCATTAAACATTAATTATGATTTTAAATTGAACTCTTAATATTTATTGCCAACATTTCATCACGAAATAAATACATAGAGGAGAAAATAAATTTGTCTTTTATCACTATAAACTTTTTTTTAAATCACTTAATAAATAAAAATAAGTTGTTAATAGTAACTAATTATTGGAAAGCTGATTTTATTTGTAAATTTCTTTTGTGTCGAATCAAAATGAAGGATCTTTATATCAATTTTATTATTGATTTTTGTATTGATTATTTATAGTAGAAAATACTCAAATGAATCGTTAATAGTTTATAACTGTATATCTTAAGAATTATTCAAATTACAATTTTAAATTTGTTATTAATATTAAATTATTAAGTCTCTTAAAGTCTCCTTGGAAGTGGCAAAAAATAAAGTTTCGTGGCAGATCATTTTAAATAAATAATTTAATTTTTTGTGACTATAAGTTACTCGTACATCCGAAATTTCAGATGTCTAACTTCAAAACTGACGGATTCCATACAATCTTAGAACCCCTATTATATATAGGGGGAAATCCAGGGGGATAGAATTGTCGTAATTCCTTTCTTAGTTATCATTTAAGCTAAACAAAGGACCTATCTGTGAATTTCAAGATGCTAAGTTCAGTGGTTTCTGATGTTCGTTGACGGCTGGGTGTGTGTAAACTTCGCCCGTGTGGTGTGTTGATAAAAAGTAGCCTATGTCCTTCCCCAGGCTTGAGATTATCCATATCATATTTCATCACAGACGGTTCAGCACATTGACACTAATTGACAAACGGGACGGATATAAGTTTACTGTTGTTCGTGTCAGTAAATGGTTAGTATGTAATGATATTAAATTTATTGAAAAGATTTACTTAGTATAACGGTTTCACTTGCCGGCAGCAGGGAGAAGTGAATGTTTTTTTTTTTATTCCTCCAAGATTTATTCACAATATATACAAATCACAAATATAATAGATAGATACAATAATGCTATATAAACTAAAATCGTTTTATTACCTTTCAGTATTTTAAGGCATAACATTAGGCTGAGTCAGCTTAGGGCGGTTTAATGAACTACTAAGTGAACTATGTTTATAATTTGTTGTGTTCAGCGAAAATATGTAGATTTTGCGAGTAAGAAACACGTGAGCAAGCATACAAACTTTGGCCTCCTTTTTCACCCCTTTAGGGGTAGAATTTCGTAAAATCCTTTCTTATCGGATGCCTACGGTCATACAAAGAACACACCCTCCAAGTTTCAGGTATCTACGATCAGCGGTTTAAGCTGTGCGTTGATCCTTCAGTCATTTAGACAAAGCATTTTATATGCATAGATTATCAAGGTTATATTCAATTCAAATTCAAAAACGGAATAGAAAGCATACGTTAGTTAATATTAATTATAAATTTTCAGTTATAAATATATGTACGGTGCGGAGTAGTTCAGTGTGTTGAGTGCTGAGTTGCTAGGCTGAAGGATCTTGTTGTAACGGATATAACCTGTGGATTCCACCTGCAGTCCCTCTTGGGGCTCAACCAGTCACTATTAAGTAGTTAAAATTGGGGAATAAGCATATAGGTTGTGTGTGTTCTCGGACAAATCCCTCACTGCATAACCGTCATCCTAGAAGCAATCTAGCCATTATCATGTACAGGATTTTTTTTTTCATTCACACCAGCTTCAACGAAGAGCCTTTTCAGGCTATATAAATATTGTTTCATAAAAGATCTGTGGTAAATAGGTGGACAAAATATTGTCCAATTTATTAAATTAGATTATTTTATTCTATTTGTTTATTTAGATTATTATATATTATTTGTTTGTTTTTTTTCAATTTAAACCACAATACATTTTGAAGATACATACATATATGGCACCGAAACTATTTCAAAGATTTGAGTACCATCTCAACAAATAAAGATGATCAGGCATTATGCAATATTTTAATGTAAATTCAAAGAATCCCTACGTGCCAACTTTCAAATCTGATTACAAGTACCTAAACAAGATTAAAAATTTAAGGTTTCTATGTTAGGTAATTTTAAAGGCGTTTGATAGTGGTAAATTTAAATTAATATTAATATAATATGTTTCCATTCAATGTGTACCGCCAATGATGTACCGGAATCATATAACGACTAATTAGACAAAAATAACAACTGTTTTCTATAAAAAAATAATACAGTAATAATTAATACTACATAATTATACAGTATAATAACTAACCCCTATACAGATTACCTTGTTTAAAAAGAAAATTTCACATCAAAAATAAATTTCAATTTTCGAGGAAAATTTATTTCAAGTTTTCATTATATTTCACTGGAATTTAAAATCAAATTAATTAAAGTTTGGACATTAACTTGTAATTAATTAAATCAATATGGATCGATTAAAATCTTAAAGGACATTTTTCATTACAGAATGTAGTTTGAATTAAAAATTCAATTAATATAAAAGTTAAATAGGTGAGAATAAGATAACTCAACTATTCATCATTATAATGAGTTTGTACCGCAATGTACCAGTGCTGTATGAAACTTATCGAAACGTTCCAAAATCACAAAAATGGTACTAGTTACTAATATTATAAATGTGAAAGTTTGTATGTTTGTTTCTCTTTCACGCAAAAACTACAGAACGGATTTGGATGAAACTTTACAACAATATAGGTTATACATCAGAATAAAACAAACTATAGGCTACAACAAGGGTGGATTTAGGGGGGCACGGGGGTACATGTCCCCAGACAGTTTTTTGTGAGCTATGGAGAATCCATTATAGAACATAATTATAGGCAAATCACATGATCATAGTTGTTAAAATAACAGAAAGAACTATTATTTTGATATTTTAACAAACTTTTGAAATCTTTCTAGAGATACTATAGGTTTATATGTAAGATATTGTTGATTTTTCCCCCGTCTGCCTGTTGTGTTCCTCCCCCCCAGAAAAAAATCCTGGATCCGCCCCTGGGCTACAATTTACAATGATGTGTAATTTGGTCGTAATATAGGTAATGATAAATATCAAGTATATCGGATAAAATTTTGCCCTCTGAGTGGCTTGCTCACGTGTTTCTTACTCGCAAAATCTTCATATTTTCGCTGAATGAAGCAAATCAAGTAACATATTTTTTTTGTATTGTACAAAGTCAGCGGCCTCGAGCCGGTTCGAGTAAAAACCGCCTTCAGCGGACTCAGCCCATTGTAACGCCTTAAAATACCGAAAGATAACAGAAGGCTTTTGTTTATATAGAAGCATTTGCAGGTATTTATTGTAAATTTGTATATATATTGTAAATCAAATCTTAGAGGATGTGAAAAAAAAAATTACAGGAGTATATTGCAGTAGATGTAGGACCGCCAAAACTAAAAACGAATCGATAAATTACCTATATATGTACATTATTCTAATCCTTTTAGTTTTAATTTCTCGCTGCTGCCGTACGACAATTGAAGCCGTTATACAACAGTAAACTTCTGTCCATTCCGTTTGTTAATCAGTGTCAATATAGGTAAAGTCCAGTTTAAGGTAATCAGTGTCAAGATAAGTATGTTTCACGGCTGATCCGTCTGTGATAAAAATTTGATGTGGATAATCTCAAGCCTGGGGAAGGACATAGGCTACTTTTTATCAACACACCACACGGGCGAAGTTTATACAAAACTGTAACCTGATTGACTAACATACCCAGCGGTCAACGAACAGCAGAAACCACTGAACTTAGCATCTTGAAATTCGCAGATAGGTTCTTTGTTTAGCTTAAATGAGAACTAAGAAAGGAATTTAGACAATTCTACCCCCAAGGGTTTCCCCCTTAATATAGTAGGGGTTCAAAGATTGTATGGAATCCGTCAGTTTTGAAGTTAGAAATCTGAAATTTCGGATGTACGAGTAACTTATAGTTAAAAAAAAATTAAATTATTTATTTAAAATGATCTTTCAAGAAACTTTATGTGGCGGACCAAATTCCACGTGAGCGAAGCCATGGGCAAAAGCTAGTTTTAATATAAGACGCGAGCTTAGTCTATTCCGATATTGTATTGAATACCTCCCTTGGGAACTTAATAGATTGCCTTTCCGAATACCATTCCTTCCTAAGTCCTTATTAAGCTGGCTCAACTTCAACATATTCTAGAAGTCCAAATCGGAGTAGTGATTCGATTTTCTGTTGGTTTCAGCTCCCCTTATATGTGGAATTGATAGGTGGTTTCACTTAGCAGTAACTATTCAATGAAGTAATCGAGATGTCATTATCGATTACTGCTTTCAATTAATTCATTCAACTAATCGACTCCTTCGTTTTTGCCATGGAGATAAACATGCTACTAAGCTCCTTTTTCATAAGTCTATATAGTTTTGTTTATATATGGTATAGTTTTATAACCTACGTATTGTATATATATTTCCTTGCATCTTCTGTTCCATTCTCTTCCTCTATAGTATTACAACTATAAAAATAGTATACAGTCCAAGAGCTATAAAATTGACATATTTACTGCTGCGGTAATAAAAGTTCAGATTAAATTAGCAACTTTTATATCTTCTTTTGCTGAAATTGTTGATTAGCAATTTGTAAAGTCTTTTTTTATTACAGTTAATTACTGTAATCAAGGTGAGAAAAATCATTAAAAAATAAAATCTTGTTTCCTTCTTCGGAATGATTATCGAAAAGTTAATCTACTTAGTATTATAATTCTGATATCTACTTTACAGTAATTTTGTTTTTATCTAATTAATTTTCAGGATGTTATGTATACTTCGGAGCTAGTAAATCTATTAATTATGAAGGTTAGATAATGTAAAGTATTGGATTGATAAATGTCCGAGGGTATAATATAATATTTTAACCTATTTGGGTTTAGTGATCCGTGGACGGAAATTTGTAAGCAGTAATTGGTGGCATCAGCATCGAGCCTTTTGTACGCTAAGTCTCATTATTATTATTAAAGAGCAATATGTAAAAACAATTTGTTTATTACATTATTTTATATAAACTAATCTGAGCAACAATATTAACTATAGACTTAATTGTAAAATATAAATATTATATGAGCATTATTTATCTTATTAAAAAAAATGACACAATAAAGGCTTGATCATAACATGAATAAACAATATATATAATTATGCTCAATCAAGCAACAACTTTAGATTGAATTATTTTTAAAAAGGAATAATAATAATAATAGGTTATGGAAGAATGGGAGAAACTACTCGAGAAACGTGAGTCTTGGAAACCGATCCCAAAAACAACCTTTACTTACCATACTTCTCATTTGCGGATGATCTGGCGATTTTAGCAGAGGATGAGGAAACTGCCATCAAGCAGCTTGAGATACTTGAGATTGTGGAGAAAAAGTGGGACTACAGATCTTTTTTGAGAAAACTAAGTTCTTCTGTTCATAGACAGGTATCATGAGCCTGAGGACAAAATGCGGTAAAATCGGCCGGTCCTGTATTTTAAATACCTTGGAGAGTTCGTCGAACCGACAGGCCGTGAGAAGATCTCGCAGCAAAACAGTCTCCAAAAGTCAAGAAGGCATTAGGGTTGGTTCAAGATATCTACAACAAAAAATGCATGTCAAGACAGACGAAAATTCGGCCTTACAACACAATCATAATAAAACCAACAGTCCTTTACGCAATTGAAACATTGTCACTTGGCTGAAAACAAGAATTAGAAGAAATCAAAAAGCAAGAGAGGAAGATCTTCAGGAAAATGCTAGGAGCAAGATGTACCCAAGAAAGTGATTGGCTAGAATCAATCAAAACAACAGAAAATGTTTCAAACATTAAAATTGACATTAGAAAAAGACGAATGAAATTTTTTGGACACATCACAAGATCGGTGATACACAAGATTCAAAATCGACTGTCAAAAAGAATATTAAATTAGGTTAGCTCACTTAAGAATTCAACACCTTGGTTGGACGAACTTCGAAAGGACCTCAAAAACGCAAACATATGTGCAACAGATATTTTGGAAAGAGACACTTTCAGACACAAAGTCAACAAGTGGAAAATTTCATCAGAGCAACCAAAGCGAAAGCAGTGCAGACCGAAGTGGTCGGAAGAACGTAGCCAAGTCTTCTCAGAGGGAATGAAAGCCTATTGGAAGAACAAGAAGAACCCAAAGAAAGCTTGATTAACGTCTTCCACTATTGGGAGAGTACGCTAATAACAATAACAATAATGTTATGAAATTCGTTATTTTATATTGAATATAAGTTTAATTATTAAGTATTATATTTACATGACTGTAATACATACTCTAGCTCTAGTACGTGATTATATTGACGAAAATATAAAAAAAAAATGAGCGAAATTACAAGTTGATACTCCATGTATTTCATGAATGTTACTGTAACTTTTTCGACTCACCGGAAATATATAAATATTGGTATCTACTTTTCTTGACTTTTATTAAATAAAGTTTACTTTCAGTTTTTGAGATTAAGTTTTAGATTAAGCCAATAGCCTAAGCATATATAACAAAATATTACTCTAGTTATCAACATATCTAATTCATTTCAAAAGAAAGTTGTGTGATTAACAAGGATATTGATATCAAGCCGGACCGCAAATTTATCACATTCACTTATCTAATTGCTTCCCGCAACTCAATATCGTCCAAATCATTAATTTTATATTTGCGGTTGTGGTTTAGGGTTTATATGAGGTGTGGTGTTTGGTTAGCCCACTTCGGGTCTTCTATGGTCGAAATAATATTTTCTCGATATCGCGGGGAGCATGCAGAAATCACATACGGATCGAATTTTATTTTTTCATCAAGATTTTTTTTATTTAATTTTTCATTAAAAAAACCCATAAAGATGGCCCGTTTCAATATTTAATATTATCTTCATTTTGTACCGTATTCAATTAATTAACATTGGTTTTTATCTAATAATATTTTTATACTAGCGACCCAGCCTAGCTTGGGTATAATATTATGCCTACATAATTCGCATAGTATACAGTCCAAGAGCTATTAAATTAACACATTTACTGCTGCGGTAATAAAAGTTCAGATTAAATTAGCAACTTTTATGTCTTCTTTTGCTGAAATTGTTGATTATGCTGTAATGCTTTTCTTTGTTTTGTTTTTTATCACGTACCGGCCAATAAGGACCACGCGAATATCATTGGTTAGGCTTCTCTGGGAGTCTTGATTATCTTTCTTCCTATCTCAGCTAATGTACTTTCTTATATAGAAATTGTAAAAAATAAAAAATATTTCTTTTTATACGAATTTATTATCTTGCACGGGATTAGGCAGCGTCTTCGGTGAAACCCATCAATATTCCAACCCATTTACACTAAACCTCGACAAATTACATACCTGAACCCAATCACTCTATCTATTGAAGAAAACCGCATGAAAATCCGTGCAGTTGTTATCGAGTTTACCGCGAAAAAACGCGACCAAGGTGTGCTTACTTTAATATAATAAACTAATAATCATAGAAATATATTCCTTTTTTGTCAACTACATTATAATTGTATGATTATAAACTCTTAAAAAATAAAAAAAACCTGTATCACTACAATCCATGACGGAATTCGGGTCCAGTGGATAGTAGAAACAACTGTTTCTAGGCAAAGGTTTATTGGGGTTGATTGGGGGAGTGATTTGTGATAAAACTCAACCGCAAGGTTTTTCCACCAATGAAATGTGCTAACTATATGCTGGCTGAGCCGCAGAATTTTCCGAAAACATCTATCGCTGTTAGCAAATTAAATAATTTGTCTGTCATAACCGGATTTTCTATAGCAACTCAAAACTCAACACAATAAGCTACTACGCGCTTGTATAAATAAGTTAAAAATAAATTCAATATACTTCTTCCTTTACCTCTAAGTCCTTATCATATCTTCTTCAAGCTGATTAGAAATGTTAAAGCTAATGGTTCATTTCTATCTCTTGGTTTCCTTTGTTACATATAACATGTTAAATAAACAGGTTAGTTGAACAAACCTCGTGGTATACGTGACTCAGGACTGCAGTAGCCTTAAATTATCTAAATATATTCAGTCTTGCCGTTTTTTTTTAAATAGGCCACTGACGTATGTTCTCAGAAGGCCTGATGTGAATGCACTCTCCTTTGAAGCTATTTGTGGAGATTTAATCTGGTCAAAATGTCTGTTATACGTATGTATAGGTGGATATATAATTAACTTATATAATAGAACAATTGGCAAAACAGCCAAATATTGCTTGTTAAAAACGTCTTCCTGTATTTTGAAGGCTATTCATTTTGACTTCAACCATCTTATCAATTTAATGATCAATAAATAAAATAATCATGACAAAAGACTGTTTTTATATTTTTTTCTGTTCATACAAATCTAATAGTAGAAGGATCTAATAAAACAACCAAACGAAGAATTGTTAGTGGAAAATTAATTTAAATCTTAATATTTTCTAAAAACATTTAGGTTAAATATTTTCGAAAAATTGCAAATTATCTCATAATTCCTGAAAATTAAAAAATAAATTGAAAAAAAAGTTAATGTTAAATAATAGTGATACTGTTAAGGAGGATTGAAAGAAAGGGGATTTACATAACATAATTGAAGCATTTTTCCTCATTCTGGTTTTGTGTTTTTTTCAAGGTAACCGTAAAATATAAACAGCTTTTGAGGATGGTTCAAACTGTTATATGTGCTTTGTGTTTAAATTAAAATAAAAACTAATTGTTTAGCGACGTTTGAGGGATGGTAAAATTAAATTAACCATCCCTCAAACGTCACTAAACAATTGGTTTTTATTTTAATTAAATAAAATAAAATAAAATTAATTTACCAAGTTTATCACTAGATCTGATCTTGTACTAAATGAGTTAATTGTTTACTCATATATAATTATATTGAAGATAAGTGTCTTTTTCTGACCATTGTTAAATTTAAAAAACAAAAACATAATTTTTTTTTAAATGTATTTGAAATTAATTAATATAATTAAATATAATTAAAATTAATAATAGAACAGTCTTACCAGTGTACTGAACCCAAGGCCTTTGATGTGTTGTAACGATGCAGGTTTTTTTCTATTTATCAATAAATTAATATTTATTATTAATATGTAAATAATTATGCGCAATTGAAACCCCGCTGGTGGTTTTTACTTCCTCTCAGATATTTTAAATTAATTTTTAAATAGAATTATAGAAATAACATTTCTTCTGAAAGCTTTTAATTATTTACTACGGTTAAGCTATTCCCACCATTTTCTTCAGAGCTTAATCAAGTATAATTGGTAAATGTGAACGACCTAACCTAACGGATCGGAGGTATTTTATTACCAATTATTTCAATTATAATTTACGGTTACATTTAAATTTTAATTGAGCCCGGTAATCCCCGATTGTTTCCAACTTTCCTTGCGGTCGCCCCGACTCCGTCTGTGGTTTAGTAATAAAAGAACTTCGATGATATTATTTTATAATTAGAATTACGCACTTCAAATTAAGCGGATCATTTATGTAATTTCTAATTTCAATGATGAAATTTATAACTGTTCAAAATTATTTTAGGCATTTAGCATCAAAAGAGTATAACTTCATAAATTGACTTTTTGATGTTTTTCGCTAGTTTAGTTAAGAAATTTTGTCTAACATTGACACTTTGTTGACTTTTTCTCATGGTTTAATCCTGAAGTTTCTGGAGCATAAAATTGCTTGATTACACAAGGAAAAATTGGGAAAAAGTAAATTTTTGAAATTTCGTTGTTATCCGTTTTTTATCCTGAACGCCTCATTTGACATATTTTCATTGTAAACAATAATGTAGCACATTAGTATTCAATATATAAAAAAATTCCTCCAAAATGTTGTTATTTCATATTGATATTTTCATTCATATTGTTAAGTTCAGATATTAAAAATTAAGTATTTTACTACTGTAAATATGAAATAGATTTAAACCACTTAAATTTTCGTAAAGTTTCCACTGTAAATTTAATAAAATAAATAATAATAAGTCTTAGCGAACCCTAAGGCTCGATGCCGATACCACCAATCTCTGCTTACAAACTTCCTTCCATGGAGCACTACCCAAACCCAATACTAATATATGTAAGTTATTAGATATTGCTTTGCTTGACGAAATAAGTAGTTTTATTTTATTTTTTTTAAATCAGATGGCTGAAACCTCACAAATTACATTCTTGGCTCTTCAAATACTGATTAAAAATTTCACGTTTTACAGCTCTTTAATAGTCGTATGTTCCTGACGTGATTTCTTATTTTTCATCCATTGGCTGGAATACATTTTTGTATGCAGTCAAGTTGATAAATTAATAAAATAAATCATTAAATATTGTTTTGTTAGACGAAATAAGTAAAAATGTTGAAAATGGTCGGTGTGTATAGTATATAAATATTACACAAAATAATTAAAAATAGTCTTATGAATAAGAATATTTTCAAGATTTCTAAAGTCAACCATTTCCAATTCAAGACCAAATAAGAAGTTTCATTTTTATTTGTAAATGAGATGGCTGAAACATCCGATAATACATTTTTGTTTCATTTAACATTAATTATAAGTTTTACAGTTTTTAATTTTCATATCGTATGATGTTCGTATGCTTCAACCATTTTGAAGTTGTTTTTTTTAAAGCAGTTGACTGCAACAAAGGCGTTATTAGCGATACCATACCTCATAAACATTTAGCCTTGAATGGAGATACAACGAACAGAAAATTGTAACGGTTGGTTAAAGAAACAAATTTAAATAATGGTTAATAATTGGCCATTGCAGATACTGAATACATCGCAATGATAGTTCAAGGATACTTTTGCTTTGTTTCCTTTTCATTTGTATTAAATTCAGTTATTTTTATTTTATTTTCTTCGAGGTCTCCTTAACCTCAGATTACAAAACGTATGTTGATATTTTCAATTCACTTATGTATTTCATAAATTTATTAATGTTGTGTATGTTCTATTTTTTCATGCCATCGTGACGTTAAGTAACAACTTATCTCATCGGGACCATTTTGAACTAATAGAATAATGAAAGTAATTATAATTTCATATTATTATGCCATACAGATACAGAAACCTCACATAATTTATTATTACATAACATCATTCCTCATTACATTATTTAATCCAACTGGTGTTTCCTTTTCTTCCAAATTTAATATCTGGTATTATTGTGTTGTATTTAATAGTGTTGTAATAAATATTGTAGGTTTTTACTCTTATGTTGCAAAAAAAAATTAAACTCATGATCAGAGCTGTGACTTTAAGACGCGAACTTATAAAGATTGAATATTTAGAAATAGTTCTTCGATTGAAAGGGTTTTGTACAGAAGTTAGAGAACCCTCTCTCATAATATTTTTTTTTTTTTAATGTTAAAGCAAGATTCTGATTATATTGGGAATTAGTATTGCAGATTTTCTGAAATATACTTAATACATGAGTTTGAAAAAAAAAAACTAAGGTTAAAGTAAAAAAGTAGAAAAAGAAATACTTGTCTTGTTTTTGCTCTTTCAATATGAAGTATTTTTAACTTAGTATTCCTTAAAATATGAATCAATCTATTTGTTTTATGGTTCAGCAACTCAACACAGTTGTGCAAACTGTCTCTGAGGATTAATCAATATTTTAATTATTAAAACATAAAATTCGTATTCATGACTATGTTTTTTTTACGAATTACTTATTGAATCTAGAAATATGGAGGAGAAGTATTTATTTAATGATTCTTATATAGTTTTATCCCCGACTGTAATATATATAAAATGGAAAAGATATACAGAAGAAATGTTTTCACAATTATTTCTCTTTTTTCACAAAACTGTCACTACTTAACCCTGAAGAAAACCTACACCGTGAGTCGAAACGTCTTATAATTAGTTTCACGATTTAAGGGATACATGTAGTAATTATTTAGAATGCTAATGATAATAATTTATTCTAGAAACAGTTTTTATACTTACTATGTCAACACCAGCTATAAAAAGTAATTCAAAATATATTTAATAAAAGCGAATAAAGATTAACGTTTAAGTCTCACATGTAGTGGGTGGGTTGGAGTAAATCAATATTCAATCTTTGTGTAGTTAAAATGAACTCTTCCATTGCACAATATGGTTCCTTGCCCGTATATTCTAATTCACCCAAATGTATGTGTAAACATACAGAAAATAAATTGTATAAATTGGATTTGTAATAATAAGCCACTAATATGTTCAAATACTATACTACCTTAATCAAATACTACCTTAAGAAGAATGCTTAATTATGGTATCCGTAGAATCTCTGTATTTAATATTTTTTAATTTTCATCAAATTAATATTTTTTTAAAACGTTTTCTAAAAATAATAAATCACTTTTAATTTATTTCTTGTACTTTTGGTGACTTCAAGACTAAATGAACATAGTTATTACCTACTATTGTAAATAAAGTGTTCCTTGTATATAAATAGTTAATATAATTAGTCCAATGGTAGTGGAACAGCTACTTCCCGCCCTAAAGGAGTGAAACGCACTTAAAACATCTTCTTGTTAAATCGTCTCATTTCTCCCCCTATTTTTCCCTACTACTTTTCAAAAATCGGTTTTATTCTTCTTTATATTTTTGTTTTCTATTTTTTAATCTGCCCTATTCAAGGCCTCTTCTAAGACTCCTATTGTGATGTTCTGAAAAAAGGTTTTTACCACCCGAATTTTAAAGGGCAGGATTATTAAGATTAGTGTTGAGTACGCTTAGTTCAAGTCGAGACTATAAAATTAAAATCACTAAGGTTGTGATTAGCAGGGGAAATGTTGATAAAAGATGAAATACAATTGTTAGGAGAATTTCTGGGTGAATATGATTTCATTTGCAGGAGCATTAAGGAGGATGTTCCATTTCAGATTATAGGAATTCAGTAAACAGTGATTGCTGGTATCGGCATTGAACCTTCTGATCCATCTTTATATATATCTTTTAATGTTTATAAAGATATATTGAAAAACACTTTCCCACCAAGATCTATTTGGATGTATTATGTCACTTTACCCATCTTGTGATAGGTGGGAGAAATCGTGAAAAGTGCATGAATTCTATAATCTATATTATATATGCAGATGCCTAGATTATTTTATTTTAAAGTATGCTTATTTTATTTTATTCTTATATTATTTTTTTATATATTATACTAGCTTATATTATTTTATTTTAAATAATTTTTAGGTTTTCAAGTCTACCCAATTCCATTTCATGCTTTTCATTTAAAAAAATAAAGTTTGTTTGTTAGCCTGTAATATGGGCCCTTCTCCTTTTCCATTCAATTCCAATATCTCAGATCCCTTAAATTTCCTAAGCTAAGCCTTGCACTTGGGGGAAACCTGGCGGTTGAGGCTGATCTCGCACAAATTACCTCTCTACATAACCGTTGTCCAAGAAACAGTACAGGATCTACCACATTTCTACCGAACCAGAGACACTTCAAGAGCTCTAGTGGTACAGATTTTTTAAAAATAAATTTATTAATGCTTTGAAGTCCGTGAAATTTGAACACAAGCTAAGCTATGATATAGTTCACGAACTAACTATTATTAAATAATTGTTCTTTAATTTTCATTGCCTTCGTAAAATGAGTGAATCAATCTTTTTTTTTAATCCAGATCTTGCAAAATCATTCAATATATTACGATATAAATAAAATGTTATCTTTGGAGGTTCAAATGAGAAATCAATGGTTACAGTTTTCGGTGAAATTCGTTTCAGTATGTGGGGCACATTTATTTTTAGTTTTAATTGTAAGCCACAAAATATGACCATTGTTATTTTTTTTTTTCTTAACCCCTTTGGTTGTTATTAATATTTGAAAAATAACATATTAATATTACTAATGATACATTGTATCTCTTTTACTGCACCAGCTGCATTTTAAGAGAGGATTGTGTGAAGGATTTTCTGAACATTAATTAAATGGAAGGAGTGGGGGATCTAGTGATGGGGCTCACTAGTTCTGTCTGATTGGAGTTTGTTAGTAGTTTACTCAGTCCATGTTGAGTGTCTGTACGTGTGTTTGCCAGCGCTGAGGTCGGCCTGTCGGTGTAAGTGCGTTTAATAGTGGGTTCGTGCAGTGTTGGAGGCTATCAAAGAATTTGATATGCCTCCGTATGATGAAGTCCGTTACCGTCGGGAGCCCGAGAGTCTCGTGTATTATGTCCTTTGTAGAGAAGTGTGCCTTACTATACGCCTCAGCATACGGTTTTGAAATTGTTGGAGCCTTTTTGAGGTTGTTGGCGAAATGTTATTCAACATAGGCGCCCCATAAAGGAGTGCTGGTCTAATAACTGCCTTATAGATCATTACTTTGAGGCGGAGTGATAAGTTCGGTGAGGTTAAAAGATGATTTAGCCTGTAAGATTTGGTTCTCACCGACCTGATCTTCTTATTGCAATGTTGGGATAACGTCAAGTGCCGGTCGAGGATGACACCGAGCTACGTTATCCAATTCGCAGGTTTGTTTACTCTGCCTGCTACTCTATAAACCTTAGGAAGGAGAGTTTTTGGAAGGAGAGAATAATACAGTCGGTCTTCTTGGAATTAACTGTAATATTCAATCCGTCCAGTCTTTTAGTTATTTCCTCAGTTCATAGAGCTCTCTCTGCATTCAATGCTTAATTACTTTATTTAAATCTGACTTGATTATTTGAGTTTTTATAAATATATATTTCTTTCTACAAGTAGTATAATTAGAAATTATCTTTTACTAAACGTAGATGATCTTTACATGTTTATACTCCAAATCATCCATCCTACAAATTATTTTTATTATTATGTTATATCATTTTCTTGTCGTAAACATGTATTAAAGAATTAATTAAAATTCCCTTTCTGCAACCAACTTCTCAACACAATAAAAGTGTTAGCAATTTTTTAAAATTTGAATGAATAAGTCAATTTTTTTAAATTTGAATGAATAAGTCAATTTTTTAACGCAGTTCTAATTGTCATTGGTCCTTATCGGAATACGAGATAGTGTTCCTATTACATATTCATTTATTACAACAGTTTGATTCGCTATCTTTTTAGATTAAATTCGTTTAAATTTTCGGTATCGCGATTAGCAATATGTAGTACAGTCTTATCTAAATGTGGATATAGATACATTTCATGATTAGGGCAATCATCATCGAATGAGCAAGTTACACCGTAATCTATTTTTTTTTGTTTGATTTTTGGCGCCATAGATATATTCTAGTATTGCATTGCGTTCTTTTCATTCATATCTTATCTTATTTACTTCACAATCAAATTCTAATGTTTTTTCACTATTTTAAACTAATTAACATTATCTATTTTCCTTTAATTGCTCTATATGAATGTGAAATGTGGTCGCTAATACTGAACTATGGGTAGTGAAGATCTTGGAAAATAGTAATAAGAGCGAAGAGCATTCGTTCAGAAAATGGAAGTCTGCTGAAGATTATATAAATTTACACAACGTGGAATGAAGGATCATAAAATCTGTTAATATAATTGAAATGATAGAATATTTCTTTGTTTTATATATGTATTATAAAACCAGTTTCCAGCCACAAAAATCATTTATTGCTTTAAAAAGTTTCGGCTCTAAAAGTCATTTACATGACAGGTAGACAGACCTATTTGGACATACGGAGTTGAGCTTTGGGGCTCTACTAAATCATCCAATTCATCTTGTATCCAATCCTTACAATCCAAAATCCTTCGTAAAATCCTCAACGCTCCTTATTACGTCACAAACAAACTCATCCATCATGGTCTTCCATCTTCCATTCCATGGTCCATCCTTCCATGAAAAGCCCCATACACACTTGAATTCGCTAGTCCCTCAACTTGCTTCCCATAAGCTGGCCTCGAGACCTTCTACTATAGAACTTTATTGGAGTGCTATCAATGGGTAGTTTCTCTACAAGTGTTTTTTTTTTTTTCATGTCCTTTGTTCATATAGCAGATTTACTTGATGTAATATAATTACAGTTGTAAATATCAATAAACTAGTCTAAAAAAAAAAAGTCTTTTAGAATTGAATTGATAATCATGTGTTTATATTAAATTATATAATATTATCTGCAATAATTAATATTAGCTTTAATTGGAAATGCAACTAAATAGTTGAAAACCTTTGTAAAACAGGAGATACCTAAAATTGGTATACAATTGTAGGTGCCATTTCTATTGTCACAATTCTGAATTTTATAGATATATTAAAAATATATTGTAGAGCAATATCGAGATATGTGTATCTCTTTGTTAATAATGAATGACCGTTGTGAATAATAAATTTTGAATATGCAATCGTTTCTGTGATTCACATATGCAAAATTTTTGTTTGTATATTTAACCTCTGTTTTATGCTAACATGGCTAACTGTGAGAATCCTAAATTGCAGAGAACCGACATTTTACCCCCTCTCCGAAGGACGGCATAAAAGAGTTTAATTCTGACAATTTCCTCTTACTAAATATTTTTATTTCGAAATAAATAATAACTGTTTTCTGTAAATATAATGTTTTAGTTATTCATAAATTTGTTCCTATATTTCATTTAACGTCACTTTGGCTAATCTGAAGATGCTACTGTGGGAACCCTAATTTTTGCCTATCCAAATATAATCAGGATCAGGAATCTTTAACGAGTGCCTGACATCGCACATGGACGGAACCACCATTTTATGTCCCCTTCGAATGACAGCATAACCAAGGCTTTTTCCTTTTTTTTTTAAGAAATCCTTATGTTACATACGGAGCTTCGAAAAAGGTTGACCTTGGGCAGAGAAGGTGGTTATTTTAGCCAATTAATCACTTTTGATCCCAACATCTGTTATACTAAATCAATTGTTTGCGTTAATCATTTTTGTAAATGATTTACAAAAAAGGCGTAATTCGATTTTGGTAATAAAATAACGTTCATTATTTGCTTTTGAACTGATGGTTTCCAAAAGTAATCCATTGTATTTTTGAGAACATATATGATTTTCCTTAACTAATTATGGCTAAACCAATTTTGCTACATCAACAAATACAGGGAGATTTCTATATTAACAATATAAATGCACAATAAATAATTTTACAAGTAGATAGAAAGATCAGTTAACAGCCTGGGATGGTCCCTGGGATCTGGAGAACCTTCATTGGGCTCACCCAACCTCTATAAAGTAGGTACCCAATATCATCTATTTGTTGCATCATCTCTCTGCTCAACCGTAGTCATAGACACTGTACAGTACTTAACCCCAAAATCCTTCATGAGTTGTACTGGTTTTTTTTTATTTGAAGATAATTTCACTTGATGTGATGATCACGATGATCGTGGGATGATAATCATTGAGCAACAATCTCATTTCGCATTTCATCAGAACAGCTTCACCGTTGAACGATAATCACTATAATTGCTTTGAAGATAACGGTACTTCCATGGGCGTAAAGCACGCGGGTCATCGATGGCTGAGAAATATATTGCTTAAACTTATTTATCTTTATCCATATTCATAGTTGCTTTTAATGTATTTATTGATTAATTGTTTTCTCTCTATTTCAATTCTAATTAGTTTCTCTCATTTCAGGTAAGTTGGACCCTTCTTTTGTATCAGTTATGATTTATGAATTTATCTTAAAAATGACAAAGGTACGTGATTTGTGATACAAGGTTATTAATAAATAAAATTTACAGCTAATGTTTCTTTATGTTTAAGTTATATCTAACGATTAGATTTTATGCGATTTTATATAAAATATGTCTTCTGTAAGGGGCTGTTTGAGTATTTTATCCGTGTATTTCTTTCATATGCATATATTTATATATTGCATAGTATTTATAATAGTATAGGGTAGCAAATGTACTTGATTGGCTTATTTATTTATAAGAAAGGGTATTGTAAGGTTTAAATATTGTAAAAATGGGATCTTCTGTAAGAACAAAAACAGAAGAATGCTGTTTGTTAAGAATGGGTTTTATTTTATTAGAAGCATTGTTCATTTAAGAAACAAAAAATATTCTCAGAACCAAAAATTTCAATACGAGTTTTTCGTTTTAGTATCAAGAGTTGAAAATCATCGGGAGTGAATACAAATTGTAAGGGATTTTAATATTTAAGAGGAAGCAACAATATCAATCTCGAAGGCGGATACGAGTATAATTCTTGCTCTCCCGTTTTGATCCATCTAATTTTCCTTTTGTTTCCTTAAAGTTGATTGGACTAATGTTTAATTAAATCTCTCCATTTTAAATACTGTGAATTAAAGTAGCAAATCCATTTTCGGTATACTCTTCCTCAATTAAGACGAAAACAAGTGTGATATTTTTCCACTGATCGTCCCGTAATTGATATGTACGTAATAGCTGATAAATATTATATAATTTTAATTTGTTAGAAAGCTTTCTGGTAGTTCGGGGTAGCTTAATCTTAGAGCGCTGAATTGTCGTGGTTCAGATCCCGGGTTTAAATCCGCCGGTGGCTGATGATTTATCTACTTCTCGAACAGCGGGAGAGGGATCCTGTGGGATCTGAAGAACCCTTCTTTGGCTCACTCAGCCTCTATAAATTGGGTACTCTTAATTTGGGGAAATTTCTAGGGCAAATCACCTCCTTCCACAAATGTTGTCCTAGTTACAGTACAGTCTCTACCACTTACTGAACCCAAGACTCTTCATGGATCTCAGTAGAATATTATTTCTTGGTTTTTTATAATTCTTTCTAGCCGTAATAGTATATTATGTTTAATACATATACTTAACACAAGGGTTGTGATTTATAAAATGTATAATTCCAAAAGCTTTGATGGTACTTCAGACATACAGTAATATTGAGAAATAAGGACTTACATAAAAAATAGGCAATTTGTTGGGGGAGGAATCTCTAAATTGGACCCAAGGCCCCCATTTTCCCGCAATCGGTTTTCCTTCGCGGAGACGAGAGTAGCTGTCAGCGGGTGGGGTCTTCAACCTCTCTCTCCCTTTGTTCTTTGTAAGCGCCAGTCAACTTGCTCTTCTGTTGATGGCCCCTGGGAGGAGTGCCCATTAATTTAGGGGAAAGCCTGTCTCTGATAGAAATCCTCTGCCCAGTTGTTTCCGTTGTTCGGTTGGTAAATATAGGCTCGTCTCCTCAACGGAGAGATTTTAAGGAATTTGTGAATTTCAATATTAATAAATACAAATATGTATATATGTATGTATATATAAAAGAATGTTTTACTTTATATTTTTGAGAATCAGTCTATACGTTAAACTTTCTTTTGGTGACTTATTTAAGGCTATACTAAAGGTACAATTTATTTATACACATTATAAAAGTGTTAATTTTGTATTTGGACTAGTGTATTATTTAGTATAATTCACTAAAAGCCAATTTTTTCACTTTTGGGGCAGATTTTGAGATGGTACTTTGATTGAGTAATGTGGTATTAAACATTTCGCCATCAATTTTTAAATTTCATTTTTGTATTAACGTTGAATTAGTGTTTATTTTGTGTTATTTAATATTTTATCTATTTATTATTTATTATTTCATTTTCATTTGCAATTGCGCATCCACCAAATTTGATCGAAGTGTCTTTCTCTTCGCTGTTCTACATGATTATCGAGTTTTGGAATAAAAGTATCAATAGTTGAGTAGATCTTTTGGCCAATGTCTTTTTAATATTTTCTTATCAAGTCCAGGTAACAGAGAGTTGGAAAGCGGAAGAACAAGTATGTTTGGGTGATATTTTGTCGATGAGTGGAATGTTATGAATATATGATTTTATAGTGGGGCTGTTCATCTCGTTGTGTATAGTGTGATTCGAAATATACCATGGTGCATTAATAATTTTTCTGAGAATTTAGGGCTGTGTTGTTTGTATCTTGTGTATGTGAACTTTTTTTGCTGAACCCCAAAGTTCTGTTCCCCAAATTTTAAAATTTAATATAATTCGCTAAAATCCAATTTTTCGGGTGTTGTGGCATGATTATGAGAACAAGTAACATAGTCTCGAAACGTCGCTAAAAGAATGTTTAACGAACATCCTAAATCTCAATAACACTTCATTATATATTTATGCATGTAAGGCGAAAATCTGACCCTATTGTACCAGTAAAGCACTAGTGATACCAGTGACAATATAAGAGTCAGAAAAATAGGACTCCCATTGTAGCATCGTTCCATTAGTCATATCATCAGTTCCGTCAGTGTCATAGCAGCATAAAGTGTCGTTAAATAAACAAACAAACAACTAGATTCTAAAAATCCTAAAACGTATCCACGGACCAAGAAAAGTAGGCGAATAGTGGTCTAGAAAAAACATAAGATAGGACTGTATTGGGGAATGAAGGACTTGAAAATGGGAATTAAAAATTTTGGGAATTTTTTGTATACCGAGTTTACTATACAAGATAGATATTTGAAAAAATAAAGTAAATTGGTTTAGACAATTTGCCAGGTCATCAGGTGATTATAGTTCTGTTAATTTATGAATGGTTCTGTGAAATACAACAGTATAGTGTATATTATAACTAGGGCCCGGATTTATATGCTATAAAAATCCTTAAATTTGTACCTATAATATGCATTTATTTTTGGGAAATATGGAAGCAAAACTAAATAAAAATGCAAAATAAAAGAATGTATTATATACTTTTTAATTTCTAATATTAAATCTTTATAATATTAAAAATTAGTTACAAAAAGCTTAATCGTCTTTCAAATCAATATTTGAAATTGTGTACATCCTTAGATTATCGAATGTGAAGCTCTGACGATCAGGTCGCAATATTTTTTTGTACCTACTAAATGATCTTTCAACGTCGACTGATATAACGGGAGCTCTTTTAAAACATGATGCTTCACTAGGGCTGAATGACATATCTTTTTCTCTAAAGTTTCCTTTTAGAATGTTGCAAATGGATCGTAACTGTTTTAGCCCAGGGTTGTTTTCGAAAACGTGTTGGACTTTTTGTTCCATGGACGCTTTTTATTTTTTGCATGGGATCATCTACTATTTTCAGACTTTCTGATAAAAGCAATTTAGATTTTCAAGACTTTATTGTTTCAACTAAAAAAAAACAAAATTTGTCGAAATGTAACATGAATTTTGTTTTTAAGTTTTTTTTTCCTTTAATTTCTTTGCTCTTGATATTGCCGACGCTGTATCATCAAATTTGGAAAGAACGTCTTCGATCTTATCAAAATGTTGGTAGTAGTATGCATCTAGCCAAGCTCCCCATCTTGTGATTATTGGTTCCGGTGGTAAATTTAATTCTGGGTAATTTTTTTTAAATACTTTCATGAAAAACTTCATTCCCACTAATTCCAAGGCGTCTGAAAAGAAGATCTTGCAATTGTTATTTCAGTACTACCACCGGGGTAGTTTCTTTATCCATGCCTCTTTGTATCACTCCTGTCATTTACTTGTTGTTTTGATATAATACAGTTAAAAATTTCAATAAATTAATTAGTTTAAAATAAAATATAGGATTGAGCTCTGAGGACTATTGAGTCATAAAAAGGAAGGAAGTAAACAAGAACTAATCGAAATGAAAAGTGCGACAGAGCAGCTGGTGATAAAGAACGAAGTGACAGGAATGAGATAAGAGGCCGTTTGGAATGTCACCGTTCCTCTGTTCCTGTTACCCGCCAAACCGGTTACGTCAATGGACTGCCCCCTCTGACTCACGATCGTTCTTATCTCGAGTCGTGGCTCGCTATCAGTTGTCGTGTGCTCAGTAGTGTGTGTGTGTTCGCTCCGTCAGTGTCACAGCCGTTCTTCCTTCATGTTACAGGTCGTAACCGTATCTGGCAGGACCCGTTCCGCTATAAGTATGTAACTGTTAACTATTACTAGAACACTACAACTTTTTCGTTTCGAATATAAATAATTACATACATAAAAAAAGTGAGTTAATTTTTTAATTAAAAAATATTAAAAATTGGTGTTCATCAACGCCAGTTGTAATGCAAAATAAATCACCTAATTCCTTAAAATTCAATAAACTGCAAGAAGAACAACCAGAAAACCACCGAACCATTTATTTATAGGATTATGGAAATTTGAAAAATAAAATAAAAAATCGCAAACTTATAGTCAGTCAAGTTTATATTTGCACTTGGCTAAAAGTATTTTTGAGTGTTTAAGTTTTTGTACTCAAGGAGTGCTGCAATGTGTATACCGTTCAATACGCTATATCATAATTAATACTTTCTTTTAATGTACTAATAAACTTTTTCGATAAAATCGTTATACACAAATTAAAAATTGGGGTCACATGTGGTCTAGTGGTTAGCATAACTGCCTACAATGCCCAAGATCGAGGGTTCGCAGCCCGGCAGGACGCCCTAAGTTTTTTTAAAGGGAGTATAAAATCGTTAGTGATAGTTTTCTTCGGAAGGGACGTAAAATTAGAATCCCGAGCCTATACTGTTTCAAGTACTCATTTTAGACGGTTATACCTGAATAGGCAAATTTTACGACTCTCATCGTCTGATCAGCCATATCACCTTAAAGTGACGTCAAATTAATAAACAAACATATAAAAATAAAAATATTTCTGAGCTACCAGACATTACGAAATTCCCAGTAAAGAAACATAAGAAGAAACGGAAAAAAAATTGCAGCAAAATGGATTCTGCCGGTCTATAGTGTGCCGCAATTCCTTTGAGGGCATCGGGGTACTCATTCAGACGACAGTTTGTGATTATGTGAAGGATATTGACCTTTTATGTCCTCCATGAGCATATCTTAAATTGCACCGTCTTTATGATTTTTTGCTTCTTATTGGCCTACTAAGGAACACGTCATTTCAGCCTATCTTAGCCTTGATCTTTGCCCAGTTTTCCTTCATACGTTACCAGTGTTTCTGCTTTCTTTGCTCCGGCCATTTCTTTCCTGTCGTCAGTTTTTCTTAAAAACCCATGTGGGCATTTAGTTTCTTTACGGTTGCTTTCAATAAGATTCTAGCAAGTAATCTCCATCTCCTGTGAACAATTTCTACCTCTTTGAACCAGGCTAGATTTGTCTTCTTTTCTTTAAAATCCGGTTCGTCAATCGTAAGGGACACATGAACCATAGTTCATAAAGTGTGACAAAATGGAGTAAGGAAGAATACCCTTTGCTTTCACGATGTTATCTTGGCATATCTCAACAACTAAAATAGACCTTTAGTACTTTCTTACAAACAACTTAACAGAGCAACTTCATGAGTACGTGTCTCTCTAAATACAATTGAAAAATCAACTCGGAAAATAATTGTCAGCGAGTGATGGAATTTAAATCCAATCAAAAAATGAATCAAAATTCAGGATGATATATTTGTCACACATACACACACGCGCGTAAGGAAACACACCCGCATATATTAAGATGATGTTATTTATGAACCTTCTAGCGGCAGTGGTTGTAATTAGTTAAAAGTATTTTAATTTTTCTGTAAACAAAGTTGAAATTATTAATCGATTTATGCAATTTAAGTGTTGTGAAATTCTAGGATATTTTTAAAAAATTAAAATATAATTTATTTTTACCCGTTTATTTATATCTATTAGATTCGGTTTACTAATTAAGTTTCCTTGATTTTCTGGAATTGTAGCAATCTAATTCCTACTTTGATCGCAACATTCATTATATTTTTTCCCTTCCAAGAAATGCTTTATTCATCTCTTCTACTTATCTCGTAATGGTTCTTGGAAATTGATAAGATACAAGTTTCCTGGCTTTTTTGTTGATCGGATTGTATTTTTTACGAAGGGATAATCAAGTATTGTAATAGTGAAAACTTTAAATTTTCTGATTTAAATACATATTTCAATTTTTATCATCTCCGAATTCATTCTGACTCGTTTCGACGTATGCTCTGTATCAATGTTCATACGAGTACCCATGAATAAAACGGTTTGTCTGAGAAAATCTAAATTTTATATATGTGATTTGTTGCTTCATCTAGTTGTACATCTTTTTTTTTTTTTGATCACCAGGAGACAATAGTTCAATCAAAGCTCATAATGGATTTTTTATAAAAATTTATCTCTTCTCAAAAAACGAATTCCTTAAGAGATATTTATTGAAGTTTCATCCCTACAGAAACAACATAACAAAGTAAAATAAGTAATCTGTTAACTGTAAAAATATTCTTAAAATATTTATTAGTACTTTGTGATAAACAATAAATGATAATTTAATCATATTTGATACTATATACGAAAATTTTCATTTTACAAGCAAGATTACATTTTGACTCCCCCCCCCCCGATTTATAGTTTAATATATGTACAATGAATATTCGTGTTGTTCACATCAAATATATGTTTATTTAGGAACAATATCAGTTATCAATAATCTAATTTCGAGATACCAATTAAACCATATCAAGATATTAATGTAGACGATTTTACGACGTAGAACGATTGATAAAAAACTAAGTAAATAATAATATTGAATCACAAGTATTTATCAATGGAGACGTATTCAAACAGGAAGTTTGTTCGACCAAAATTGAGAATCATTGATATTATTCCGAACTGTAGCAATAATTTAACTTGAGGACACCTAATATATCTCGTCAAGATTTTGTTCAATTTGTTTCCATCTTAAACATTTAAAAATATTAAAAAAATTATAACAATTAATACAAAAATAAAATAAAATATTTTTTTTATGAGTACTACCGCTGTGTAGTTTCTCTATTTGTCTTTACCAGTAGGCACCATTACAGCAATTTACTTGTTGTATAGTTATAATAAAGATTAAATTAATAATTTTTTTTAAGATATCTTTTTTTATTCTGAAATATGCATACTTATATATGTAGTTAAATAATCGGACAATAGGAGTTTAGGAGTTTAGGTAAATAATTAGTCAAAGTAATTCATACGTAATACAAATAATTATGAAAATCTTTTTACTTATTATTATTTTTATTTATATTTTAACAGTGTTAAAATTCAAGGAAAAAAATTAATAGTATTCTTATCCATGAGATAACCTGAAATATAAATATACATAGCATATTTAAGAACGTAATAGTTCTTGTGGTGTTTACACTCGACTGGTATACCAAGGTTATGATGTTTACAAATTATCTAATGACACCTATCTCTTTTCTTAACCTATTATATTTTTATAGTTTTGAGTTGTATTAATTGAGGTGATGATTTTATAGCTTCTTTATTGTTATAAGGTTATTTTTTAGTCTTCGTTCAATCGAAAAATTAGCTAAAGAACGATGAAATTTTAACTACATCGAATTTATCTATAAATTGATCTACATTATCATTTTATCTAATTAAAAATAAATTTTTCTGGAAAATTTATACAAATTAAAATTGAACGATATATATATCTTGAATTTATAAAGCTTGAAGTCCATAAAGACGTCTGTGGATTTTATGGAAAACATAGGTTTTAAACTGGGTTTCAGTTTTTAAAAATTCCTTTCGAAGAGCAATAAAAAGAGACAATACTGTTCCAGTTATATTGAATATAGAAGCGTTTTATAAGAAGAAATCATTTTTCGTTTCTCGTTGTAAACCGGAAGAATATGGTATATAGTACCCAATAAAAAACCGTATCTATATTTATTATTATTTTATTTTTATATATACATTGTTATTTCCAATGCTTAGAAGAATCAGCCTTAGGTTATTAATATTAAAATGTTATATTAAATTAATATTAAAATGTTTTTTTCGTTGTTTTTTATTAATTGGTATAATTTTTAAACATTTTATTTTGAAGAGAAAAGATTTGTCAGGGCCGGGATTCGAACCCGGGTCGCCCACGTATCCGTCTTGGTGATCTAACTAACTGAGCTATCCTTGCTCTTAACACGGCCAGAAATCCATTCTCTTCACCGATACTATATGGTAATACCATAGATGTTAATAGGTTCCAATCACCTCCTGAAAAAAGTTCCTCATTCCCCAATCCTGTACTTAAATAATTCCCGTCAAATTTTTCCCAACAGTCAAAAACCTCGGAATCACTTTAGACCAATCCCTCTCCTGGAAAAGCCATATTGCCAATATAACTCGCCGTACTTTTTCTACCCTGAAGAGACTAAACTACACCCGTCGCCTACTTCCATTTGAAACTCGTAGACTCCTAGTTACCTCTTTAGTATTCCCCCACTTCGACTACTGCTGCGCCGTATATGGAGGTGTCTCTGTGGAGCTCGAGGCCAAAATAAAACGTTTGATGAATTGCTTTCTACGCTTTGTCTTCGGGATCCCCAGGGACGCCCTTGTCTCCCGATTTATGATTTATGAAGAGTTGAGGTGGTTTTATCCTTCCTATCGCCGTAAGTATTTCCTTGCATCCTTCCTCTATCAAGTTATCCAATCCAGCCGTCCATTATACATATACGAGCTCCTCAAATTTAAATCCTCCATTCATTCCCGTGGTACCCGTTCACACCCTTCTGATTTGTATATAGAGGCCCATCGAACCGCTGCTTTCGACGGATCGTTCCTGATTCGGTCCTGTTCCCTGTGGAATTCTATCCCTTCTTCCATTCGCTGTTCCAAGACCCTTCCTACCTTCAAATCCCGCTTATTTGATTACTTCCTATCCCTACAGTTCGCCGAAGAGCGTAGATAAAATTATCGATAGAATATTATTTATTTTGTTTATTCATTTTTATTTTTATTGTGAAGTAATGTTAAATCTTCATTTTTTCATTATCATCAGAAGCTATTTTTTTTTTTTTTTTATACAGAACAAGTTTACAGTATTATTATTTTTCAATTATTGCTGAAGTGCTTATTACGAATTGTTTATTTGTAAAGATTTAAATCCGATCTACTTCTTTCAATTGATGGTTTTAATAAGGAGCCAATTTAACTAAGAATAATATATTAAATATTATTTTATGATTTTATTGATTTTTGTTACATCATAATAGATCATAATGTATCTTAATAATGATAACATTATAATATACTTGAAAACATTGTATACACGATTTGTTCGCTGAGATAGTATGCTAAATTCGTTCTACAAAAGAAGGTTTACATTGCAGGCATAATTTACCTGACAAGAACCACATATCCAACAGTTCTGAGAACCCGATACTGCTCTATATTCAATAGCTTCAAAGGAAATGTGGTACCGTGAAATTTATGTTAAACCCTAGGGAGGACAAATCTGGCATTGCGTATGTGTGTGCGGGCATGTATCTGTTATATCAACACACACAAACATGTATGTTTATATAATAAATATGCATATGTATTTATATTTATATATATATATATATATATATATATATATGAGTGTGTGTATTGCCTCAACTTCACCACATGGATTTCTTGCAGTATGATTTCTTAACTTTAAGAATTACAAATAGTTCTTATACAGTTACATGGAGAAAAATAGATTTTGATCATTTGATATTTTTCCTGGAATAGATTAGTTTTCAATAAACATTGAATTGATTGCAACACGTTATAACTCGACTACAAGATATTCATTGCGTTTTTCTATTAGGTACTGTTTTAATATGTATTTACATTTATTATTTCTTTATAGTTATGACGAAATAAGATTATCTAAGGAATTGCACTTATTATTATAATGGAATAATAAAAGATCAAAACGAACATATCTTCAGACTGATGAAAGTCGAAATTTATAGCAATTGCATCACTTTACTGCCCACCATGAAATAAAAAATACCGAAAAATAGATATGTGATACGAGGAAGAATTTTTCTGCGCAAAAGTATTAAAAAATTCTGAAATTTGCAAAAATGCAAAAAATCATTCTTTTTAAAATTACTGTATTCTCTATTAACATCAGTCATTCATATTCATTCAATATGACAACAAACGTGGTGCTGTTGAAGTAAATAAACGCATACGTTACTGTGTACAGCTGTTATTTTTTAATATTTAAACAACAGAGTTCTCCTGGCTTAGGTATATTTTAATATTACATCACGGCGGAGAAAACAAATATTTGCTTACCTCGTGTTCACATACCACGTCTATGTTTCAAGCACGTCATACGAATACCACGTGTTTCGTTGTTTGAGTACTTTTTCATTTAGTATATTACGAATATACATATAGCATATTACGAGGGATCGAGTAAATATTTTCGTTTTACAGTTTGCATTGTTACAGATGTATAATTTAATTCTGTTATATTAGAATTTAAAAAGATAAATAAATAATACATCTAGCACTACATAATAATAATAATACATCATACATAATAATACATCAAGGGACTTAGGTTCTTTACATGGGAGACTTCTAAGACAACGGTTGTGCAGGGAGGTGATTTGGCCGATATCACACTAAACCAAATTGGGTTTTGCCCCAATTAAAGGTGCGTATGTGTATAACTTAATTTTTGGTGAAACTAAAGCTTTAAAAATTATGCCGATTAAGTAGTTTTAACTAATAAAAAACTAATTAGGATGTAAGATAGTCAGATATTTCAAAGTAATACCGATTAATTTTGAATATTTAATTCAAATTGACAATTTCATAATTATTACAAATGCTCAATTGTAGATAGATCTAGGTGAGCCAAGTTTAATTTTCCTTAAAATGAAAGGAATAATTAACAAGTTATTTAAGATTAGTGCGTGAATTGTTTTAAATGTATTTATAGAAATTTACAACTGTTGAATACATCAAGTAAATACAATGAAAGATAAATCATGTCCAGAGACAAAGGCAAGTAGAGAAACAACCCAGTGGTAGTACTCAAATAAACAGATCAACTTAATAGGTCACGAGGCCATCTTCTTTTCAGACGCCTCGGAGGAAGTACATAAAATTTAAATTATTAGGTTTATTAATTGTTTTTTCCAAGTGAGGAAATTTCTCACTATGAATCCTTCAATGTCTAGTTTAATGATGTTTTTATTGTACTTTACAATAGTTCATTAAGGTATGGAGTTTTAAGTTCTGACAAAGTTTAACGCTTGTTATAACTTCATGAGGCTCTTTTTCATAAATACTTCACGAAGTTGAATGGGGAAAACTTTATTAGTGTATATACAGTAGCCTTGTTATTAAGTAAAGCGTTTCTCTCTATTGTACGCATATGACTAAAATAAATATGCGACTAAAAACCATGCTTTTAATGAATATTATGAAATTTTTATGTATCTTAAGTTTTATATATGGGAGCAGGGTAGCTCAATGGTAGAGCGCTGAGTTGATATGCTGAAGATCCCGGGTTAAAATTCGGCAGATAAATTATTTAATTTGTTAACAGCTATATGGGATTAGCAGATCCTTCTGGGGCTCACCCAGTCTCTATAAGGTTGATCGTGACCTCGGACTAGTGCCTTCTCTTACAACATTATTCCTTAAAACAGTACAGTCTCTACCCTAGACCCTTCATGGATTGCAGTGGTACAGTTTTTTAAAATTTTCATATACAGATTTTTTACTTCTTGAAATTGAAATTAAATTTGCTACTATTAGCCCACTAAGACGACAAAACTATTCTATAGCTCACTTCTATTTGTTTATCACTGACTAAGAATCTTATGGTTTTAAGTCGCAAATTTTTTTATGTGCTATGAAAGTTTTAAAACTATCTTGATAAACATTTAAAACGTAATAAAAACGAGAGTGTTTCTATGCAAATGTAGAGATACTATCAGTTAGAAGTGCCTTAATAACAGCACAGCTGTTTCTGATTGCAGCACTGCTAGTGATAAAAACAATTCGAGTTGGAAGTAGTTTCACCTCTTTTCAAAACTCTCAATTAAATCATTGCTGAAAATAGGGAATCGAAATGCACATTCACTTATTCAAATTTATTACTTCTTATATCTCGATTTTTTTATATATTACTTTGCAGAATAAATTGTTTTTTTTGTTTTTTTAGTATAAACAGCTTGAAAACACAGTTCTATACCTGAATTACCAACAGCGTATTTAACTTAATACATTCCGTATCTTCACTCAACATTTCGTATTTAAATAATATACAAATTAAGTAAATGTTAATCATACTAATATTGCTCCGGGTATTTTGCTATCCGAGTTAATTATTATGAAAACGATAATAATGATTTAAAAAACAAAAACAAGTCCATTAAAATTAAAAATATGTTTTATACAAGCCTAGTTAATATTTTGAAGTGTCTGAAAAATACTAGACACACAAGGCCTTGGTGTAATGCGGGTCGCACATGTTTCACATCACCGACTAACGCTTCACTGATCTGGAAGTAAACAGATTCATGTTGGAAAAATTGTTTCTGTTATCAATGATCCGTATGATTTTTATTATTAAAAAAAAAATAAAAATCAATTTTGGTTCCTTACAAATCACTCATTAATTAAGTAAGAAAAGGCTGTAAGTTTTCTTACTTAAATAACTAACATGTATTTTAGAAATTTTATGTTATCCTAAATTTTCGAACTGTTGTAGTTATCAGTAAACGCTAAAATTTACCAACGTTTAGGATGGCTACATGCTTAAAAGTTTTGTTGATATTACTGGAAATTAAAACTGATAAAATTAATACTAACAATCTCTCCTATCCGAAACACTATGTATTTTTGCGTTCTAATTTTTTTTTTATATAGTATATAAAAAGATTGGTTTTGTTTTTTAAATATCTGGGAATAAAAAAATCATTTGGCCTGACTCAAACAACTTTTTTTGAAACTTTGAAAAAAGCATTCAACCCATTGATGCAACTGGGGTATTTTTAGTTAGCGGTAAACAAAAGAGATATTTGTATTAATTTAGAAAAATAGAATAAAGATGTTAAAGTAAATAACTTTTACGTAGCCTATAAATTCCACCACAATAAAACTTCCAAGTTATCAAAGCAATTACTACTCAATATATTGTTGAAGTAATTTATTGATATGCATCCACTGCGCATAAGAAGGAAACATGAAAACTTAAAAATATCATAAAACTTGTCCCTTATTGGTTAATCATTCCTAGAAAGAGAGATAAAATGGATACTTGACTTTTTTTTATAGTCGAATGTCGCAATCTGCCATATGCAAGAGCTATGATTATGCAAATATAATTATAGATAGATATATGAGGAGCTGGCGAACAGAACCGGAAGTATATAGAAGCATTTTCAGATATTTGTTGTAAATTGGTATTATATTGTAAATAAATCTTGGAGGATGCGGGAAAAAAAACAAAAAACATTACATTATTATAGTTTTATATTCTAGACATTATTTATAAAATAAAAATGGACTAGTCTGGTTTTATTCGGAAAAGATGGACTTATCCGGTTTTGACCGTAAACATGTGACAAATCCGGTTTCATTAGTATTGGAAGAATCCGATTTTGTATTTAAAAGGACTTTCAAAGATGAGACGAAAAGTATAGATTTGAAAGATTTATTGTGTTTTTAAGAAAATGAGATAACAATTTTCGTAATATCCACTCCTACCTTCGCAATTCTCAATATTATTACATTCACCTACTCCTCCAATCTCATTTTCTTCAATGATGCCTGTAGATCCTGATGTAGCCTGTATTACCTCTTTATACCATTCGACTTCCGGATACTCGACTCATTTATCACCAAATCGCTTTACTAAAATACTAACATACAGTCAGATTTTCGTCCATTTCTAACAGTTAAAATGTAATCATAAACACAAAGCTCTCACAACAGTTGAAAAAGTAACAACTGATTAACTTTTTTATTCATATTTTAGAGTTACCGCAGAAATGCTAGTGTTACAGTTTTTTACTTAATATTTCATTTTTGCTGGACATTTCCGCTTTTGATTAAAAATGTGTTAAAGATATGAACACTACATGGGACTTCCGCGAGTCCGCTTTAGAATGAAAAATGAATATACATGCTAAAAATTCGGAATAAACCTATTTTGTTTGAAAATGCACTTTTTAAAGCTATTTTTTCCCTACTTAGAGACAGTTTTCATTAAAGATATTGACAGGGATCGACTTAACAAGGTCCAAGGCATCGTGATTCGAAACAAAAGTGTGTTCGAATTATAGTGGACTAATCCTGTTCTGTTCGCCAGCTCCTCATATTATAATCTTTGACTAAATATGAATATCTTAAAAAAAAATATATATCCATGATAAAAATGATTAAACAATGAGAAAAATATTTATAGTTTAGTCAATTTAAATTATATTTATTTGAAAATAAGACGTTAAAAAGATAAAAAATGCGTACAGATATCTTTTTAGTTCTATTTTTCATTTAAGATTCCGTAGCAGTTAGTAGCTTAGTTATTTAGTTAATTAAGTTTTTTAAATCAACTTATATTCTGATTATTTATTTAGTTTAAGCCATTTTACTGTCATTCCGTTTCTCAATTATACACGATAAAGATACAAATTGTATGATATGACTATTGTACCAAAAAAGTATTGAGCTTAGTGTGTTAATTTATTTTTAACTCAGTAATTAATCAAGAAATAGTTAATTTTAATTGACAAAATACCAATTTATACTTAAATTCCTTGTAAGAGCTGTAATAATTTTTCAGTTCCAGAGAAATCCGATAGATGGTAGCATACGCCTGTAGGCGTATCTTGGGCCTATTTCCTTCGATCCCTTTTAACTGCAACTTAAAATTTATATTCAAGCGATAATTAAAATTAGGTTTTTATAGGTGTCTGTTACATTAATATTAGCCTCTCTGCACAACCTTAGTCCTTGAAACAGTACAGTCTATACCATGTGCTGAACCCCAGACCCGTTCACGGAGTGTAGTGGTACTGGTTTTGTTCCCTATAAAATAGTTATGTATTAGCTTATTCATAAATATATAATTAGATTATAGCTTAAATATTACTCAGATTAGGACACCGAAGCTAAAAGTCTTCGAACTTCGAAGTAGTGATATCCCGTTGATTGTTTGAAGTTGTTGGTGATTAATGATATTTGCAGAAACACAAGGAAATCTACAAACGTAATTGCATATGAAATAAAGAACAAAAGTAATATGTTCTGGTATGGTTATCAACAAATCAGTTCTGTTTTATTAAATTATTAAATAATGCATTTAAAAATGTATTAAAATTAAAATCCTATAGAAGTGTTAAGAGAAGTTGATTTTCTTTGTCAAATAGAAGAAAATCATTATATATCCACTATTTTATTATTGTTGTGTAGACCAGTTAACTTTATATAAAGTAAAAAATTTGCTTTGTTAAAATCTATTGGGTCTATATTAAACCCCTGTATTTTTTTTCTTTAAACATTACATTACATTTCTTAATATATTAGAATTTATTTAAAAAATACATATATTGATAACTACTAAAAGCATCATTATTATTCGTTATTAACAAGTACAAGGAAACAAATGCGGCACAATAGTGTTCTGTTTCGAATTTTACATTTGAAAAATATCCTACCGCATATATCTATAAATTAATAATAATTTATAAAAGCATGCCTATTGTAAAAAAAACAACGTTATTTTGCTGGCTGTTTGCAAATATTTCGCTGATGGTCTGAAAAAAATATTATTTTTTGCTAAACAAACCATTGTGTTCTACTTTATGCAATAAAAACACGTAATCCTTTGACGCGTTTTATTCATAAAATGCATAATTCTAATTATTATCTGGGTCATTCCTTTAATATTATTTTTTAATTTATATTTAAATTATAATAAAATTATTTTATATATGAAGGGAGCGGAGTGGTTCAGTGATAGTGCACTGAGTTGCCATGGCGGAAATCCTCGTTTAAATCCCGCTACGGGCAAGACTTATATTTAGTCTGTTTACACCCGGAGATGGATCATATAGGATCTAGGGCCCTCCTGGGGCTCACCCAGTCTCTGTAAAATGTTATAAAAATAGGGTACTCAAAATAAGGTGGGAAATCTGGTGGTCGAGCTTGACCTAGACCAAGTCACCTACTTGCAGAACTGTTGTCCATGAAACAGTACAGTCTCTACCATGTTCTGAACCCATTCACAGGTTGTAGATGTACAGGTTTTTTTATATATGATAAAAATTATCATTTATATAATAATTTCTTTATTGTAATAATATTTAATAAAAATGTTGTATATTTGTAGATGACAATGCCTCCATGATTTCCCTGTAAAATATCTTTATGGTTCTATCATTACTCCCGGATTTCAGTAAATGTCATGTATGTTTAATGATTAACAACTTCAAACATTAAACATACTGTTAAAATATATATAATATTTAAATAATGTGATACAACATAATATATAGCTTGTGTAAAAAAAAACCCATGATATACGTGACAATATGCGATTTGGTCGGCTTTGGACATAATAAAGACGTATCAATAAAAATCCTTCTTCAAAAAATAAAGCCTTTTCTGATTCAACAGGCACTTATCCGCGATGATGTACGATATTCCCTTTCAAGACTCTTTTCCTCCTGTTTATCCTTAGTTTCTATTGTTAATATTTTATTTTATATTTAATCAATAAAAATAAAATAAAATATTAACAGTGTATAATGGTCAGGGGGGGGTCAGAATAAGAATGAATGTACCTACGGTTCGACCTAAGATTTAGACCATCTTCAGGGTTGTGGGAATACCCCCACAAAAACTCTTTAAAACATTGCAGTACTAAAGCAGAATAACAGTTCGTTATTTACGTATAACGTAAATTCTAGAGCATAAGTAAAAGATAAATTATGAAATAACTCGTGAGAAATAATAAGAATGCAAAGAAATTTAGAAGTTAGTAAAACAACAAGGGGGTGATTTAGTTTTCAAAAATAATGATTACCAGATTATTACTAAAATTACAAATAATAATATTTTTCAAAATTGTGTACAAAAGTAAATTTCTCATGAGTTGTTTTATAATTTATCTTTAATCATTATTATAGTACTAGCTTATGCCCACGGCTTCGCTCGCGTGGAATTTGGTCTGCCACATAAAGTTTCGTGAAAGATCATTTTAAATAAATAATTAAATTATTTTTTTTAAATATAAGTTACTCGTACATCGGAAATTTCAGATGTCTAATTTCAAAACTGACGGATTCTATACAACCTTTGAACCCCTATTATATTAAAGGAGAACCCTTGGGGTGGAATTATTCAAATTACTTTCTTAAACTACACAAAGAACCTATCTACAAATTTCAAGATGCTAATAGCCTTTCCTTATTTGCCTTTAATTATGTACTATAATGGGGGTGGGACATGCCCCCGTGCCCCCACATAAATCTGCTCTTGCTGTAGCCTATGATGTATAACCTATTTTACTCAGTAAGTTTCATCCAAATCCGTACAGTAGTTTTTGCGTGAATGAGTAACAAACAATAATAAAAAAACATTCGCATTTATAATATTAGTAGGATATCAAACCAATAGTGTCACTCGTGTTCTTTCTGTTATTTTAACCACTATTATCATGTGATTTGCCTTTAATTATGTACTATAATCGATTCTCCACAGTACCTAAAAAACTGTGGGGGGGGGGGCACGAGCCAACGTGCGCCACTCACCCTAAATCCGCGCTTGCTACATACATTGTTATTCTGATGTATAACCTACATTACTGTAAAGTTTCATCCAAATCCGTTCAGTAGTTTTTGCGTGAAAGAAAGACAAACATACAAACTTTCACATTTATAATATTGGTAAGATATCAGTTCATCATTTTCGTTTATATAATCTGTTATTCGTCTTTGGTACTGAAACATATTATATATTTTTTTCTGTTTCTCTTTTCTCAGACCTGAAGATGGTCTACATCTCAGGTCGAAACGTTTGCTAAACAAAATAAGTCATTCTTATTTGTGTAATTCATTGTCTGCAGTGACCATTTTACACTATTTTTAGAATTATCCAGTCCACCATTTCCAATAATTAACATCTGAAATAAAGTTCATACTTTTTCTAAATTGAAAAAAATTACGAACTTTATTTCAGTTATTAATATTTTATTGTCAAGTAAAAAAATAATAATATTTAATAGGATCATCAAAAAATAAATAAAATCGATGGCCTAAATCCAGTTACTTTCTTGCACTTTTTATACCCATTGAATTATGTGGGCGTCCAAGACAAACACCACGTGGACTCTTAAACTTTTCCTTCTAGGTACCAATACACTTATATAATTCCAAAAAATATTTTAAAATACCTCCGAACACGGTTCTGAAGTTAAATAAAAACAAAAAAGTTCGGGAGTTTTCGTTAAATGTGTTAATTGCGCAGCGTTGTGTAATCCCGAAATACAACGGAATAGCGCACTCTGCCGCCAGTCCTTCGCTCGCAAGGTTAGAGACGTCGACTCCCGAAGATCTTGCCCGAGGCATCACCTCAGTGGCGTGAGCTTCTTCAGAACTGGAAGAATATCATTTTCCAAAAGGTGGTTTATTAATTAGTATTATAATATTATGTAATTGATATAATTCTGCATTCTTTATACGTATCTTTATTGACCAGATAAATCCATTCATAGGCATATATGGTGCATACTTGTTTAGATCTTATTTTATTTTTTATAAAATAATATAAGATGTCTGAATATTCTGTCCTCATTGGTGCCTATGGCGCAACTAAAGGATAGCCTCACCTACTTCTGCGAGGGAAAATATTTCACTACTAATATTATTTCTCATACTCGAACTCTTCTAAATCGCTAAATTATTTAGGTTATTATTCCGCACGTTGTCGCTTCGAGTTGAGTTCACAACAAGTTTTAACTTTACATTCGTTTCCCTTTTTATATTTTCCAAAAATTTCAAGTTATCATGAGCTTTAGTATGGAAAAGAGAATTTAATCATGGGTAATTTGTATATTTCGGTGATCATTTCATCTAGAAAAGAACCTTTCAACAAACATATGTCATCTGTTTTTTTTTTTTTATTTTAAAGAGAAATCATCTGTACTTCGAAATATTCTTTGAAACTTTTATTTCTTGATGAAATGATTGCCGAAATCTACTCATTACTCGTATTTTTGGAAAATATTAAAAATGAAACGAATTAAAAGTTAAACCTTGTTGTATCTCAATTCGAAGCGATAACCTGCGAAACAGATAACATTTCTGTTGATAAATGTTTCCTGTCTTTAAATTATATTCAAAATACTTCTTAAATGCCTTCTTGTATCCTAAGATACGATATAATCATTTTTTAAATGGAGTAAAAATACTTAGTTATGCCGTCCTTCGGAAGGGATGTAAAATGGCGGTTAAATACCCCTTTAGCACCGTCCGATTAGCCATAGAGTGGTGTTAAAAGAATAATATATACAATAAATCCATTTAATATTGCACAGAGTTCTTTGGTGGCAATAAAAAACTTGAATCATTTTGATTTTTTCTTTATTTAGGAAGGTTAGTTTTTCATTGTATGTATTTGATATGGAGTGCTACCGATGGGTAGTTTCTCCACAAGTGTTTTTCAAGTCATATTGTACATATTAGCAGATTTACTTATTGTAATATTATTATAGTTGTAAATATCAATAAATTAAATTTTAAAAAAAAATGTATTTGATTTCTTTCCAAAAGACTAAAAAAATATTTTTTACTGGAAATTATACTAAGATTTCTTTTGGATTTAATTAAATTCTTTTGCTGTTTTTTTCGCAAGGATTGATGTATAGTATGTTCATATAAAGAACGTTGGCATTTAAGACATAATCATAGAGGACCAATATTCGTTTTGGTACAAGCCGTGAAACATATAAAATTTCAAGAAAATAAGACAAAAACCGATAAAATTTTAAGGAAAACAGGCAAAAAAACTATAAAATTGTAATGAAGGAAAGAATTTATAGTATAGGGTGTAGTCAATGATAATACAAAAATAAGAATAATATAAATTTTCCTCTCTAATATAAAATTGTAAGATTATCAGAAAAAAAAAACACTTTAAAATTGTAAGAAAATCAGACAAAAGCAATAAAATTATAAGAAAATGAGACAAAAAGACAAAACAATTTGTAGAACATATCTTTCTTTTGATTTCGTCTTCTCATTGAAGGTTAACGACCACGTGCCTAAATGAGTATCTGCCGCGTGAAACAATTCATTGTTCATTCTCTTCTACTCTAGTCTGCATTGTATATATAACAGGTTCAATTTATAATGAAGATATATTGTAAAATATGTTCTATGTAAAATCTATAGATCTTCTAATTTTATATTTAATAAAAAAATTATGGTAATTACAAGATAATAAAATGTGTAGATTTCGTTCTTTTTGTTCGTATAAAAAAAGCTGAATTTAATGATTATTTTATTGCCCATTTTTTCGAACTTATATTAACGTGTTATAGATTTGTGGAGTCTGTTTCGGAAAACGCATGCATATCCTTATTTAGGTAATCTGAAACTTAATTATGATTACTTATGTGAAATAACTCCGTATGTTTGAGATATTTAACATGTAACCTAATTATAAATCCTAATACAACCTGGGACAATAATCTATTCTGATTGCTGAAAGGCATATAAGGGAATAAAGCAAATTGTGAAATCGATGAGTCCTGCTTCTCCAAAATGAATTATAATGTGGGGAGGATATACCCACAGCAATGGGTGTTCGAAGGCGTATGCAGGGAAACTAGGGAGTGTTTCCTGTATTCTGTCCCATATAGACAGCTGAAATATTGACTTCTTGCATTAATGCTGCAATACGACATAGGAATACATCACCTTTACAGGCTATGTATAAGACTTATAATGCTTTTGTATGACCCATTAATGAATTTGAACTCTATGCCTTCTTCCATCCGTCATTCCAATAATTTCCCAGCCTTCAAATCCCGTATATTTCATCACTTATTATCCCAAAATTCCCAAAAAATCGGAAATAATAGGATCAGTTTTGAGTTAAAATTCTCTCATTCGATAAATTAATGATCTTTTTTTTTTTAATGTACACTTGTGTGTGTGATAATGTATGTATATATGAATGTGTGAGATATAAACCACGTACATATGTATTAATATCATCTAGTTAGATATTAAAAAAAAGAAGAGAGAACTAAAGAAAATAATTGTAAATCACTGTTAGTATTATTAGAATTTTTCTTCATTATTTTTTGTTTTTTGCTTTTAACTATAAATTGTTTCTCTTATATAATTATTATCAATTTATTTTAATTTTTTCGTTCTCTTCTTCTAATCTGTTTTTAAAATATTGTTGTTGGAGGTAATTCTTATTTTTTTTTCATTATTAGTTTTTATTATTCTTTCTCACTTACATTTTTAATAATTAATTAAATGTAATTATTTTACACTCTAGGCATACTAGCTTACAATAGCTGTATTGTTATTCTTAAGGCTTAAGACTTGTCCCAGAATAAATAAAGACATTATTATTATTTTCATTAATGTACTTTTTCGGTTAGGCATTAAAAATATGCATACTGTTATTTGTTGTTAATGTATTTATTGTTGTTCGCTATGGTTACTTGGCAGTCGGTTGGTTGGTGGCGAAATGAAAAATATATCGCTCAATACAAAACGATATTGAAGGAATTGGTAAATATTTATTTCCTCAAATTCCATCCTACCCAACAATATTGGGTTCTCGCATTCCACACCGTTTTATTTCTATCCTGTTGATTCGTTCGTTTTATTTGATCTGAGTCAAATATTATTCCGAGTACTTCCATATACATATTAGTTATTAATTCCCGTCCCTGGCATTTATTTTAAGTCAACTTGTTGGCTAATATTCTTAAATAATTTAAGTAACATAATAATGGTAAAAACTTTCAATAAAGTCATTGATTTAAAATTAGCATTTGTCATTATGAATTTATATAGGTTTATCAGTTATAAGTTTAATCCATAGTTCCATTAATAATGAATAAGTTATTTTTTCAACTTTTTTTGCCCTACCATTTTTTTGTTTAAATAAAGCAATAATCCGTCCAAACTATGGTTAGAAAGACTAGCTTGCCTGTGCTGCAATCTGTGACATATTCTGGAACGATTCATGCAGAATACTGGCTACACAGAGCATTAAAACGCTAACAGGAGTACATAACAGATGTTGTAGCCAAACGGCTACATTACGCATGAAAGGGTTAATATTACGGCTAATAATACTCCATTTTTTAAACTGAATTCTTAAATTTTTACTAAATATAATCAAATTTTTATATATTTTTTTGCAATTTCCTTCAATTATAAAAACTATATTTTTTTCTACTAAATAACGAACATATAAGAACAACTGGTTGTTCTAGCGAATTACCGTATTTCTTACTTTATCTTAATCAAGATAAAACAGAAATACTAACATCCTAAAACTTTCTTTGACAAGAAAAATTAATATAGATATTGATTCTCTAGAGTGCTTGTCATTATAGATATCCCCATTATCTATTTTCGGCTTCTGTTTAAATTTTAGACTAGGATTTATTTAGATGGGGAACTGGATATCTCAGGAAATATGAGATAGATTCCATCCTATCTAGACGTTATTTTAGGAACATCACTTCATTTTGTTGGTTTAAAGTTAGATAATTTTTGTTTGTTGTTTATTATTTTTATTTATTGATTTCTCCGTTTAATTTATTTTTTGTTGATTTTCTTTATGGAGATAGGCATTATTATTTTCAGTTTTCTCTGTTTTATAGCTCACAACTCTATAGCCAACGACTAAGGTAAATACTGACAGATCAATAAACGTCTAAATATATGTTTTAAAACCGCATTCGCATTTTTTTTTCATTATTTGTTTTTATTATTCTTTCTCACTTACATTTTTAATAATTAATTAAATGTAATTATTTTACACTCTAGGCATACTAGCTTACAATAGCTTATTTGCATGTTTTATTGTTCTTAATGAAGTAATTATCATATTTATTGATTTTTTATTAAATTTTATTAAAGTTATTATTTCGCGAACCTGGAAAGAAAAAGGCATAAATATTTTTATTTCTTATAAACATAAGTAACATGGAAGTGGTACTTATGTCTCTATCAAATATTTTTACCTGAAAAGTATACAATTGAAACTTACTGTAGTTTGCGAAAGTTCAGATCTTATGATATTCTTCTTCTTCATATAGATAGATATATATAATCTGCACCACTAGACTGCACCGTTTCATGGACAACGGTTCTGTAAGGAGGTGACGTCCTAGGTCACGCTCAACCGCCAGATTCCCCCCCCCCTTAATTTGGGTGCCCTATTTTTATAATATTTTATGAAAATATTATATAATATTTTTATAATATGTTATAAAAATATTATAAAATATTGAGGGTTCTAGATCCCATTAGATAGCTGGGCAAGCCCCAGGATGGTCCTAGATCCCATATGATCCATCCCCCGCTGCAAGCAGACTAAATAAAAGTCTTGGCCTGCAACAGGATTTGAACCAGGATTTCTGTCATGGCAACACAGTGCTCTACCACTGAGCCACTCTGCTCCCACTATATATACTATGTGCTATATATATACTAAACATTTACTGTAGTATATACTTATTCTATAGACAGTGCAAATATTTCCATTGTTTGATCTCGTTCTGACAAAGGATAAGCATTCAGTATAACCAAATCTTCTTTTCCTGTATGTGCGATCTTTCAATTTTTTCTGTTTTATATTTCCATATTTCTGTAGCATGGAATATTTGGTTATGATTTACTTTATTTTGGGAAACCTTTAAATTTTGTTGCTAAATTAACCATATTTCTTTATCAAGACATGAATTAAGAGTACAATTGTCAAGAAACTGCTTGACGTTTTCGCCTACTTCAACATTTACTGGACAAACGCTCTAAGCTCCCAATTAATTACAAAAGACTCATTTACATGACAGTTATCAGAACTATTTGTACATACGGAGTTGAGTTTTGGGGCTCTACTAAACCATCCAATTCATCTTGTACCCTATCCTTACAGTCCAAAATCCTTTGTGAAATCCTCAATGCTCCTTATTATGTCACAAACAAACTCATCAGGGGTTCAAAGATTATATGGAATCCGTTAGTTTTGAAGTTAGACATCTGAAATTTTGGATGTACGAGTAACTTATCGTTAAATAAAATATTAAATTATTTATAAAATGATCTGTCACGAAACTTCATGTGGCAGACCAAATTATCTTCTAGCTAGAGATAATTTTATAGGTATGAGAATTATACTTACCTTCTCCCAAAGTCGAAATATTCTTTTCGGCAATGAGTCTTCTATTGGCGATTTCTGGGGCATTCTTCTCCCGTACCTCACCGCCTTTAATTGACATCAACGCTCATTCCAAAGCTACCCGAAGTCATTATTGCTTCTTAGGAATTATATTGCTCGATGGAACTCGTACTTCCTCCTCAGCTATAAAGTAGTTATTGCAATTTTTTCCCACCTCTTGTCTCCGAAGTATTTAGAGCCAACTCAATAACTTAGAGTTATTACTAAATTTATATTTTAATATTTAATTTTAAATAAAATTTAAAACATCTTGTACGTATTGTTAATATGGGAACAAGTATTGCCAATCTAGGAGGAGACCTCATATCCTAGATAGAGTGCGAAAGTCGAAACTTTGTTTATTAAACTGAGGCCTAAAGGTTAATTGGGATTCGACCACAAGTACTTCAATAATTAAACTTCTGCGCTTATAAATGAGGTTTTTATTTCTGCCAATATTATCGAGTTAATCGAAAGAAATTATTCTGAAGATAAAATAATGATTTTATGTAATTAAACAAGTCTTTTTATTATTATTCAAGATTGGTCTTCCCTTATCTTGAACTACAGTTTTTCATTGAGTAATCAATAATCTATGGCTTCAAGTAAACCGTATGTTAAGAAGAAAAAACATTAAATTTTTATTTGTTTTAACATCTTTTTCCTGAGGGCTCAAAATGTATTTATATTCTTTGTTCGTGTGGAAGTCATTAATAATTAATAAGTAATATTATGCCTTGGTGTTTCTAATTAAATCTTATTCTGATAAACATCCTTGTATTGGCTTTAAAAACTCAAGCCATATACATTTCATCCTTACTACCGTTTAAGTTATTCGTTTTATATTGCTAGTATGAAGATGTAATTATTGAAAATATAAAATGAGTGCATTTTTATATCCATGAATACGATTTATTTATTTAATTCGATTAGTGTTGGTTGTCGTCTTGCGACTCATTTCCCTAACTATCAGATTAATTTTTATATCTTCAAAGCTAAAGAAAATGCGGTGCAATTCACTCTTGGTAATATTTTATAGCACATTGAATATGTATCTTACTTTTCTTTATCTAGACACTAATACCGTACTTAATTTGATGAAAATGGAATAGTTTTTGAGAATAATGAAAATAAAACCTTATATCTTAAGATCTTTCATAGCAATGTATTTACTAGATAAACTGCTAACAATAATGATTATTTAAAAAAAAAATTAAAATAATCAATTTACTTTTTTTTTAAAATAAATTAATTCGAGTTTTTTAAAAAATAACAATTAATATTTTAATAGCTAATTGAAGCATAAATAATTAAAATTAAAATCATGCATTAATTTTAAGTAATATTTAATAATTATAATTTTTAAACTTGTTCTTCTACTTGTTCTTCTAAAAGTGTTTATCCTCTTTGGATCTTTACCATTTTACTGACCGGTGCAAGAAGCAAGTACATATAATCAATATTAGACCCGCCCGTTGTCTGAAGTTTTTAAAAATTGACTACTCTTTCCTTCAATCATGCCCTTTATGATTAACTCCAGCAGGCGGTACATTTCATTTTGTATCACATGACCTAAGTAAAACAATTTTTTTTTGTGGAGTCCAATAACTCGAAGAGCTTCTTTATTCTTTGTATGCTTTCGTTTCAGGCATTGTTCAACAAAAAAATAACTTTAATTATTCCAATGATTATGAATACTGCAGTTGATTCTAAAGTATGTCGTTAGTTACCACAAAGTCCGCTAGCCAGAACTAGTGCGGCACCGCATATATAACGCAGCAGTACTCTGGAGTATTAGCGTTTCCTTATGTAATTATAAAGTATGATGATGACTTTTCCAGAAGATAAACAAGAGATATTGAATGAGGTTGTTTGGATTCGTATTTTTAAAGTGGCTCTAGCAGAAGGTGACCTAGATCTAGTCTTCTTATCGACCTTTCGTTTACACTCGCTGCAACTTCCTTCCTATGTTTACACAACCTAGGCGTCTTTTCCTTTCTCTTTATTCACCTTTCTTCCATTTTTAGGTTAGAACAACTTGATTGCTTCATGGGGTTATTGGATCCTTCGTAAAGTTATAATCAAGATTTCTAGAAGGATATTTTTTCTTTCAATATTAGGAGAGTCACTTTCATGTTTTATTTTTCATTTCTAAATAAACAATTAATAGGAAGAAAAAACAAAACCTGTACCACTACAACCCGTGAACGGGTATGAGGTTCAGTGCATGGTGGAGAGTCTCATGGACAACGGTTGTGCAGAGAGGTGATAACGATTACTAAAACGTTAAAAAACGCTGTGACGACTGGTAAAGATCTGTGAGGTTGACCGAAGCGTAGTTGGGAGGATTGCGTTAAATTGATCTGGTGGATTTGGGTTTGGGTAGTGGTCTGTGGAATGTAATTGGTTAGCATAAATTATTGGTATCGGTTTCGAGTCTTCGGGTTATTATTATAATACTTCCTTCACTGCCTAAAAGTTTAATGACTTAATTATTATTTAAACGTTCTTTTATTTTCTTATCTCTTCTAGCTGTCAAAACCCTCCAATTTCATATGTCATATGCACCTTCTTTGTCCTCATTCTAAAGAAATGTTCCATAACTGACAAGCAGTCGGACAGTTAAAATTGCAGGCGGACCTTATAGGGAGGAGTAGGCCGCGGATATGCCCAGTCATCAGAGATGATTGTATCTTCGGCCTCTGCTGCTTCAACAGAACTTCACTGCGGTGTGTCCTCTTTTTGCCAGCACACCAAAAATAATTCGTCAGGAAGACCTGTTTCGAATACATTACGGGGCCCCTAGGCGCTTCACAACTTCACTCAGCAGTTTATTTATTTTATATCTTGCATAAAATCTGCACCTCCTGATCCCATGAAGGGTTCAGTACACGGTAGAATCTGTACTGTTTCTAGGATAGCGGTTGTGCAGGGAGGTAATTTGTCACTTTCAGCCGCCACTCCCCCCTCCGGCAGGCATAGGCAAGGGTTGAATGAGCCCCAGGAGGGTCCTCATAGGATCAATCCGTAGCTCTTGATTAATCAAACAATCTACCACAACCGGATTTGAACTTGGGACCTTCAGCATATAAACTCAGCGCGCTACACACTGAGTCAATCCGCTCCGTTTATTATATATCCATGCAATTATGTTTATTTTTTTATCTGATACTTCGTCCATATCTTCCAGAAAACTTTACTTGTAAAGTTAAGATGATTAAAATAGTTTCTTTTAGGGATCAATCCTATGAAGCGTTACAATGAGGGATGCTAGACTGTTTTTAAATATTTCGATATTTTTGTAATTCGATTACCCTAAATTGAGAAGTTCAAAACTTTTTTTAAAAAACATTTACTTTGCACCGTTCCGAAATCGTGGTCATTTTATATATTAGAGCACAGCAGTTTTTGAATTCGGAGTCTTGTTAGCTTTAATTCGAATACCTCAGCACTGGGTTAAGTGGCAAGTAATTAACATGAACTATTAAAGAAGTTTAAGTATTATTACTATTTGAAAATTCTTCTCTACAAATTTGTTAATTACCCCAAATTCAAAATTATCTAGTCAGAATGACGTCCAAGGTTTGATATTGAACATTTAAAAAGTGCTTGTTTTATTTATCTGGGTATATTTTTTTTTTCTAGTTATAAATCATATTGGGAAGCGAAGTGGCTCAGTGGCTCAGTGGCAGAGCGCTGCGTTGCTGTGCTTTTATTTAATCTGTTAACAGCCGGGGAATCATCTTTTTGATCTGGGAATTTCCTGGAGACTGTATAAAGTGGATACACAAATAGGGGAAAACCTGGCTGTTAGGCGTGATCTAGGACAAATTTCCTTCCTGCACAGCCGTTGTATAAGAACAGTCCGGTGTCTACTACGTACTGAACCAAAGACTCTTAATTAGTTGTAGTAGTGGCTAGATATCTGTTAACCACTCCCCTCATATAGAGCAGGAACACAGGCAAACGTTTCCGTAATTTTAAAAATATATTGGTTCAGATTTTATTTTTACCGTATGTTAAAGTAAAATCCAAACATATTAGAGAAGATAGGTGCTATTATGAGGATTATGTTGGTATTCTCACAACCTTAAGCGGTGGAATTCTACCCTCTCACCCTGTCAAAAGTCTTACTCTGTAGGTAATTATTACAAAGTTTCAGTAAACTGCTACGAAAGAGTTGGCTACGGAAGTTTGTTTTTCTTCTTAATAACTAAACTTTTTCTTGAAATTATTTCTCTCACCTCCACCCAGACTATTTTCTTCCCCTTAGATGCACTAAGTTAATGGGTTGCTATAATCAAGACATTCGAATGGATTGACATCAATAAATACTTAGCGACGAAATGTTCCGTTCATTGTCACACGAATGCACTATTACTATATAATCACTGTAATCATATTATAACTACACTTTAATATGATGAATCCATTATATATCACAATTATAAAACGCGCCGGATTTTTCTCTCCTGCGCATCTCCAATTTTAATAAAGATCCTGTAAATAAAAGTAGTGGTAGGTACAAAACATTATGGAATTAAAATAAAACTGGGATGAGAGCTTCCTAAGCTTTGTTGTATTTGGTATTGAACTGTTGTAAGCCTAAAAGTTAAGCCGAAACATTGGTACATAATTAACAAGATACGCTTATTTCTGGGTAGCGTGAGTTCAGTGTGCAGAGTGCTGTGTTGCTGTAAATCTTTTCTTTTCAAATAAAATATTAAAAAAATTATATAATATAAAGATAAAATAAATTATAAAAATATTAACGACTTTAAGTCAACTATATATATATAAGTCCCCGGTGTATACATCGCAAAGTGCGAGAACACGGAGATGTAGGATAAATAGAAAAGAGGGGATATGGCTGGCCGTGAAGCGAAGCCAGGATAGCCGAGATGGATAAGGCGTCACCACGGAGAGGTGAAGGTCCCGGGTTCGAGTCCCGGTCCTGGCCATATCTTTTCTTTTCAAATGAAATATTTAAAAAATTATATAATATAACGATAAAATAAATTATAATAATATTAACGACTTTAAGTCAACGAGATCCAAAATAATATAATATTAAAGTAACATTCTCCCCGGTGTATACATCGCAAAGTGCGAGAACACAGAGATGTAGGATAAATAGAAAAGAGGGGATATGGCTTGCCGTGAAGCGAAGCCAGGATAGCCGAGATGGATAAGGCGTCACCACGGAGAGCCTGGCCATATCTTTTCTTTTCAAATAAAATATGTCCCTGGTTAAACTACGGCTGTGGTAGATAAATTATTTAATCTTTTAACTTCCACGGATGGACCCTAAGGATATGTTTAAGGAGATTGGGTCGACCTGCGGTCTAGTGGTCTACTAAGCCCAAGATCGTGGGGTCATAGCCCGGCAGGCGGACCTAGAATTTTTTTAATGGAGTAAATTTTTTTTATCTCGTTTATCCTTAGAAACGGGCGTTTAACGGAGGTCCTGAGCCTGTACGATGTCAGTAACTCGTTGAAAATTCCTGCCCTGATTAAAGCTAGATAGGAAAATTTTAGAGCTTCCAATGTAGCATCGTTCGATTCTACATGCGATTTTAACGCAACTTTTATGCGAGCCATAGCAGCATAAAAGTTGCGTTAAATGAACAAACACTTATATGGAGACCCCCCTACAGCTCACTTAATCTCAATAAAGTGGGTACCCATATTCGGAGGAAAATTCTGGAGGTCGAGCGGGATCTAGAACAAATCACTTCTCTGTATAACCGTTTTAACTAGAAACAGTTCAAACTCAACCATATACTGAGCTTCAAAACCTTCATGGCTTGGAGTGGTTTAAGATGTTATTTAATAATTTTTGACCGCATCCCTGACCATTTTTTACATTGATAAAAAACAATGATCAAATTTTGGATTTATTTTTATACTGTGCATTTAATTTTCTATATATCTTTAAAATTTATTATTATACTTTATTTTTATATTTTGATTGTTGTTCCTTCATAATATTTTCCTTAACAAATCCTTCTTCGCTGTTTTTATTCAGTCTATTATGAAAGTTGTTCCCAACTTTTCCTCCCAATACATGGTTTGGAAGCCAATATTTGAATTCCAGAGATTGAAGTTTTCTAGAGAGCTCATAACTTCACTGGAAGGTTTGAAAAATGTTTGATGAAACAATTGTTTTATCGATATTGTTTTCATATAGCTCAATAGCATTTAAAGAAACCAATCATAGTTTTTCATAACTAGCTTGGTTCTTTCTCACATAAAAAACAAAACTAAAAAAAACATTCGGAAGCCCTGCCGGCAATATCCGTAACCAGTTCCGCCCATCAAAGCTTTATTTGTTTTTTATTTTTTCTTATTTTTTTCATTTTGATAGAGGAATCTATTAAGTGTAATTTATGTAACGCTAATTGCACTCGTTAATTCTACGCCAGAATGGCCAGTCTTTCCTATACCGGTTGTGCAATGCCCCGTGTGGTCGAGATGCCCTGAATTACATAAGCTAATTCGTTGGCACCTGTATCCTTGAGGAATTACCTGTCCAAGTTCCGCTGCCTTCTTTTGGTGTTTGGCACTTTTTTTTCTGGTTTTCCCCCTTTAGGGTACCCACCTTATAGGGACTGTTAGATCAAATAATTTATCAGCAGTATCAAGACTTCAGAACAGCAACTCAGCATTCTACTAACTGAACTATCCCGCTCCCCACCAGTTTTGAATAGCAAATACATTTTAATTGCTTTAAATCAATGTTGCTCTAAAAATTACGTGGAGTAATTGGATTAAATGATTGTGTAATAATGATGAGGAAAGTGTTCGTAGGATCGTGTAATCGCCGAGACAAGAGACGACAAATCCTCTTCTACGTTACGTCATACTTTATATCTCTCCGCGACGCAGCAGATTCACCGCTCTAAGCTTGTCTATGTCGTCAATAAGGATTACATGAGGATCACGCAACAATTTTATTTATTTCTTTTCCTCTACTGGAGTTTTATCTGTCTCCAATATTCCTTCATGAGTACACTGGCACGTTTCCTTTTATCCATCCTGGACTTCCTTCTCTGGTCATTCCTCATCCTGAATCCCTTCCAGATTTTCCATTCTGCTCCCAATATTTTTTCCCAATGGAAAACCAGCATTCCAAAATTCCTTACTGCTTTAATCCACGCTGTAGTGATCTTCTTTTACAGATATAGTCAAATATTTGCTTGGTCAGCTTATGCTTGTTCTGTATACATATCCGAGCAATGTTATTCTCCTCATCCGCATAGTATCCTAGATTCTTTCCAATTTCTGGTAGATTTCTCCGTTGCTTCGCAGTTTCCATCCGTCTTCAGCCTGAATCAGTCTTGGAATTCTTCTATCCACGAATTCTAGATTTCGAGACTATAGTTCATCTGTTCAGTTTGATAAATGAAACTGCTGTTATATAATGTCTTATTATTAGCAAATTGTTGATTATCTAATTTATTATACTAATTCGATCATTGATTTTTTAATGAAGCGAAATAGCAATGTTACAGTTGTGTATACATTTAGTGTTAAGAAATTGTTCATTGGATTAAAAATAACTAAATAAATACATAAATATACTGCGTTATGATTTCTAAGCTTTTATTAGGGAAATTTCTATATCTTGATTTAATAATTAACTAATTGCTAATTGTCTGCCTTCTTTGCCCTTATATATTCTGCTAATTGGCATTAGCAATAATATAACAGAGTATTTCTAGAAAATTAGAACAAACAGTTTCTTCCTTATGAAGGTAGATGACGAGGTTACGACATAATGAGCCTTTAACCTACTAACTATGAAGAGGGAGTTGAATTTAATGAGGTCCTGAAGATGAAGCAATAAATTAGCCGACTTAACAGAGCGGTGTCGATCCCAAACAATTAGCAATTAATTCGACCTCAGTTATTACAGGAATTTCTTTCCGGGAAAGGCTTATACCAATTAGGGGCAACAGGTATCTCACCGGAGCAACGTCTACTCCAATTCTTGGGAGCCTTTATTTCTGAGCTATATATTTTTTCATTAGGTATTATTATCACTGGAGTTTGTTAAAGATAAAAATAAATAAATAGTGTATCTTTATATTTTATAATAATAGTTAGGCATAGACTGTTTAACTAAGATATAGTCCCATTTATATTTTCCAAAACCTTTGACGTTTATTAGGCGGTAGGGTGTTAAATAAGGGTTCAAAATATAGTGAATGATTTTTTTTTTTTTTAAAACTGTACCACTACAACCATGAAGAGCCTTGTTTTCAGTAAATGGTAGAGACTGTACTGTTTGAAATTCATTGTTGTTAACAAATTAAAAAAATATATCTTTATTTTTAAATAGGAAAGATAAGCCCTCGGCCGGGATTCGAACCCGGAACCTTTGTCTTTCCGTGACAGCGCTCTACCAATTGAGCCACCAAGGCCGCCTGCCGGCAGAAGACAAATCTTTTCTCTTATCCGATCCCATGTCCTCGTGTTCTCGCAATTTTTGCGATGAATACACTAGAACGAAGTTCTTTGAACATTAATTTAATTTTAGAATCTCATTGACTTACATCATATTACTATTTATAATTTTTTACAATTATTGGTCAATTTTTTGAGTTTTAAATATTTTTATTTTTAAAGAGAAAAGATAGGCCCTCGGCCGGGATTCGAACCCGGAACCTTTGTCTTTCCGTGAAAGCGCTCTACCAATTGAGCCACCAAAGCCGCCTGCCGGCAGAGGACAAATCTTTTCTCTTATCCGATCCGGCAGGCGGCCTTGGTGGCTCCATTGGTAGAGCGCTGTCACGGAAAGACAAAGGTTCCGGGTTCGAATCCCGGCCGAGGGCCTAGCTCTCTACAGACTGAGTTACCCCTTTCCTTGAAATAATTTGTACAAATTTAAAATGGTAAAAAAAAAAAATTTATAAACTTTGATTTATCAAATAATATGAAATAACTATCCGGAAAAATATTAAAACCGGTAATTTTCGTGAAATGAAACTTATTTCAAATTTCATGACGTATTACGGTTTAAGCTCTTTGATTAATAGTGATAAAAACGTTTACTGTTTTTTCGTGACCGAGGATCAATTAAACCGGTTGTTCTGATCAATAATTGGAGAATAATTGATGCTGAAGTTTATGTCAGTGTGTCTCTAGCCCATAAAAAAAAGCTAATTAAACTGTATGGGCTAAGGAGATAAATATTAAACAGAAGTTCAGAGCAAAATGAAAAGAGATTGATAATTAAAAAACACTATAAGAACTGATGAGTATGTTAGATCAACCAAAAAGCTTCTACATGAAGGTCTTGCTAATTGCGATGTGGCTATTAAGGTTTATTATAAAAAGAAGAGCTTGCAGAGTTAGAAATAACTTTAAAAAAATATATATGATTTGTTTTTTTAAGTTCGATTTCGATTCATACATTTCGGTAATACTAACAAATAGTGTTATATGGAATAACGTCTAGTGAACGAAAGCCTAAAGGAGGTTAAATCGCCATAAGCCACTTTACACAAAAGAAATCTGATTGATTTATTCAGTCCTACTATGGTTTTTTTTTCTTTTTCTAGTTTCTTCCAACTGAAGGTCGGTTATAAATATTCAAAAGGAAAATCAGCCCCAGTCATGCGAAATAAAAATCACGAAGAGGAAATCGTGCCATTCGACTGATAGCGTTAAAGGCGGACTCTGTAGTGATCAAGATCGGCTGCCCCTAGGCTATTTCTGATGTATCGAGCATACACTTATCTTTTTCAGCTGTCCTTAAAAGATTTCACTATTTCCACAAAAAATATATGTTTAGAGCCAGCTGTGTGTGTAGTGGTTAGGATGTTTAGTAGGCATGCTTTGCCCAAGATTGCGGGTTCATAGCACGGCAGGTGGCCTTAAAATTTTTTAAAGGAGCGAAGAAAACTCTTGTTAGTCCTTCGGATGGGACGTAAAATGGTCCCAGGCCTATGCGATGTCAGTTACTCGTTAAAGATTAATAAATAATAAAATATTAGTCTCGTTAAAGTAGACTAATAAATAATTAATACCCTAATTACACCTGGATAGGCAAAATTCAGGACTCCTACTGCAGTATCGTCCGATGAGCCATAGCAGCATGCTATGCGAAACGAAAGTGATGCTAAACGAAACAAACGCTACATATTTTTTAAAGCTATTAAATGAAAAACTCATCCATATGAGTGGCAAAGTAACTTAATTATGATTTAATATCTAAATACTATTCATATTTGAATACTTCGTACTTTATGTTGTTTTGATGGCAGGTAATTAAACACACTACGATAATAACGGCAGCTTTAATATCAAGTAAGTGATTTACCTTTTGACCAAAAGAATAAAAAAGACATTGAGGAACTCTTCTTCACTCTTCTTATCAATATTTATGATTGTTTAGTAACAATATGAACATATAAATAAATATTCCATTTAAAGAAAAAAATTTCACAGAGAAATGATCATTTGTTCATTTTTATTTCAACCCCTATAAATATGTGGGCTAGTAGAAAAAAAAGTGAATAAACACAATTTTACTGTGTTGACAAGAGACGAAATTAAAATTGAACGTGTCGATTCTTTTGAACATGTAAATCTAGTTAGAGTCGATTTTAAGCATTGGACATATATGTGAGACAGGAAATTCATTTAAAAATTTCTTTTTAATAAATCTTCATATTTTCTTCAAATTCTGTAAAATTTTCTAAGTTAGGAAACTGCGATAATCGTTTCATAATTTCATGAGTATAAAAACTAAGTAAACTACTAGACTAGATTAAGTAAAGGAAATATTTTATAAAATTACTGATGTAGCTTTACTGGTAGATTGATGCACTAGGGAGTGAGAGTGAATTAATTTATTGAATGATAACTATGATCATTTTTTAATCATCATTGATTACATGATTACTCTTTAAACTGAAGAAAAATCAAAGACTAATAAAAAGGTACTGAAGATGTGTTGCATCTGAAATCATACCAGAATATTTAAATTTCTTTGGGTGGTTAATACCAAATTAATTTAGGTCAATCCATAATATATTGTTTATCAATTAATCTCGAGAGTTCCACATTACTTCCCTTTCCTGTTGTTATATTCTGTATCTTATTAGTAAGTAACGCATTTATGTGTCCGCAATCCACGAATGTGATTTTCACGAGCAGATTCTTGCGTCAGTTAGTACCCATGGGTTATTTTGTTATGACCTATTTTCAAATCACCACACCCTATGGTTTTCATGGCAATATTTTATGAACCAATTAACTTTACTGTTCAGTCCTTTTTCTTAAGTTTTGTGAAGCTATCATTAATTCCATAAAGATCTGTTCTTTATATCATTCTGTACTAGCATTTATGACCGCAAATTGCACCACACTTGAAGTAAATATAAATCATGAACTACTATTTTTATAGTCGCGTGAGTTATAAACGAATAAATAAGCAAAATGTTATTCCTTCCTCAACTACTCCGGATAGAACATGTGTGATAATCTGTAAACAAATAAAGTTTTAAGAATTTTTATATTTTAAAACTCTTTAAGCTCTTTTTAAAATAATTTAAATGATTATAGTATTCATTTAGCTCATTTCTTCCATTCCAATTTATTCCTCTTTACGCGAAAGCTCCTTCACAACTTCTTCCCACTATAGTCTTGGTCTTCCTCTTCCTTTAAGACCTTGTTGTCGTACGTCTTATTTCTTTTGCTCAAATACATTTCTCCTAAATACTATTTCTCCGAAATCAATTTCCACCACACTTCTCAACGCTTTATTATTATTTAGGGGCTCGTTTTATTTCTAAGCCTATCAACTTTACAAAATCCATATCAATATTTGCGTTACTATCACTTCAATTGTATGCCAACAGGTTGCATTATCTCTAATTCCGCTTTGCGTACTTGTTAAATTTTTCTAAGGAATCGTTCGTCCTTTTTCGGACCGATTATCCTAGGAAATATCATATTTTTCGAATACCTTAAGACATTGTTCATACTTCTAAGTTAGTGGCCATACTTCATGCACATGAACATCAGTCGGAGGTATAATTAATAAACAGATATGATGTATTGTTTTGGAGCGTAGCTGAGTGTGTAGGTGGTCCCTTTGGGCTCTCTTATAGCCATCTCGATGCTCACTCAACCTCTCTAAAATAGGTATTCTTAATAATAAAAAAACCTGGTGGTTGGAAATTATCTTACCTCCCCGTACAACAGTTGTCTTAGAAAAAGTAGTATGCCATATACTGAACCCACGATCATGGGTTGTAGTGGTACAAGTTTTTTTTTTTTTAATAATTTTTATTATATATTATTATTGTTATTAGACTTAGCGAACCCGAAAGCTCGATTTCGGACCCACCAATCTCTGCTTACAAACTTCCGTCCACGCACCACAACCCAAATCTTCCAGATTACCAACTACTAACGCAATCCTCCCACCTCGATCAAACGCCTCTAACATTTTCCAGTCGTCATAGTGCTTATTAAGTTTATAGGAATTCTTATGTCACTCATCCAACAACTTTACAAGCCCATGTTATTCTTCGTTACTCTGTCACTTTATTAATATTAATCGGGTGTATATTCCGCAATTGTGCATTGTATAATTTCATAAATTCTCCATTGGTTTCATTATGTTTCGGATCTTTAATACAATCGAAGCAGTTTTTTTTAAACAATGTACGATATTTTTCCAGGTATTGGCATATTACAAGAAGGCGGCAATAGTGTATACGCCTTTGGCTTAAAGTGTAATTTTTTTTTGTTTCCATGTTGAATAATATCAGTTGACCTTATATACATATATATGATGAAGAAAATGGTCCGGGAGGAGGTAAAAAAATCTTTTAAATAGGAAGAACTGTTTATTGGAAAGCCGACGTTTCGACCCATAGGACTTCTTCAACGCTAGTAGGATCGGGGGTTGACACTAGACTGCTATGACAAAGCTGTTATATAACAAAACTTTTTTTATATTTTTTTATTTTTCAATATTTTTGTTTTGAAGAGAAAAGATTTTCTCCATCCCGGCCAGAGCAAATCTTTTCTCTTCAAAAGAAGAAACCTTTTTTTTGTTTCTGTTTATTTACTCTTGTAGACCCTAGATACTTTTACTTAGTAGGCCAGTATTAAGGCTCAGGAAACTTGGTATAATTTGTATCTTTAAAACCTGTTTACTTTTTGGCATTTTTCTATCCCGGAAGTACACGGATTCTGATCATACGACGGTAATTTTCGGTATAATCTTTCCATTCCTTGCCTTCCTGCTGTCCCCTCCTATCATCCCTGATATCAGTACTCACACCCCTGATAGCAGCCCTGATGAGGAGGGAGAGAGCTAGACAGAAGCTATAAGGACACTATCTGACCCGGCTGACCCAGTTGACTCTTGTTTGGGTTGCTATCGAGCGGTGACGTCAGAGCTTCCCCCACTCCCCGCCCGCCCTGTAGTACTACGCTTATTGATAAAGCCAACGCACACCTTATCACAACTTGCTCTCTTTAATGTAAGTAATTCTCTCTATATTTCTCACCATTCAAATTACTCTTCCGACTTAAATTTTCCTCTAAATATGTCTTCCCTCCAAAATTATCCATTAAGATAATTTAAGTTTACTCTCACTGACGTGTATGAGTTTCTATATTTACCTTTATGATGCAGCGTAGTTTGGATTCCTCATATGCTCTTTTGCTCAATGACTTCTAACATTTATCTTCCTCATATCTGTGCTTAAATCTTTATATAAATATAATTCTGTGCCCCGTATTTAAAGGACGTTATGTACACAATATTTATTTCATGTAATTTTATCATATTTTCTTTTTCATTATTATAGTTTCTCATAAAAGTAATTATTCCGTAGGTTGTCGCTTCGAGTTGAATCACAAGTTTGAACTTTTTATTCGTTTTCCTTTTAATATTTTACAAAAATACAAGTTTTTGTACATCATGAGCTTTAGTATGGAAAAGAGAATGTAATTAGGGGAAATGTGTATACTTCGGTAATCATTCCATCTAAAAATGAACCTTTCAACAAACATATATCGTCTACAATTTTTTGTTAATTGTTTTAATTTTTAACTATTTTTACTAAAAATATATCGTCAATACTTTGAAAAGTTGAAACTTTTATTTCTTGATGAAATGATTACAGAAATCTAATCATTTATCATAATTACATCCCCTTTTCCATACTAAAGCTCACTACAGCTTGTATTTTTGGAAAATATTAAAAATGAAACGAATAAATAGTCAAAACTTGTAACTCAACTCGAAGCGACAACCTGCGGAACAGATACCAATAATTCTGTGCCCCGGATGTTAAGGGCACCGTGTGTTATCTTAAGCGATTTTATTAACTTTTGTTTTCATTTATTATAGTTTCTCATATTAGGTAATACTTGCTTTAATATCAATAGTTAAAAGTTAAAAAATTAGCTCCCCTGAACAAATACAAACGTTACAAAAATGTGACATGGTGTCCTTTATCTCCGGGGTTCAGAATTGAACAAGAAATGATCGATCAAAAACATATTTTATATTTTTAAAATAATCGAAATATTACGTCATTTCAAATATGATTCGTAATCCTTATGATTATGTATAATTTTAATTTATTTTTAATATTAATTTCTGTTTCCAATACTCTTTAATTTCAAATTGGGCCATAGTTTTTTCGTTTAAAATTATAATTTTTTTTTTATTTTACTTATCAATATACAATATGTATCTAGTAGATTTGGGAAAATATCAGTTTTTTACGGAAAATGTAACAAAATAATTTGGTGTTGTCAGTTTACTTCAACAAGGAAAAGCTTGATGGAACTGAAATTACATAATTTAAGTGAGGGGGGGTCTGAACTTACCCTCGAGATATTACACCAACTTTTTCGTCATAAAAGACACCAGAAGTACAACTATATTTCGTTAATTTTACCGATTTTTACGATGATATCGAAAAACAATTGAACAACCTAAAATTTAATAATGTCAGCCAGGTTTTTCTACTCCTAATAATCCTTCATTTTACCTTATTTGTTTTTTTATGGATTTTCCCTAGCTTATTACTAGGTTATTTTGATAACTTTTAAATCTTAATTTTGTTAATTTTATTTATTATGTATTCTATTATCGATATAATCATTATACCTTTCAATCATTTTTAATTCTTTAAATATTTTATTTGAAAATAAAAAATATAAAATAAAGAATAAAAAAAATAAAAATTATATAAATATTTTATTTGAAAAGAAAAGATATGGCCAAGACCGGGACTCGAACCCGGGACCTTCACCTCTCCGTGGTGAGGGGAAGGACACCACGGAGAGGTGAAGGCCCCGGGTTCGAGTCCCGGTCCTGGCCATATCTTTTCTTTTCAAATAAAATATTTAAAAAAATATATAATGTAAAAATAAAATAAATTATGATAAAAAATTATACATATAACAATAAAACAAATTTTTAATTCTTATCTTTTTTACTATTCGTTTATATAAATGTTTAAGTATTTTCATCGTCGTATACCAAATAGTATATTTTCTGAATACATTTGTCACAAAAAATCGTAATTATTCTAAGAAAGAAAATTTTTTCTCTTTCATATTTTTTTTCTATATTTTAATGATCAACAAAAAAACAACAATATTTCATTGGTAGACTTAGCCATTTTTAGCATAAAATTTCACTCAGTTATTATGGACGTGTATCTTGCTTAATTAATTAATTACTACATCAATCAATATAAATTTCTGTCATTGTTTACTCGTTTATTGAATAAACTCTGAGGAAAATATTACATCTATGTCGTTTTATTCACACGTGCTAAATGCAAATTCGCACATGGTTTAATAAGCTATTTGCATTGACATTTTTACTCAACATTATTTGAACTGTACTATACTAGCACAACTGTACTTACTATCAATGCCGTCGTCTTAGATACTTTGTTCGTGATAGTATATTGTAAAATGTTATATAAGTGATAATGACATCACTAGTAAGGCTTCGGAAAATGTTTATTGGCGTCTAATATTTTTCAATACAATCTTATTGGCATACTTGTTTATACATGTATACTTTCGAAGAACGTCTAAAGTGTTTGATATCAATAGATTGACTTTTTTTTTTTTTTTATTTGAATATATTTATGAACAATGTTTTTGATTCTTTGGTTAATTCTTGTTAGCTTCCCTTGTCATTGGTTTGGAAAATTCAATCATATCCCTCAATGAGAATTCAACTAAATATAATTGTTGTTAAAGAATACCTTAACTTCTATTTTATTTTTTCTTGTATTTAATTTCTTGGTATTTTATATTTAAACTTTTAAGTTTATGTAAGATATAAAGTAAACAGAAGTGTGCAATAGATTTAAAAACAATATATTGTCGAAATTCGTTTTACTCCCAAACATGTTGATTAATATTTTTAACACATTGACGCCCGGGAACGAGATTTCTCGTTTTTAGACATTTGTTGGTGACCGGGAATGATAAATCTCTTTTTGGCGATAAGCTCCAATCACATAGTAAATTGATATTATAATATATATGATAAAAATTATATTGATATATGATAAAATCACCGATCTTACAGTGAATTTCAGCAAAACATTAGCGGGCCTCAATGTGTTAAGATTAAATTTGACTTTAATATGCATTTTTTTTGTAATTTGTAATTTAAAAAAATGTATTTTGCCTCGATGTAAGATCTATGCCTACATTTATTTTAAATACTTACACATTTATAAATGCAATAATTCGTATTTAGTATTCTAATCCCTGATACACTTGCTTACAGTACAACTAAACTAGTACACGACTTATGAGTTTATTTCTCAACCGTATAAGTCTCCTGCTGTTTCTTTAGACCTATTTAAATTTCAATTTTAAATTAATAATTTCAAAATATGTCATAACATTTCGTGAGCTCCACCTCTGTGTCAGGCTGTTGTTACATCATCTGTCTTTCCCGCGTTATTCCGCTAAACCGCACCCGGTTAATTCTAGGATTGATTGATGGAAATAATTGAAGATAACCAACAGTTTTTTAGTTTAATACGGTACAGTATAACTCTGTTACCATAACGATTACAGAGCCATCACAGGTTAAGATTTTAGTGCTAACTATTTCCTCGTATGACTGGGTGCCCATATCATTGGAAATTGGATAGCCTTGTTTTGACTCACGTGAAGTTGTCAGGTGACGTTTTAGCGTATTCCATCTTTCAGGTCTTCATTATTTTTTGTTTAATTATCAATTATATTAATATTATATATTAATATTGCCCTTATGATGTTTCAGGGTGTGCCTGTTTCAAAGGAATGCGGCTGCGTTGTTTGGACGCCGGTGGTGGCGATAGTTACATCCGGCTAGACTCTGATAAGGAAGACAAGCAGGAAAAACAGGTAGCTTTGATAGTATACTTGAATCATCATAAAGAAATATAATTTTTATATTTTATTAATAATTTGTATCCTTCCTTAAATCTTTTAGTGAATAGTTAGAAATGTAATCTCTCTATTAGCCTGTTTTGTTTAAGGCGAATGGTGTTGCATACCAAAAATGCAGAGTTTATGTTCAATGATAAGATAAGAATGACTAAGAGTGATTTGTCAGAGATAACGCTAAACCGCCAGCCCCCCCCCCCAATTAAGGGGTACCCGTGGAGGGTCCATCCCCGGCTGATAACAGATTAAATAAATTATCAGCCACAGCTGGATTTTAAGCCGGGACCTTCGGCGCAGCAACTAATCATTCTACTACTGACACGCACCCCGTTCTCCTATATATATATATATATATATATATATAGAGAGAGAGAGAGAGAGAGAGAGAGAGAGAGAGACAGACAGACAGAGAGAGAGAGATGACAGAATAATTGAGGAGCCTGTTTAAGATCGACATCCGTCCCCTGATCACCGCGCGAACCCTAATCTGTAAGATCATCATCCTGAACTTGGCCCCCATTAACCCCTGCAACGTTTAGCAGACCGCTCAACACTTAACTCTTTTAGGAATTTGGTCATTCTTAGCCCTACTCCTTTGCTAGCACATCTCAATCTTCAGAGTGCTAAAACTACGACTATTCCGTTTTTTTGCAGCATCCTATGTTTTCTGGTGAATTATTAATGTTTCGGACCGAGTACACTACTCAGTACTTTATTTTCGAACACCTCACACGTTGTTTGACATTCAAAATTAACAACTGCGTTTGATATTAATGAAGAGCCTTTCGACGTGTTCAATCATTAATTCACCGCGCAGGAGACACTTGAAGCAGTCCTTGGCCAGCCCAACCGGTCTTCCTAGTCGGTAGCGCAAATGATGGATTCTAATGTTCTCTTCAGATCCCAGGTGACAGCATCTTTCCATCTTCCCTTTGATCTTCCACGTCATCTTAATCCATGGGAGTTTCCGTAGTTCAGTCTTCTGACTGTCCTAATCACGTGACCAAACTATCTTATCCCTTTATAAGCTATCTTTGGCCACCCATTTTGACTATTCATACTAATATCTTTTTCTCGCTATGGAGGCTAAAAGGCACATACACAGTGAAGATGGAAGTAACACTAAGGAACCATAGTGGAAAGTTAACATGAAAACAGGAGCACTTTATGACTGTGGAAAGAGTGTTACATAATACGATCGTATATAATTGATATGAAATGAAATAGTTTGTACTTAATACTTTCTTCCCTTATTTTCCTTCTTTCACCCTCACAGCTGATAATGCTTTAATTCTCTAGCCCATAAATTTATTGTTTTTGTTTTTGTTTTTTCTTATAATTTTAAATGCCGTTCTCTTAGCAGAAAGGCCATATTTCAACAACATGAAGAAATTATTAAAAATGTTTTTTCATTATAATATTTTCTTGTAGATACTGTTGAAACTATTAGACAATAGTTACTTTAATATTCATTACTTATTTCATTCGATCAATGTTAAAATAATGCATTTACCAATGTTTTATTTCTGTTTCAGGAGGAACTAGAGTTTTTCAATGATGATGGTAGTTACCAGTCGGTTGTTGTAGAAAAGAACTTAAGAGCTGTTGATTTGTGTCAAATATTGGCTCTAAAGAACAGAGCTGGGCGGGATTTCACATGGTCCATTGTTGAGCATTGGATTGACACTAATACAGGTAAGCACTGCTAGGATCACATTTAATATATTATATACATATGTAATTTTTTAATCATTAATAATAGACATGTTTATTTAACAAGCTGATTGTTTTTAATTTATCATTCAAGTAAAAATTCTTAACTATTATTAAATTTATAGGTCATACTTTTGCTCATTTTTCTAAATTCTGTCTTAAAAGAAATCTTACATTAATAATTCTGCTAAAATTTCTGCCATAATTTATTACAAATAATATAAAATAAATTATATAATGTATTTTATTACAGAGAGGGTGTTGGAAGATCACGAAGACGTGCTAGCAGTTCACAGACAGACTCATGCTTTTAGCAGAAAATTTATATTCAGGCGTATACCTCAAAAATATGAGTTCTTCAGTGATCCAACTGTAAGTCAATAGTTTTCAATTTTACCTGCTATCTTTTATTTACATTTAAAAAAACATAAACGGGATCCTTTTTTCACTTCCACTTATATGATATTTTGTTGATCTTTAATAAAAATGGGTTTGCAAAAATTTGTTCTCAGGGTCACCCGTGGTGTAGTGGTTAGCATAACAACCTTTTATGCCCAAGTTTGCAGGTTCGCAGCACTGCCATCGCAGCAGATGGCCCTGGGATTTTTTAAAAAGGATAAAAAAATTTTTGAATTCTTTCTACTTAAATATAAAAAAATCTTTGGTTGTGCCGTCCTTCAGAGAGGCATTAAATGGAAATTTCTATGGGGCCAGTTACTCATTAAATATCCCTATCCTAATTAAATCTGGTCAGGGAAAATTTAGGAATCCCACTGCAGCATCATCCAATTAACCCTAGAAGCATAAAGTTATGTTAAATGGATAATCAAGTATAATTTTCTCTAAGAGATTAAATAAAAAAATTCTAAAACCTAAAAAAAAATTTGCATCGGATAACTCAGTCACTATAAATATGCTGAAAAATCGTGGTACAAATATTTATCATGGTACTCGAAAAAATTAAATTCTCTACAAAATGAAAACAAAATCATCTAAACCAAGAGAATATTATGAGCCGGTTCGAGTATAAACCGCGTTCAGCGGAGGACTTAGCCCATTGTAACGCTTTAAAATACGGAAAGGTAAAAGAAAGCTTTTGGTTTATATAGAAGCATTTTCAGGTATTTCTTGTAAATTTGTATTATATTGTAAATAAAATTTTGGAGGATGAGAAAAAAAAAAAAAAAAAAGAGAATATTAGCAAAGAAATAATATTGTAGAATAAAATATAGAAGCAATATAGGTCAATATATAAGCCTATCTAATTGTTATTAGTTTTTTGAACTATTCACCATCACAAACAGATAATCATTTGAATGTTAGTTTTTAACAAATAATAATTTAGTTCAATTTTTATGATTTTTTGTTTAATCTTTTCTTTGTATAGAATTAGGCCCTATGATCAGACATGTTTTATTAAGTAAACTGCATTTGTCTACATTTTATAATTCTATTATTTACTTTTGGTACATAGTTCAGTGTCAACCGGGCAGTTTTCAGTATATGTTATAAAGTCATCTGAAATTTATTAGTATGTATTCCCATGTCCTCTCAAGCTTTAAGTCCTCCTCCTCATTGACCACAGATCTGAGAACGTTCCTCCCCTTCCTTTGTTGTCTGGTTTCCCATTGAGCATTTTCTTTGGTATCATGTGTTCCCGCATTCTTTCCGCATGTCCTAGCCATCTAATTCTGGCTCTCTTTATCATTGCCTCCATGTCAGACTCTCCCTATAGCTCCATCAGTTCCTCATCCCTTCTTCTTCTCCAGATCTCGTTTTCAGCCACTCCGCCCCTTTTTCATGCAATTTTATATCCCTTCTGATGGATGGCATTACCAAGGATTTTTTACTCTCTTTTAAAAAATCCTAGGGGGTACAAACCAGCATGCAATCTAGAGCACAGTAGGTTATTATGCTAACCACTAAGGCCACCCTTTCTTTTTAAAGTTTGAATAGTATTATAAACTGTAGGAAAGAGGAAAAACAGGAAACATTTTTTGGAACATTTAAAAAAGCGTTGTTTTTTTGTAATTCTCGCATTAAATCTTGATTTATCTATTCTTTACAAAGAATGTCATTACTAAATTGTCTAGGTTTGGGTCAATAGCTTTTGTAAATATCATAAAATTCATACTTTATACTTAATATTAATATTTTTTATAATACTTAATATTATATTTCATTAATTTTTTTAAAAATCAAAATAATGATTACTAATTTAATTTAAATTTTTAATAGCAATTTTTTCCACGGGAGATGACAAAATTGAGAAGATGTAATGCACCACCAATTGATGAAAACGCATTACTGCAAGTAAGTTTTTTGTAATGAATTAATTAGTTAATCAATACATGTTAGTGTTAAAAGCATAAAATATGAAATTAATAATTCATTTTATTTTTCCAGACAATTCTTTGGCATGGCATAGAGGCACCAATGATATTTAGCCAAGCCAATTACCAATCATTGGAAGATATACACACGTGGATAAAAAAATTCTTTGTAATTAAAGGATCCAAAATCCTAATGTCTGCTGATGTAAGTATGCTGATGATTCTACATGACATAATGATTTAGATGGTATGTGTTGGTGGTTATTTCTGGAAAGTTTAATGAAAAGCAAATTTAATTATTAATAGTTATATGATAAAATATAGTTCAGTGGCCTGCTTCAGCTCATTTAACATTGTTTCTATTTATTGTTTTTCAAATATAAAAAAAAAAAATCATAAAATTAACAGTTACGATAAAAATACTTTAAACCAATTAATACTTCAAATGGTATAACATTTGTTATTGTTAGTCACTGTTTTTCTCAGTATATTTACTACAGAATATAGTTTTTGATAAATAAAAAAAAATATTTCAATTTTAGACAATATTTGATATATCTACATCGTTAAAGCTGTTTATGTTCAAACTATAGGTGATACAATATCAATGCTAATTCCAAACTGTTTGGCTTGTCTAGTTTTAAAATCAAATCTTACAATTTACTCTAGCTTTAAACATAAAGAAATTATTATCTCCTCATATTTGTCATTATCTCCTTCAAAATTATTGAATTTCGTATTAATATTATATTAATTGTTATTTAAGGTCTACTAATTACATAAATAAGTTACTGGTAGAAGCCATAGTATCCAATCATGAAGGGGCCCAAAACCCATTGAAAGGATTATAGTTTTATAAATTTTAATTTTTAAGTTTCAGGACAAAAGGCACAAGCTAAGTTATATTGAGATAGAAAAATAAAAAACATTTCCTGCCTTTATTTCCTCTTATTTTTTTTCTTTGTGTTATCACACACCTTAAGCACTTAAACTTCTCAACTTCTTCATACTTTTCCCCTCCTGTATCAAGATAACCTGGAAGTCAGCCAACTCTGGTGCTAACCATGGATTCATTTTGATTCCTACTTGATAACAGCCTTTTATCAACATGAATGTGCTTAGTTTTATAATTTGCACTTCTGTATTAAACCAGAACCATATTATCCACAAACCCAAGCAAGGATATTGTATTACCTTGATTCAAATCTCTTACTGCATGCATCAACTTTCTTATGATGTACTCTAGAGTTGAAAAAATTATTGCAAACTTCCCTGTAAAATAATTACTAGCTCTAATTTTGTTGAATGTTCGGCCATGCTAATTCCTAATAGTTCTAGCAACTTCATCGATACACCTTATTCGACCAATATCTTATACAGTATCTGGCAGTCAATAGAATCCCAAGCCTATTTGGAATAGCTATAAAGCTGATGAACTACTAATTAGCTTATAGTTTTCTTTAGTTTTTGTTATAGCATTAATATAACAGTTATATTAATTGTTATAGTTAAACCTCATTGGTATTCGCCAATAACTCGAAGTATTCTATAATTAGTTAGTAATTAGGATATTTTGTAGCATGCAGGTAGGAGTGAGATTCTACTATCCTTATTACAGTCCGTACTTGACCCCTTTTTGTGGATTGGGATATGTGTAGTTTCTCTCTTACCCTAAAACTGAATCATTGATACTACTGCTTCTTAGGAGGCCAGAGTAATGGAAGAATATTTAAATTTAGTGTTTTACAACAAGAGGAAATTTGAAACCAGAGCAATCTAATCCTACAAAAAAGTGGAGATAAAATAATCGAGACCTTACTCCTGAGAGATTAGAAGAGAGACATTCGCCTGGGTGTCCGGCTTGCGCTGAAGGTTTCATTCATTAAGTCGTAAAGTAACAAAAATTAATTTAAATTAGTGAGTGGTTTCATAAAGGGACATTTACTACAATGAGAATTTCAAGGCAGGACTTACTTGAATGGAAAGTGGGGGATGGTGTTTATGGAGGCATACCACCTTTATGAAAACTTAAAATATTTTCCTTTACATGTGTTTTCTTCTTTTCTTTTCTTTTCGTCTTTCCTCTCCCTCCTCAGTGCCTTTCAGCGTGGAGGTGCATCGATCCAAGCGTTCCATCTGTCTCGGTCTTTCGGCAATGCCTTTATTTAATCCAATGGTTTTCCTCTTTTCTCCCCTATTCTAGCCAAATTATTCAGTCATGAATCCTTAGCCTGCCTCTTGGTTTTTTGCCAGTCGGTCTAGCATAAAAGAACTTGCGTGGTCCGCGATCTTCGTCTATCCGAACCACTTCAACTGCCTTTTCTCTGGAATTTCAGTTAGTGGTTTCACAATTAGCTCCTCTCTTGTTCTGGCGTTACTGATGTGTTCTCTCTGTGTTCTGTCAGCCACTCACCTTAGGTATTTCATCTCTGAGACGGTGATTCTGTTTTTCAATCTGTCAAGAAGGACCCAGCTCTCACTTCTTTATAGTGGAGTGGGAAGGTAAATTGCATTAAAAATGTGAAGTTTTATTTTTTTATCAACTTCACGTTTCCCAACAACAGTATTGCAGATTTGGTAATAAATATTGTTTGCTTTTTTAATCCTGTTGGATATTTCTTGTTGAATTTTACCATTTCTGCTGAGAACTATACCTAGGTACTTGTAGTCTTCTGCTGTCTCTATGATTTCTCCTCCGCAAGAGATCTGTAGATCTTCAGGTTCTCGTCCTATTTGCATGACTTTACTTTTATTTGCATTTATTATCATGCATGTTCTCTTCAGCTCCCCTTCCCATTCCACTACAGCTTGCTGAAGATTCTGCTCAAAGAGCAAAAACTGTTCTCAGATTCCATTTCCTTACTATTGTTCTTGCCGTCCTTTGTTTACAGATTTTTAAGACCTCATCCATCAGAATAATAAAGAGAAAAGGACTCAGACTATCTCCTTGTTTGACACCTCTCTTCATATCGAAGCTTCTAGACTCCTTACCATTTCTTCTGACTCTACCCTTTGAGCCTGTATAGGAGAATTGGATGGCATCTATGTGTTTTATAGGGACATTCTTTGCCTTCAATGCATTCCATATTTCGACTCGTGGTACTTAGTCAAAAGCGGCTTGCAGATCTAAAAATGCTAAATATACATTTTTATGCCTATGCCAAGCTTTTTCTATGATAGTCCTTATTGAGAATATCTGATGTTGGGTTTGTCTAAAATGTCTGAACGCGGCTTGAAGAGCTACTACTTCTCTGAGTTTTTCTCGATGACTGATGAATATAATTTGTGGACCACCTGGGACAAGCATATAGGTCTACAGTTGTTGCATTCACTATGGCTTTCTTTCTTATGTATTGGGATAATGATATTATATTCCCAGTCTTTGGGAATGCTTTTCTAGTCATATATTTTCTGACTAGCACTCATATATTTTTTATTAGCACTTTAATAATTTCAGGCCCGCCATATTTGATGAGCTCTGGGAAAGTACCGTCTCCTCCTGCTGATCTTCCTGTCTTGAGTTTCTCTGTAGCCTGCATCACTTCTTCTTCCTATAAGGTGCCATCATATTGCAAAAGTGGTTCTATTTTCCATCCTCTCATTTTTTTTATATTGAGGATCTTCGAACTTTTGTCCATCTGTCCAGTATATCATTTTCCCTGGTCAGAACTTTTCCTTCGCTATTTTTCACGTTTCTTATGGGTTTACACTTTTTTCCTTTGAGGGTTTTGATCTTTTTCCAGAACATTTTTATATTTTCATTGTAGTCGTTTTGTAGGCTTTTTCCAAATCTTTCCCAGCTCTTCCTTTTAGCTTTTCTCTCAACTAATTTTGCCTCTTTCCTCCGCCGGATATACAGTTCTCAGGTTTGCTCGTTTTTGCTGTTATATATCCTTCCCACACAATTTTCTTCCTTTGTACAGCTGCTTTCACCTGCTCATTCCATCATTCTGATCTTTTTGCCTTGGAGGAATATTTCTTTATGCCACATACCTTTGTTCCAGTTTCCAGGATCTTACCTTTGATATTTTTCCACATCTTATCTATCAGTGCATCAACGTTAATTTTCCGCAATTTTGCTTCTACTTCTGCCGCATACCTTTCTTGGAATTATGGATTCTGGATCTGTAAAATATCAATTTTTGTACATTGTCTTGTTGGCATTGTCCGGGGATTCAGAATTTGTGTATCGGCTATGAGCATCATATGGTCTGAACCGATTTCCGCTCCTCTGATGACTTTTACATCTGAGTGGAGTCTTCTGATATTTCTGCTGTAGACGAAATAGTCTATTATGTTATTTGCATTCCTTTCTTGGGCGCTAAAAGTAATCTTGTGCACTTTCTTGTGGAGAAATAGGGATTTCCCTATTAGTAGGTCGAAGTCAATGCAAAATTCAATCAGCCTCTGACCGTTGGAATTTTTGTTCTCTTCTCCTCCATGTTTCCTCATCACTCCGTGAGATCGGTTGAAATCATTTCCTGTCCTCGTATTGAAATCGCCCATTATAATTATCTTTCTATTCCTATTCTGTGGCTTAACAACTTCTCTTTCCAATTCAGCGTAAAATTGTTCCTTATTAGGATGTCTGCATCTTCTGTAGGAGCATATATCTGAATAAAAACTAACCGCTTTTATGATATTTCGGTATATATTGTTATAATCCTTACGGTGATTAGAATAGCAAAGAAATCCCGGTAACCTGCGGCCTTCCGAATATTTATATCCCCCCAGTAAGGGCTTTCTTTTGAGTTTTAATTTAAAAAGTGACTCGAATATAAATTTGTTGACTAGCTTAAGATAACTTGATTTAATAAGATATTCTGTTAAGTTTTTAGAGGTTTATGAGTATTCATTCCCACCAAGTAGATCAGTACTGTATGACATTCACTTGTACGTGTAAACTATTTTATGAAATTGTGAATTTTTCAATGATTTAAAATAGAGCACTGTAATCCTCTGTAGTATAAAGTTAGTGTCGATTGTGTATTAAAATAGGCTGAATATACTTTATCCCTTAATTATTTCTTTAATCGTTGATATCTCCAGAAATTAATCCGCTATTTTGAAGCACATTTAGCTATATTAAAAAATTTTTTCATGTAAAAAAAAAAATATGTGGCTGCAGAAACAACAATTTTTCATGCTATACTGAAAATCAAACACTAACCTAATAAGTTAGTTGGTCTTTATCATAATTAGCCAATAGATCAACTATGCTTTTTTGGTATATTAGAAATACCATCGACATTTTCTGACTTGAAGGTACTAAAGGTTTTATTGTTTACTGCAGCCCCCTTCCTCAAATGACAAATATTCTGTAAAAAAACTTTATTTTAAAATATAAGAGGGTCTTTGTATTATATAGAAGTTTTTTTTTTTATTGAAGTTTTGCTATTGTCTAGCATTCTGAATTACATATACGAAAAGGCCAACTGTTTGTCTTTATAGCAATAGAAAAAATGCTCAATAATAATTTTAAAAAGTAAATGAATATAATTAAATAGCAAAATAATTTAAAAATACTCAATTAAAGCAGCAATAATTTTTATAATTCAAATTAATGTAAATTTCATAATTGAATACAAAGTAGTTAGCACAGATGTTGCTAGGTAGAGCTAGTGTGATGAATGCAACTGATGAGACAGATAGCTGTATTGTTAAGTTCTGCTTGTAATAGTTTTTAAATTAAGATTTTTTTAGTTAGTGTGTGGCATCTATGGTAAATGTAATTTATAATAATAAAATAAATGATCTATTTATAGGGAAAGTAGGAAATAAAAATATAATAACAATTTTGGCTAAATTACGGATTAAGGAGGAGGTGAAGTGTAGTAAACTCAGCTATAGATTTTTATACATAATCAATTACATGATTATGTAATTGATTATATATATATATATATATATATATATATATATATATATATATATATATATATATATATATCTTCTTTATATATTATATAAAACTAATTTCATGTTAATTGATGTGACATTAATAGTTATTACATCATTATATCTATAATATTCTGTAGTAACACATACTGCGAATATGCCTCTTTCTTTCTAAAAACTGACTGTTCGGATCAGTACTCTTAATTTTCTATCAAAACTATTGGATTTTCTAGTTATATTGTTTTAAATTACTATTCTTATTTGACAATTTAATTGTTTGTCTTCACTTCTTTTCACTTTATAAATTTATTAAGATTAGTGTAGTATTGTAATTTTGCTTCTCAATATTCACTTTTCTTTATTACTTATCTTTTCCCATTAAGTACTTACATTATTTATTTAATATTTTGTATATATTTTAGGCTGAAGTCGTGAAAAGGTTTCTTCGATCCTGGAGGAACCAAGCCACATTCGGCTATGAAGTGTTGAAACAAGAAACCGAATCAGTTGACCTTGAGGTAATGTCTGTTTATACATCTTTTAAGTTACTATTAAGTTATATCTATCTTCTTCAGTTAGCAGCATGAAAGTTTGAAAAGCGCAGTCCCTTTTTCATTATGCCTTTTTCATTATTACTTTTATTTATTTTTTTATGAATTGACTTCAGTAAAAATAAAATAAAAAATGAATAATTAATATTATTGCAGATATCAGTATGTCTGATTCTAATATTTTTTTTTTTTTTTTTACAAATAACTTAAAACCGATTCAGTCATGACAGTAGATATCATTGTTTTGTTAATTTGTTCACTTTCACATCTGTAAACACAATTGTCACTTTGTTATTCTGAACCTTATTTTCAATGAAGGGCTGAGTTATTTAGGGGCCTTAATTTATGTCTTATTGACCTCCATTTGGAAAATAGTTAATTCCTAAGAATTAATTTCAAAAAATTAAAAAATCATTTTTATATATCTTGTATTAAATGAACTGAGTTATGAACTCAAAAGGTTAAAGATTTGGGTATGTCAATAGTTTTTTTTTACTTAAAAAGAAATTACAAATAATTCACATGGAAAATATTTATCATGCAATAAAGCAATGAAGATAGCAGTAAAACATAGTTTGTAACATGTTGAAAACTACACAGTAAGTTTAAAACTAATGAAAGATCAGTAGCATTTTTTTTTTACATATGAGTGCCTGAGAAAGAGAAGGGGCTATGCCACAAACACATAGTTTTGAGAAAAATTAAGTTTTATTAGATTGAGTACAAAATACATAAATTTTGATTATTTTTATTGGATTATGGCATCTTTGCTTTCTATTCTCAACAGGGTAGTTGGGAAAATTAAAAATAATCATTATTTATTTAAATTTTTTTATTAAGATTAGAAGTTGTTTCCAACAAAAGTAAGTTTTCAAAAACGATACTAACAGTGTAACAGAACTGTTCATTATTTCTAATTGGATGAAAAAACATTATTTTTATTCAATGCAACAGTCATTATGTTTTACAAACTAGTAGAGTTCTTAAACATCTTCTTGTTCCTCCACATGTCCTCCTGCCTTTGCTGGTTTCAAGTTCTTGTACAGATCATGGTACACGGGTGGTATGTAGGGTAGGAGCGATAGCAGGTCTCGGTGCTTCAGGGCATTGATTTCTCTACCTTGTGGATACAGTTTTGGCACGTTTTCCAAAAGCTCTCTCAACATTCTTGTAGTCAGAGATTCTTCCATTTGATTTTTTCTGGGACGTCCTTGGTTGTTTTTTTTATTATTCTGACTTTAGTCCAATGTTCAAGTTCTGAGTAGGCATACTTAAGAGAAATGTATCCTGGGCTGCTTTTAGTAACTTTTACATCTGTGGCATCTCTGATGCCAACTTTTTTGTTGTTAACACTTTTTGGTTTCTTTGCTATTGTATTTAACAGTGTTTTTAGATCTACAAAGTCTGAACCGTCCATGTCAACGATTGTGAAAGGATCTTTCACTCTACATTCTTTGACGACTTTTTTCCAATCATCAAGACAAAAAAAGTAGTCTTGTTTCCGTGCCTTTTTTTCTATCACACCAAAGTCGCTGTCGCTAGGAATGAAAGTGTGTCCAGGAACAAGAAAAGAATGAAGGATCTCATCAAATTTTCCTGTGTGGACCAAAATGTAGTACAAAGTAAAAACCACCATGTTTTTATTTTGCCCACTGCAAGAATCTGAGAAGAACCACAACTTTCTTTTGTTTTCAGTCATTTGAGTTTTCAATAGGGCTTTGTACAGACAAGACCCAATTTCACAGGCACCACGAGAAGCCGTATCTTCTGTCCACATACACATGAATCCTTTGTTGTTGTTGCAAACATGTAAACCTAAGTTATAAACCCATAACTGTCTTAGATAAAATACTTTTTCAGTAGGAATTTTAGGAAGCGGCATTGCTTGTTGCAAGTCATAAGTTATGACCCAATACTCATAAGTAGGACTTTGAGAGTTCTTTTTAGCTTCTGAGAGCAACTTATACCCACTGTTCCAATCACCACTGTTTTGTAACTTTTTTTTAGGTTTAACTACACTAACATCTTCATTAACGTCAACATTCGCCATTTTAAAGTTAGATACAAGTATTACACACGTTTATAGTAGTGATGGGCCAGAAATCACGAACTGTTACTTTTTCACTGTTACTCAAAAGTCACAGGTCTACCTGTGATTAGAAATTCATCAGTAACAGTTCTAAACTGTTCTTCGCATTTGAGAACTGGTCGTCGGGGAACAGAATTGAAGTGTGATTGTTATTAGAACTACAGCAACAGTTCTAAACTGTTCTTCGCATTTGAGAACTGGTCGTCGGGGAACGGAATTGAACTGTGGTTGTTATTAGAACTACAGCAACAGTTCTAAACTGTTCTTCGCATTTGGGAACTGGTCGTCGGGGAACGGAATTGAAGTGTGATTGTTATTAGAACTACAGCAACAGTTCTAAACTGTTCTTCGCATTTGAGAACTGGTCGTCGGGGAACGGAATTGAAGTGTGGTTGTTATTAGAACTACAGCAACAGTTCTAAACTGTTCTTCGCATTTGAGAACTGGTCGTCGGGGAACGGAATTGAAGTGTGATTGTTATTAGAACTACAGCAACAGTTCTAAACTGTTCTTCGCATTTGGGAACTGGTCGTCGGCGAACGGAATTGAAGGGTAATTGTGACTACTCTGATTTAGGTGAAATGAGTGATTAATGTCGTAAGGGATTTGCACCCTTGGAAAACCTTTTTCTATAGTAATAAACTCTGATAGGCTGCTACCTTAATTTGACTCAATTAATTTTATTGTAGAAAATTAACTGCTCAGTAATAAATTTAAAGTGTATTTGAATGTTTAAATAAAAGGGGAAGTCAGATATTTATTTACATCTTGTTTATTGTAAAGTACAAATATTTACTTGTAAATTACCTATACAAAAAATAATGGTAGTATTAGAAGGTACTACTATGTAGGGGAAGGGCGGATTTAAGGGGGAGGGCAAGGGGGGCACGTGCCCCCCCCCCAGACTTTTTTTTTTTGTACTGAGGAGAATCCATTACAGTACATACTTATAGGCAAATCACAAGATCATAGTTGTTAGAATACATGAATAAAATAACAGAAAGAACATGAGTGAAACTATTGTTTTGATATTTTAATAAACCTTTGAAACCTCTCTATAAATACTACAAGTTTATTTCTAAGTTATTGTTGATTTTTTTCCCATCTGCCCGAAAGAAATCCTGGATCCGCCCCTGGGGGAGGGGGATCCACCCAGTCTCCCTGAGGTTTTCTGGCCACCAAAAGTTTTCCTATCCGTTTTTTCGTTTGCAATCTAAGATTTACTCTAATCAGACATGTCCTTACAACATATCAAAAATGCAGCTCTCTTCAATTTAAATAATTCTATCTGTTTTTATATTGACAGGATTATAGTGAATTATACAAGTAATTATGATAACAAGTAATTATTATCCTTATAATGCATATTCTGTGATCGTTATATTCAAGATGTGGAATTGTTGGTAGCATTTCACGAACAGAATCACGAATCACAGTTAGTAGCAGTTAAGAAATCACAGGTAAGAAAAATCACAGTAACGGTTAGAACTGTTACTGAAAAGTAGCAGTTAAGCCCATCACTAGTTTATAGCCTGTAGAGAGTGAGCCAACTGCAGATCAAAACAAAACGGCTGAGGCTCCCCCCACCACTGACCGAGTGGCATAGCCCCTTATCTCTCTCACAGAACAGCTGGCGCTTGAACTTATCTATCTTCAACCGTCTGTAAAAAGAAAAGGGGCTATGCCACTTGTCCAAATAGTTCAGCATTACACCGGTAGATAGGAGCACTAATATGATCTGTAACTAAATTAAAATTTGAGGTTTTGTGGCATAGCCCCTTCTCTTTCTCAGACACTCATATACATTTCAAAATATTACCTTAAAAATAATGAATCAAGTGGTGAAAATAATAACTAAAAAAGACTTAAATGGTTTTTTGGCAGAAGAAGAGTGCTTAGGAAAAAATTAGGCTTCTTAAGCATATCATTTTTCTTTATTATTAAAAATTATTTAAAACTAGAATTGGGAATGTACACTACCTGAGTCAAGAATTAAGGTATTTAGTTCCACTTAATTCTGTCAAGTACAGCCTGAATTGTTTTTCCTGCTCTCAATAGGCCTTGCTCAATTTGATAAAATCACTTCAACGGATTATAAAATTTATTTTGTAATTAATTGATTTACTACAATGAATGAACTCATATGCCTAAAATTGCTGTTAACATGCTTGTTTTTAATCATTTTTATATATTTCAGCCTGGATTCTTGATTTTTCAAATCGACCGTCAAAGATTTCAGAATATGAATATGTGTCTCTTGATTTGTCTTTAATGCAAAAAAAAATTAAATTAAACTATGTATACATATGGGTACAACTTCCCTCGACCAATAAAGCTTGACATTAACAATAATTATAAATAATATCAAATTATAGTAATAATTTTAATAATCCAAAAGAATAAAAATGTTACTGTTGAATACAAAGAAGTTTGTTGCCACAAATTCTTCTAGATTAAATTAGTGGTGTACACTGACAAGATCATGTGGCATTATTAAGGAGTTTCGCCATTATTTTAATTATATAAATGTTTTTGGAGGTAATTTAGTTTGAATTCTTCTAAAATCAGTTATGGTTTATTTCATATTTAAAATATTTATTAGTTCTTAAAAAAAAAAAAAGTGGAGGCCAGGACCTTCATTGGGTTGTAAGCCGCTTTAGTAGTAAAAATTATTTTTAAATTTTAAGGGGCCATGTGAGGTTAAAAATCGAATTGTAACTTTAGAAATAGCATCCTTGAAGAACAAACTCTATGCATTTTGCAAAACAGTAATTAATTAGAAATGTTTACGCTAAAAGAATATTTTGGTAGTAAACTCAATATTAACTACTTTATAATGAACTATTCATCTTCGTGATTAAATCCTCTCTGTACTCTCTCCTTTCTCTAAGAAAATTAAACTTAATATTTATTTAAAAATTATTATTAAAAAAGAATATTTTATTATATTATAGAATGTTATTAAAGAAGAATATTTGACCAGTTTATTCAATAGGCATCAATTGTTAAACAACAACAAAATAATGTTGGAATAATAATCTTAAATAAGTCAACATCATAATAAAAATAAGTATTTTTTATCTTAAAAAATATTTAATATAATATTGGTTTATAAATTAAGCCTGTGTGGGTTACAGTTAATACATAAAAATTTTTAAATTAAAACGAAAAAGTTTCATTTTATTTGGGAAATGATCAATGGACTTGCAAATGCTATTAATAATAATCAATTGAAATATTGCAAAGTTTCTTCAGTCATACAATTACAGAATTACTTAGCAATATAGTAGATCGCGGGTTCATAGCCCGGCAGGTGGCCCTAGGATTTTTTAAAGGAAGTAAAAAATGTTTGACTTTGAGGTCCTTTAGAAGGGATGTAAAATGGTGGTCTTGAGCCTATGATGCCAGATACTCGTTAAAGATCACTGTCCTAATAATACCTGGATAGGCAAAATTAAGGATTCCCACTGAAGAATTGTCCAATTAGCCATAAAAGCATAATATGATGTCAAATGAATAAACAAAAACTTAGCAAAGCAGGATAATATCAAATTCATTTTTAAACGTATCTGTTCTATGAAATAACAAAAAAAAATTAATCGACTAATCAAAAACCAAAAAAGCAGCGGTTGATAATTATGGACAGTCATTATTACGTGTATGTATGACCTATCTTCTTAATATTTAATGTCTCCCCACCCCTTCTTAAAAAAGTTCTGCGCACACCCCTGAAAATGTGCTTTATTTATTTTATAGAAGTTTTTTTATTTTAAACAACTAACAAATGTGATTTCTTTATCCTTTGATTAATTTAGTACATTTATAAAAATTAAATTTTACAGAACTAAAAATAATGTTTGAAGTTTTGCTATAGTTTTCTTGTTCCTAACCAATTCAATTCAAGATATTAAACAAATTTGTATTTAATGAAATTTCCAATATAGTTTTGGTTACTTTATGTGATGTATCCAATTTATGTTTTGCTTGTATTTGAGAGAAAGCTCGAGACATAAATCTTGTGAAAAGTTGTTGACATGGGCCATGTCATTGCGGGTTCCTAGCATCTCAAGCATTCAAACTCCCCATCCCCCTACAAATCTCGGGTCTCTCCTAAAACTTGGGTCTATTTGTCTTTTCTCATTTCCGTTGCGATATATACATTCTTGAGCAAAAGATTTAATTTAATTTGTGTTTAAATTCTTTATAAAATAGATGAGGGATAAAAAATAAATTTTATATTTAGTTGTGAACAAATTTGGGGCCAAATTATTAAGCGATTCAATTAATGCTCGATATTTTGATTTGATTTTTATTATTACTAACAAATGGATTAATATATCATGGAAATGAAAATTACTACTGTATTAAAATCTAAAGAGTTTATGGTTTTGCATAAAATAAAGCAATATCTTAACAAAATTACTTAATAATATAGGACATCTAATAATAGTTAAAGCAGTAAGATAATTACTTTAGTATAGGCTTAATACTAGTAGAGCTGGACTAATTTTAATTTACATCATTTTACAGTTAATTGTTCAGTGATTTTCACTAGAAACGTTGGCGATTTTTATAATAGAGCTTATTAATTTAAATTTTAAAAAATAAATAGAAAAAGGCTTAGCGAACCCGAAGGCTCGATGCCGATACCACCAATCTCCGTTTACAAACCTCCGTCAGGAGCACCACCCAAACCCAATCCCGTCAGATCACTCTTACCTCAATCCTCCCACCCACGCCTCGCCTCGGTCTACCCCTCAGGCGCTTCCCAGTCTGTACAGCTCCTAGACCCCACAGGTTATCCTATTCCAAACTGTCGCAGTAAATCCTAGAATATATCCCTCAAGGCTTCCACCTCACTTCATCAACTCTCTACTACACCTCTATCATATAACTCTCTCATTTCCAAATAGCCTTGCTGTGTTTGAATTTTAGACACCGATTTCGAATTTTAACTCGGGGAATGACGTAAGAAATAAATATAAGCTCTTAGAATTTGAAATTTTAGGTGAAAAACTGGATGATTTGTTGTTAGAATTCCGAGTCCAACATGTTTATTTCCCTCTTAATCAGGCATAGTTGAGAAGCTATGCAACGGATTCTAGCGCTGAATATAAAATTGTTATAATTTATGGGAATTTCTTATTTCAGTATTACCCCTGGGTAGTTTCTCTACTTTACTTTAGCCATGCATTATGCATCATTGATTATATTTACTTATTGCATTGTTATAATCAATGTTAATACAGTAGTAACTTTCTCCTAAAACCGTGAGAAATAAGGCGGAAAAGAGTCTTCTTCTTTGACTGACGTATTAGATTAAATTGCTTGACCAAACTAGCGAAAATGTGAACAAGTCAATTTTTGAAATCGAATTGAGTGTCCGCTTTTGATCCTGAACGCCTCGTATGTTCTATTTTCTCAAAAATTGTTTTAATTTCAAATTTAAATGAGCGTAATAGACACTGTGATAACGATTTAGCCCAATTGAAACCAATTCCGATTTAAAAAATCTATGTAAATTTTAAGATATATTTTTTCTTGCTGTTTAGTAGCCATATAAAAATCGTGAAAACAACTGTTATGCTCCCTTCTCAGAATTTTGTAGGAAATCTGGAGAGTATTGGAGTTGTTATTACAAATATGTATTCAATCCTTTAAATATTTATTATAGGGAGCCCGTATTAGAGAGAATACATTGTCAATAAGTGATTGAACGAAAGTTATATTTGAACAAAACCACTAGTGATCTGAAACAATTTATTTAATTTTTTTCTTCTTTTTTTTAGTATCATCCGTGTTCCTAGAGAAGTAGGGGTTCGATACCTGCATTCTATTGATTCGAACTGAATATAGCTCCCTTTGGATGTAATATTTAATACAGCTGAATGCAGGAATGTATTTTCCGTACCGCTTTATATATATATATATATATATATATATATATATATATATATATATATATATATATATATGTGTGTGTGTGTGTGTGTGTGTATGTAATTGATTGGAAGCCAAATATAATAAATAAACAAAAATAGAGTGAACAAAATATATAAAACCGAATAAGTAATGTTTTCATGTGATAAGAAATAATTATTTCGTCGAGTAAAGAAATTAATAAAATTATAAAGCTTTTAATATTTAAAAATGCATTTTTTAAAATACTGAGGGGAACAAAAAAAAAATAAGGACAGAAAATTATTTTTTAAAATATAATCATCTTGGAGAGATTAAAAAAATTCAAAATATACCACCAACAGCTTGGAAAAACTCCCATAAAGTAGTCAATAAGATCTGTAAACAAAGATTTTAATGCTTATTACTAAACGATGTTTCTGTACATTTTGTCCTATTTTACAATATTTCTTCTACCAGCCTTTTTTTTAGAATGTCAAATTAACAATTTTCGCCACCTGCGATGAATTTGAAAACAATAATATTTACCAAAGCTAAAGAAAATATAATACGAAGTGTTTTACTCTAAAATATTCAAAATGATTGAGGAGACGTTACTTGGTGACGTCAATTGGCCAAAGTAACCCTTCTATAGCCATCCCCGCTTTCTCTTTCTCTCTCTCTCTCTCTCTCTCTCTCTCTCTCTATATATATATATATATATATATATATATATATATATATATATATATATATATATATGTATGTATTTTAGGAGTTTTATTCCAATAAAAATCCAAATTTCTCTGACATTGCTACATTTCAGGATTTTTCGTACCATTTTAGATATACCCGGAATAAAGTTTGTAGAAAAATAATATTGCATCGTTAGGCTTTCATAGAAACAAAAGCAACGTAAACGATAAATGGAGAATGATTTCCCGAAATACTCCGTTAAAATGGTTTACTCTGTCCCTGTAAAAGGGCAGACGTTGTATTTGATTTCGCTTCGTTATCTAATTTTCGGATTGTGATTACCATCTTAATTTCTTAAAATAAAATTAAAAAGTAATTTTGTTGAACAAGCAATAAAAATCAAGTCGTTTTCATTTCAAATCACTAGCGTTGATTCCCTACGTGTTCTATTATTCAACTTGGATTGATTGTAACTGCCTCAACAATTTTATATATTAATACAAATATTTTAAACAAAATTCGATCCCTCGCCAATCATAATGTTATAAAAGTTAAAGTTGATTTGCGATAAATAAATAAATAAAATAAAAAAGTTCACTTAGCGTGTTGATTTTTCATTGACCGTACTTTCTTCCGACAAATTTCTTTATAATTAACAAAACTTAAATTAAATTTCCTATATTATACAACATAAAAAATGTGATGTATGTAAATTAAAATACTTTAAATTATTTTTTTTATCATACTATTAACACTATATTAATTAGTGCTTGTAAATATTTGTTAGTATAGCATTATTATAAGCCACTTCTTACTGTTTATTTTATTTAATATTATATCTGCTCCTCCGGTAAATAAATGGTTAACTCGAATTTTGTCCAGTCAGAGTTTATTGTATTAAGGTAAGCAAAATTTTATCATACTTTTAATTTTTGGCTTGAAATGGAGTTACAATAAAAGCAATAACCCTTTTTTTACAAAATTCGACTTCACCACTTATTGATCGGGGCTGCAGAAATAATGTAGAAAATATACTATAGAATACACAGGATTAGCATTTGTAGCTAGGGTGAATACTCCTGTTCGCCTAGAGGTAGACCAACCCCCTTTGTTCAAATTATATAATTGTTCGAATTACTTGAACTCCCATTAGTGTATTATATATTTCTTTATCTATTCCAAGTAAAAAAAAAAATTTTAAATAATTTTTTCCCCAATTAATTAAATTTTTTGGTGACCCATTTTTATTATTTACAAGTTATAACGTGTTAAATAAAATATTTCACGGCTAACATTAAAAACTTGTTTATAGAATAGAGCTGTAAATAGCTAAGGCACAGTTTTTTATTTTTTCTGTTTCTTGAAATGGAATTGTTTATTATTATTTATTGGTAACTAATTTACCAGGGTCACCTATAGTGGTCTAGCCGTTAGTAACTACTAACTATTCCCAGGATCGCGGGTTCGCGAGCCCGGCAGGTGGCTTTAGGATTTTTTGAAGGAAGTAAAAAATCCTCAGAAATGCCGTCCTAAGAAAGGACGTAACATGGAGTTACTGAACCTATGCAGTCTCTAGTACTCGTTAAAGATCTATATACTAATTATGCCTGTATATACAAATCCCTACTGTAGAATCGTCCGATTAGCCATAGCGGCCTAAAGTGGCGTTAAATGAATAAACGAACTAATTTACCGTGTTGATTTAGTCTGATTATTAATATTGTTATTTAGTATATATAAAAAGGTATAGACGTATTTATATATATATATATATATATATATATATATATATATATACATATATGTTTAAATAGCAGAATAAAGCGGTTGGATTTATATAGAGGTGGTGGGGATAGCAGCTGTTGGGGTAGGTCATAGACCCACCGATCTATACAGCTGGTCTCTATCCTCAGTCCTGAAAACATCGTCCTCCATTTCCCGATACTATCTTTACTTTCTCCTCCTTCGTGAGCTTTATCTTTGTTTATCAACAGTTCGCTATAAAATATATTTTCCTCATGACGAGTCACAATCAGTCCGTTCTATGAGTCCTTTATCTATTTATGAGTCACGTATAGATTGTAATCTCTTCGAAGCTCTTCTGACCTCACGGGTCTCTGGTCCCACTTTCACAAAAATTACTCCCAACTGCGGTTTTGCCCTCGTTAATAAAACATTATTGATTCTGAAATTTGTATTTATATAAATAATAAAATTATATCCAACATTTAGTATTTTAATGTACTGTTGCCTATTAAAAATTAAAATCCCATCAGGTGATTAAGAATTTAAACATTCACAACGATCTAAAATTTCACAATTATTTCTTTGAAACATTCTGTAAATGTTTCTATTAGATATAAACATAATTTTGTTAATTAAAGATGCTATAAACATATATAAATACATACATTCAATTTATACCTGAGCTGTATTTCAGCTTGTTCTGTTATGTACCGTTTTTCCATAGAAATTAAAATCGAACCAGCTGATAAAGCCTTTAAACATAAATTAAGATCTCCTATTTAAAGTTAGTTATTTGAAACATAATTCTATTCTATAAATTTTTCTATTAGCTATAAAAACAATATTTGCTTAATTAAATACAACTATTAAATTTATATGTTTAATTAATTTATTCTGTTATTTACCCTTATCGTAGAAAATTGAAATAAAATCAGCTGATTGAGACTTTAAACAGTCATAACGAAATTTAAATATGTAGAAGAAATTGGTCCGGGTTGAGGTCAATGAATTTCTCTTAGAATTGGAGAAATGTTTATTAAGTAGCCAACGTTTCGACGTTTTTTAAATGTACCCGGAGCATTTTATACAACATATATTATCAAGGTCAACTATTATCATTCAATAGAAATTAAAAATAATTTCATTAAAACGTTGTGTTAATGTTAATTAGCATTTTTTTTTTAATTTAAGATGCTATTATAAATACAAATAATTAATTTTTACCTAAAGTTGTATTTAAGCTTGTTCTATTATGTACCATTACCATAGGAAATTAAATCAAATAAAATCAGCTGATTAGGCCTTTATACATTACTAAAGAACGACCATTTAAATTTTTTTTAACATTCTGATAAACTTTCTATTTGCTTAAAACAAGATTTTGTTAATTAAAGATACTATTATAAATGCAAATATTAAATTTATACCTAAAGCTATATTTAAGCTAGCTTTAAATTGTATACCCTTACCATAGGAAATTATTTTTTTAATTCTGCGATTTAAAAATCATTTCTATGAAACTTTCTGCAAATTTTTGTATTAAAATGTAAACAAACATTTTTAAATTAAAGATGCTACTATCAATACAAATATTTAATACCCAAAATCCTCGTGAAATGAAAATGAATATTTTTTGGAAACTCCATTAGTCGATCAGACTTATTAATTACAAATTATCGTTTTGAATTTTTACCATTTTTTTAATTGGATGTTTAAATTGTATAATATAATAGAAAAAAGGCAATAATAAGTCGTCTTTAATAGTAAAAATTTCTTAATCCTCTCAGTATTTCTCAATGAAAGTAATGTAATGAGTAAGAATTTAAAAAATAATTATGTTTAATGATACGATCTACATATTTTTAACTAAGCTAATCGTTAAATGTTAGAGGCCACTGTGTTATCTGACTCTTGTAATAAAAAATGCAACTCTATGCGGCATTTTGTCGCTTTGATGTTTTTTGCAAAGACTTCATCCTCGGTGACGTCAATAGTTGCTATTCTTTGCATTGAAGCAGGCTGTATACCTACCTGCAGAGTCTTCACTACTTCTTTGCACAGTGTTAATTTTTCATTACTTATTAAATTTTCATTTATGTGTGTGTTTATATTACTTATTAACTTTATTTTTATGCGAATATGCTAATATTATAGTTATTGGACTGAGAAAGAAATTGTTTTCCTTGTGGAGAGCTTAATTATTTGTAATCTCATCCGTATCGCCTTGGTATTACATGTCTTTGAGCTACCCTAAAAAGAGGTCATCACCTCAGGCAGAAATCCTGCTGTCATTATGTGGAACTTTTTTTTTTTATGAAGGAATAATACCTGCGCTATTTCTTTGAATCAATTCTTTGAAACGTTATTCGGCCGTTTCTTTGTACATTCAGTATGCGACATTAATCGTAGATCGTATACAGTCAATTTTACTGCCATGATCGAATCCATACACGTCAATTACTTAAAAAACGAGAGTTTCCCCATAACCTTTCTGTAAAATCTTAACAGATAACTAATCATATTTATAAAATATTTAGTGTAAATTTTGTCACTTTAAAAAAACAATTTTATTCTAAAAAAAATTAAACAAGTCAAAATTACGATTTTTTCTCAAGGGTGGCCTTCAACTAATTTTTTTAAGTAATTCATCCTTTAGAGTTGGACAATTCAACTATTAAATGTAGGGATTAATTTGTTTTATTTGATATCCTCATTATTTAAAATAACTTTAATTCAATCTGCTAGTTTCAAAACTGGTGATTTTTAAGACTTTATTTTATTATTTACTTGTCATTTTAGTTTATATTTAAGAAATTATATCTTGTATTTTGTTTTTTATTATCTTGCCCTATTTTTATTGTTGATAAAAAAAATTTTCACATAAGCAATAACATTTGTGACTAAAAATATTAATTAATAAAATTTGAAAAATCTGAGTACCTCGATTGTTTTTTCCACGAATAATTTCTCTTAAGTAGATGTTTTTACTAGTCCTTTTTAGTTGTTTATTCAACAAACTATATCTTGTTATATATTTTCACTGATTTTATTATTGATAAAAAGTTTTTAAACACTTTTTAAGCTGAAAAAATCATTATAAAAATACTTATGTTTATTTCATTTACGAATTATTTCTCTTAAATAGCTTAGGCGTTTAGCAAGGCGTGTACTGGAAGAAGAAACACTTGTGATTTTCTTTAAATCTCATTAATTTTAAATTATTAAGAAAGTATCATTGTTGATTCAGTACAAACGGTTTTACTGTTTTATGAAATATGTAAGTAATATAAAAAAATATGAATATAATGAAATACTTCTTAATACCATCCCTTAAGAAATAATTTCACTTATATCGACTTTTATGAGTAGAATCGATGTTTTTCAGCTTTGCTATTCAGGGACCCCTTTAAATGTTCCCCCTCCTTTCAATGCTGATGAATTTATTACATTACGATCTAACCCCTTGACGTTTCTCTCTTGTTTTATTCCTTTTATTCTCTTCCTTCTAACCATTCGGAGTACTATTAAGTCTGGATAGGGATGTTCTGATCAATTCGACGTCCGCCTTTATACTTTAATTTATGTTTATATATATATTTTTTTAATCTAATTTTATTCCTTATATACTTTTTGTTAAGTTCATTTTGAGAAGTGGGGTATTTCAGGGGGTAGAGCGCTGAGTTTCCATTGCAAAGGTCCCCGATTTTATCCAGTCTATGGCAGATAAACTATTTAATCTGTTAACAATCGTAGTTGGACCCTGTGGCATTTTAGGACCCTCCTGGGGCTCATCCAACCTCTATTAAGTGAGTACCCTTAATTGGGGGAGAATGTGGCTTTTGAACGAGATCTCGGTCAAATCACCTCCTTGCACAACCGTTATCCTAGAAACATCACCTTTACCATACTGCCTTTACCATGTACTTAACCCAAGGCCCTTCATGGTTTGCGATAGTACATAGTTTTTTTTAAGTATTATTTTTACTGCACAACTTTATAATTAGGCTCGCTAGAATTATTTTACTTTTACCAGGAAGCTTGCACGTGGATAATCGATTTTATGCTTTGCACAGCACTATTAGTCATTCTGAATACGCATTGCCAGGAGATTTTCTGAAGGACATTGAAAATTATGCCACAATCTTAAATATTTCCATAACTCGAGCTGCTCTCAGCTTCTAAAAATTGACCGACAATACTTTGAATTCGGCTAAGAAAGTTGCAATCATTTAGTAACTCATATTCAGTTTTTTTTTAGGTATATCCTAATTGAGTAGTTAATTATAAATCTATAGTTAAAATAAGAAATCGATTTCTAATTAATCTGAATTAGAGAGGAAAATAGTTGTCTGGAAGATCTAATGGAGGATGGAAATAGTTGGGGGGGGGGAGATGCAGTCATAAGTAACACCAAATAAATGAAGACTTATTTTTTTTTTTATCTGTCACATATTTTTGACTTACTTTGTAGGTCATCTTTAGGTCAAATAGGAGAGGCGGCTGGATGAAGCGTGTAACTGACAATTCCTTGACTATTCAATTGTCAGTTATCCCCCTAACTATTTCCATCGTCCATAATTAATCTGAGATTCGTTCTAGTAAAGTTTATGTCTTATAATTCGACTCTTATGCTCTTTTCTTTCGAAATTTTATATTAAACGCTTTTTATCAACGATATTAAATTATTTTATATTTCTGTTTTTTATTTCTGAATATATCGAAACGTAAAACTTTTTCTTTGGCAAATAAATTATTGAATACAATAACACCAAAGACATTGATAAAGATTTATTATTATTTTTCTTAATGCGTCAATTTACCGATTAAAAGACAATTAACTTTTTTTCTCTATCTTAAATGACCGATATTAGCTTACGAAATACTTTATCGGCCGCCATTTTGAAACTTTAAGGCGGAGCGTAATGGCGAATTCCTAGTATCTTCTGTGACCTGTGACCAAATTTCAATAAAACAGGTCCTTCAGTATCGACTTTTTTTTCGATTCTATATTCGATGTCAAAGATACTTAAATCCTTATTATAATTGAGTGATATAAACCTCTATAAAGAACGATAAACTGCCGCAATCGCTGTATAATTCTTGAAAAATACAAAGGTGATTCCAAATTTCATTGTTCTTGAAGGTGAGCTATTTATGGCTTAGTCATCCTCAACTATCTCGCTGATAAAGATAATCGAAAAGTCCCATTGTTCTTTATTATCAACGAAAGTAACCTGATTCATCCTAATTGGAAGGGGATATTGTGGTCTTCTTTAGTCTCGATAGTTTAAATTTGTTATAACTATTTTTTCTCGAAAAAGGAATCAAATTTTCAGTTTAGAAGTTTTTCATTCTTCTTACTTGGAGTAAAAAAAACAATTGCTCCCTTGCTTTTATCCGAGAGTGTGTGGCAATTTCCAAGAACTTTTGGGACAAATTTTCAGTTCACATTGAACTAAAAATAACCTTCTCTTACATAAATTAAAATCAATTTACGGTTAACGAAAAATAAAACTAATAAAAATGTTTTGTTTTTTAACTTTAAATGTACATTTGACAAGGATACTTTATTTTAGAGTTAAACAAAGAGGTTTCAAGCATAAGTAATTTTTAGGAGCTGAAGTCACATCCATCTTCAATCTATAGCATTATTAACCTTAACAGTAAGGAGTTTATAACTACACTAACAATATTTGTTCATTAATTAACTAACTACCTAAATAGTTGCATCAGATAGGTACATATTGTCGTTACTATTACAAAGTATCGGAAATAAAAAACACCACTTTTCAGGAGAGTGAAAAACTGTTTCTAGTTTCATTTAAAATCAGTGTGTATCATCAAACATTGATGCATTCTGTATCAATTATCAACCCTAAATAAATCGTTAAAGATCGAGAAAAAAAAAATGTGTTTTTTTCACATTCGATTCTTTGCATTTGTATCGACTATAGTATATGAAGTCTATATAACAGATAGGAGGAAAGAGGATTTGTATCGACGATATGCAAAAATATAATGATTCAGCAATAATAATTATTAGTGTTGCGCCGGATTATTATTATCGAGTATGCGTTTTAACGTTTTATATTATAATAAAATTCTAATTTCCTAATATACGGATTGAACTCTGGCATTTAACAGTACCTATGACCTAATATATGTCCTGAGTTGGAGATTGGTTGTGGCAGATAAATTATTAATTTTGGCGTTAATCAACCTACAGACTAATCACCAATCCTCTGTAAAGTGCGTAACCTTTAATCGAAGAAAAACTAGGTAATTACCCAGATCTTCACCTCCCTAAAAAACTTTTGGATTAGAAACAGTATAGTTCCTGCCATGCACTTATATTTTTTATTTATGATGAAGAGAATGGTCCGGGTGGTGGTTAGAAAAACGTTCTGTTAATTAGGGAGAACTGTTTACTTAATTATTTTTTATATCTACTTTATTTTTCACTCTTATTCATTGATGCCTATTTATCTTTATTATTTACTATGCATCAACTTAATTTGTTTGTATCTTATATATTTAGCCATGTAGAAAACCAGCAATGTGGGTCGAAACATCGGCTTTCAAATATAGTTCAAAGAGTTCTCCCTATTTAAGAGAATTTTTGTCTGCCCTCCATCCGGAACATATTCTTCCTCATGTTTAAAGTCAATATTATTCATGATTTTTTATTTATATTAATAATATCCTTTTACATTATGTTTTGTTACTTATTACTTATTGTTACACACGTTGCTTAGGCTGCTGTTGGGTTCATGAAAGAGATTGGACCGCAGGCCGGATCGAGCCGTTCAGACAGTCCATCATTCTCTTCGGCATCCTCCAGACAGGAAGACCTCGTGGACCTCAACGGTGGCAGCCCACCCTCCCAGAGGACATCGCTCCGCGGCACGCTGTCCTCGACGGTAAGTGTTTTCTTTTATTTAGTCAAAGAATTTGCGCCGTCTCCAGAACTAGCTGTAACAAGTGTGTATAGTTTGAATAACACGTGTGAACAATACCTGTTGGGGTATCAAATACGCGTTAAGTCCATATGATAGCACAAATGAACCGATTGTAATCATCTCTGTATTATCATTATCTCCATTTCTATAGAAATAAAAAAAAGATATACCCGTCATGTCCTTCCTGGCGCTCATTTCAAAATACATGGATGTCTTAATGGCCTTGTGGTGGACGAGTAGTTTTCTCTGTCTCTTATTTACAGCCTTTCTCTATATTCCATTCTTAAGAATTTCGCGATTATTATGGAGACCAATTTTAGTTCATTTTATATATATCATATCTAGCTAAGATGTCAACTTTTTTTTGGGCTCGAGCGATTCAATAAAAATAAATCCTAACGGGGCTTCAAACCATTTGGTAGAAGACTAAATGGAAGGAGATAATTCGTTATTGATATTTGATGGTAGACAGTGGCCTAAATGATGGAATAAATAATGAGGGGCAATAAATATAAATTTATTATTCTGAATTCATAATTTTGGCGTCCAAACAGAGTCATCGTCAGAGATCATAAGAGATAAAATGAAATAAGAGATGTATAACAGATAATTAATGAAAGTGAATTCATCATTAATTACTGGTAACTGTTAACTCTAGCACTATCATCAAGTTTTTGTTTTTGTAATTCACTTTCATTACTTTTCTGTTATCTTTTTGTTATATTCTAGTTCAGTATTATCTAACTTATCTTATTTGTTCTTCTTTGATCTTTATCTGGTATATCTGATTTCATTTCAGCTCTGATGATGTCTCACTATTAAGATATATATATATATATATATATATATATATATATATATGATTATTTAGTAAAGACTTAAAGTTAAACCTCGAACGGGCTTCATAAAAAATAGGCACACCACGGAGAAGACTATGAAAGAAGGACATTTTTATTTCTTTTTTTTCTAGGAAGTTATAAATAGAATAAATGATATGAGATTTAAGAAAAAAGTCTTAACTTTTTGATAAATTAAATTAATTTATAAATACTTAAAATAATTACAATATTTATTAATATTAATATTATAATATTTAATTAACATAAATATTATAACACTTATTAATTTATAATTAATGAATGAAATAATTGAAAGTCATGAACAGTTGAAGACGTGTTGACTATATTGATCTGAAATACACTTTTTCCTCCTTAAATTAGATCACAAATGTCCGTATTGCGCCATAAAGTGAACGTGTGTTCTGACTTAACTTTTGCTATAACACATTTAGTTTCAATTTATCAAAAAAAATATTCTATAGTATAATATAATAAAATAGCTATCATAATAATGTTAATTTCATTCATCCATTTTTTATGATATATTTTATTAATGGAAAATTCTTTAATAATTCCTTTCATATCTTTTATAACAACCTTCTTTTATAGAGAATGCATTTACCATGATCGTATTTTTGCATTAGTAGTAAATGAAAAAAAAGACTATTGTTACGGGCGCCGGCAGGAAGGCGGAAGCGGGGGATTAGCGGCTTAACTCCGTCAGAGGGAGACGTTTAAATAGGATTAGGACGGTTCTAGATCGTCTTCTTTTGTCGGCAAAGGATTAAGAATATTCCAGAATTATCTGGCCCCTTCGAGTTCTAGAATGTTCGGCTTTGCCTATAAAAAGACTTCCGTCACCTCGAGTCAGTCAGTCTTAGCCTGAGAGTAGACCAGTGAAGATCTGTGATAAGTGTAATAAGTGAGTGTCAGTGTGATAAACTAGTCAGTGTTGAACCGGCCCGTGTAATAAGTGTATCAGTGAACTGTGACAGTCTCGCGAGTGTAATAAACTGTTTCTGTTTGTTACTGTGTGTCAGTTTGTGATACTTGAAGAATCTTACGGTCGGTGGACTAGTGAACTGTAAGTGTTAATTATTAGTTATAAATTGTAGTGTAATATATTCATAGAAACTATTGTAACTAGTTAAGCTATCTATAATTAGTAATATCTAATATTATTGTAATAATTAAATAGGAATTAGGCCTAGATTATAATATTTAGAATATTGTTATTATAAATTTATATTAGTTCAATAATTTAATTGTTAATAGTTTAATTGTATCTTTTTAATCACTTTTGTTAATAAATATTAGTATCTTTAATTAAGGAATTGTTTAATTCATTTTAATACCCAGTAGCCCGTAACAAATTGGTGTCAGAAGTGGGATTATTGTGTAATTGCTATTATTTTGTATTTTGTCTTGCATTTTGTAATTATTGGGCTACTGTGTGCAGAATGGCTTCTAAAAGTGTTAAGTTAATTGATTTAAAAGTTGCGGATTTGAAACGTGAATTGGAGGAACGTGATCTTGATTGTTCCGGAACTAAAAGTGTACTGCAAGAGCGCTTGCGTCAATTTTTTGTAGATTTAGGGGAAAATCCAGATGACGTTCTGTTTGAAACTGATTTAAGCAGGTTGTCTGCAACTTTTAAAAATGAGTTAAGCAATGTAGAAAATAAGCTAGGTAATGTACAGAATGAATTAGGTACTGTTAAAAATGAGTTAAGCAATGTTAAAAATGAGTTAGGTAATGAGTTAAGTAGTGTCAAAAATGAGTTAGGTAATGAATTAGGTACTGTAAAAAGTGATTTATTGGATACATTAGAGTCTAAGTTAGGCACATTAGAGACTAAGTTAATGGAAAATGTAGATAATAAGTTAGCCGATGTAAACAATAAAGTAGCTAATGTAGAATCTAGGTTAGGAGAAAAATTGAATTCAATTGAAAATGAACTTAGGCTAAGAGTAGAAGCTCTCGAGGGACGTATGAGCAACCCACCGACGAACGACACCGACCGTTCCACAGAGGGCAGCTTTCATAGGACCATTATGCCCGCCAACGCTGGAACGCCACCAAATCACAACACTATTCCAGTATTCGACGGAAAGACGCCGTGGGAGGACTACATGACTCTCTTCGAGACGGCGGCTTCAATCCACGGTTGGTCAAAAGAGACCCAAGCTTCAGCGTTGTGTCTGGCCTTGCGTGGAGACGCCTTGGGAGTACTGCAAGGGATGCCCATGACAGAGCGGTCTAACTACGGGGAACTGGTTAGAAGACTGGAGATGCGTTTCGGCCATCGCCACATAGACCAGCTATATCGCTCACAGCTGAGAAGCAGGATCCAGAAGACCAACGAAACGCTACAGGAATTTGAAGCAGACATTGCACGGCTGGTGAGGAATGCTTACCCATCGGTCACCGATGATGTCTACGAGAGCCTGGCTGTCGACAAATTCCTGGATGGACTTCGGGACCCCGAGACGCAACAGGCAGTGAAGCTCGCCCGGCCAAAGACTTTGGGAGACGCATTATCTCAGGCCATGGAGTTCGAGGCTGTCAGGCAGTCAGTACGGGGCCATGCGCGAGTTCGAGCAGCTGAAGTGGAGCCTACTGTGGTCCCTAGCGTCGAAGACATAGTGACAAAGGTTTTGGAGGCTCTCAGGACCCGTAAGAAAGAGATACGCTGTTGGAGCTGCGGCCAACTTGGACACCCTAGAAGCAAGTGTCCATCCAAGAAGCAAGAAAAGCCACAGGAAAACTAAGTAGGGTTGATGGGAAGGGGCAACTGTCAACCCGTAAAGTCAAAGGCCCCGGGAAGACCATCAGAGTTGCGTCAATAGGAAGCAGATCGAACAGTTTCTACGTAGATGGGATGGTGAACGGGCAGCTGCGAAGTCTGCTACTGGATACCGGCGCAACCATGACTATCTTGAACTTGAAAACAGTTCCGGCTGATAAGATCTTACCAACGACTTGGACATTACGGACTGCCACAGGAGAGCCTGCCAAGGTCTACGGGGAGACAGTTGCCACCTTCATCATCGGGGGTCAACATCTGAAGCACCGCGCTCTCGTGGCAGATATTGATGAAGATGTCATATTAGGCACGGACTTGATGATCGCATACGGGATCAACCTGGATATGGCGAGAGGGGTGATGACGATGGGAGACGAAGAAGTCATCCTTCGGCAGGGAAAGGACATCTACGCACGAGTGCGCCTACTAGAAGACACCACTTTACCTGCACGGAGCCAAATCATAACGCATGGGAAGATCGAAGGACACCTACCTGAGGGTCAATGCTTGATAATTGAACCTGGAAGGCAAGAAGAACAGGAGATCGGACGCGGCTTAATGGTTGCAAGGTCTCTCATCAAGGTCGGACGTACCACTCCGATTCGGCTAATGAACCTGAACAGCTTCCCAGTAACGCTGAACAAAGGAACACTGATAGGGGAATGTACAACCGCTACCTCAGTGGTTCGTCAGCTGCAACGTCATCCCACCGAGCTGCGAGGACTGCCGGAAGAACTAACAGGATTTGTGGACGAATCATGCCGGGAACTCTCGCCTGAACAGAGCGAGGAAGTGAAAAAGATGATTATCCGATGGCAGGACGTTTTCGAGATCAGCCCAGGACCACGGGGTAGAACGGGTATCGTCCAGCATAGGATTGACACCGGGGATGCTAAGCCCATCCGACAGGTCCCGCGGAGGCTGCCGTTAGCCAAACGGGAGGACGCCGAGAAGATCATCAAGGAGATGGCGACTGATGGTGTCATTGAGCCTTCGAGTAGCCCCTGGATGTCTCCTGTTGTATTGGTGAAGAAGAAGGACGGCACAACGAGATTCTGCGTAGACTACCGCCTTCTGAACAACGTCACCAAGAAAGACAGTTATCCGCTCCCCAGGATTGATGACACGCTGGACACCCTGGAGGGGTGTGAACTTTTCTCTACCTTGGATCTCCGCAGTGGATATTGGCAGATTGGATTGAAACCTGAAGATAAAGAGAAGACAGCGTTCTCGATTGGGACTGGACTCTGGCAATTTACGGTAATGCCATTCGGGCTTTGCAATGCTCCTGCAACATTTGAGAGGCTGATGGAAAGCGTGTTAAGAGGTCTCTCTTGGGAAATTTGCCTGGTATATTTAGATGACATCATTGTGCTGGGAAAGTCCTTCGCTCACCATCTGAAGAATCTGGAGAAGGTCTTCGAACGACTGCGTGCAGCGAATCTTAAATTGAACCCGAAGAAGTGTCATCTCTTCCGAAGGCAAGTCAACTATCTGGGGCATGTTGTGTCGGACAATGGAGTTGCCGTTGACCCAGAAAAGATTGCAGCGATCACCGACTGGCCAGTACCTCGAGATAAGCACCAAGTAAGAAGTTTTCTCGGCCTCTGCACCTACTACAGGAGGTACGTGAAAGGATTTGCAAACATTGCGAAACCTCTTACCAGGCTCACCGAGGAAAAACGGACTTTCCTTTGGGATCACGAATGTCAGGCATCCTTTGAGGAGTTGAAGAAGAAGTTGAGTAGTGCTCCTATTCTGAGCTATCCCCGTCCCGAGGGCAAGTTCATACTTGACACAGACGCCAGCAACACCGCTATTGGGAGCGTCCTCTCTCAGCTCCAAGATGGAGAAGAAAGGGTCATTGGATATTTCAGTAAAGCGCTCTCAGCTCCGGAACGCAACTACTGTGTCACAAGGAAGGAGCTTCTGGCAGTGGTGAAATCTATAGAGCATTTTCACAAATATCTATACGGCAGAAGATTCCTCCTGAGAACGGACCACGCGGCTCTAATGTGGCTGCTACGATTCAAGTCACCAGAAGGACAAGTGGCAAGGTGGATAGAGCGCCTTCAAGAATATGACTTTGAATCTGCTCATCGTGCTGGAACGAGTCACAGAAATGCGGATGCGCTCTCTAGGAGACCTTGTGACGAAAAATGCGGGCATTGTTCTCGACAAGAAGAGAAGCAGGCAGCAGTGTTGAGGACAACGGTGGTCATGGACAGTTGGCAGGATGCAGAGATGTCAAAGGAGCAGGACGGGGACCCGGACTTGAAACAAATGAAGCAGTGGAAACTATCAGGGCAAGGAAGACCAACCTGGCAGGATGTTGCTCCAATGTCGAAGAATGTAAAGACTTACTGGGCCCAATGGGACTCCATTCTAGTGGACAACGGGCTGCTGAAACGGGCATTGGAGAACACGGAAGGAGATCAGCGCAGACTTCAGCTCATCGTTCCAAAGAGTAAAGTGCCCGAAGTACTCAGGGAACTTCATGACGGAGTATCTGGCGGCCACCTTGGAGTTCACCGTACATTGGAAAAGGTACGTGAACGCTTTTACTGGGCGAATCTCAAGGACGATGTGTTGGACTGGTGCAGGCGTTGTGCGACTTGTGCGGCTTCTAACGGACCCATAAGAAGAAAGAAGGCCCCAATGAGGAAGTACAACGTGGGAGCACCGTTTGAGAGAATAGCAATCGACATCGCTGGCCCTTTCCCTGTGACGGATGAAGGTAACCGGTATATTCTCGTGGCCATGGACTACTTTTCCAAGTGGGTGGAAGCGTACGCCCTTCCGAATCAGGAGGCAGTCACGGTTGCGGACGTACTGGTGAAGCAGCTCGTCAGTAGGTTTGGGGTACCCATGGAACTTCACTCTGACCAGGGACGAAACTTCGAGTCTGCAGTCTTCTCCGGGATGTGCGAAGCACTGGGAATACGGAAGACCAGGACGACACCTCTTCACCCTCAATCCGATGGCATGGTGGAGCGCATGAACAGGACTATGGGTCGGTATTTGTCCAAAGTGGTCTCCGACCATCAGCGAGACTGGGACCAGTATCTTCACCTGTTCCTGCTTGCCTACCGCAGTTCAGTCAGTGAGGCAACGGGGCAGACTCCCGCAAATGTGGTATTCGGCAGAGAACTTCGGTTGCCTTGTGATCTGAAATTCGGTTTCAAGCCTGATGAGGAAATTTCCGGAGAGGAGTACGTCTCGGATCGACGGAAGCGAATGGATAATATCCACGAGAAGGTTCGCACAAACATCCAGGGAGCCAGTTACAGAATGAAGGAGCGCTACGACATCAGGGCTGAGAAAGGTGGCTACCAACCTGGAGACTTGGTCTGGCTACATGATCCTCGAAGAAGGCGAGGCTACTCACCTAAACTTCAGAACTCCTGGGACGGCCCGTTTGAGATCGTCAAGAGGATCAATGACGTCATATATAGGATCAGGAAGCAGCCTAAAGGAAAACCCAAGATAGTCCATTTCAATAGACTGGCCCTGTACAAAGGAGACCACGGCCCGAAAGAAGACCAGCAGGTCAGGCACCTAAAAAACGTCAAGACAAATAACTCAGTACCAGGGACCCGTGGAGTAACTCAGGTAATCTACAGGGATATCTTCTCGTTACCAGTGGAGTATTCTCTGGCCCATTGCGTTGCCGAAGATCTGAGGACTTCTCGAGGGATTGCAACGGTCTTCAGGAAGAAGTTCGGCGGAACTGAGGAGCTGGAACGCCAAGGACCAAGTGTCGGGAAGGCACTCCACCAGCCGCACGAAGGACGACACCTGTTTTACTTGGTTACCAAGCGTGCCTCTGATCAGAAGCCGACATATGACGCACTGCGGCGAAGCCTCGATGACCTTCGGAGTAAGCTTCTGAGACTGCGTGTCACTAAGCTCGCTATTCCGAAGTTGGGCTGTGGATACGACGACTTGGAGTGGAAGATTGTCAGGGACATGATCGAACAGACATTCGCCAACTCTGGAATTGCCATATTGGTGTGCACGTTCAACCCCTGGAAAGAAGGTGCGTCTCCATCAGTAGAAGCTCATAAATGCCCGATTTCTCCGGACTTGCTCTGGGGCAGAGCACTTTTAAGGAGGGGGCAGTGTTACGGGCGCCGGCAGGAAGGCGGAAGCGGGGGATTAGCGGCTTAACTCCGTCAGAGGGAGACGTTTAAATAGGATTAGGACGGTTCTAGATCGTCTTCTTTTGTCGGCAAAGGATTAAGAATATTCCAGAATTATCTGGCCCCTTCGAGTTCTAGAATGTTCGGCTTTGCCTATAAAAAGACTTCCGTCACCTCGAGTCAGTCAGTCTTAGCCTGAGAGTAGACCAGTGAAGATCTGTGATAAGTGTAATAAGTGAGTGTCAGTGTGATAAACTAGTCAGTGTTGAACCGGCCCGTGTAATAAGTGTATCAGTGAACTGTGACAGTCTCGCGAGTGTAATAAACTGTTTCTGTTTGTTACTGTGTGTCAGTTTGTGATACTTGAAGAATCTTACGGTCGGTGGACTAGTGAACTGTAAGTGTTAATTATTAGTTATAAATTGTAGTGTAATATATTCATAGAAACTATTGTAACTAGTTAAGCTATCTATAATTAGTAATATCTAATATTATTGTAATAATTAAATAGGAATTAGGCCTAGATTATAATATTTAGAATATTGTTATTATAAATTTATATTAGTTCAATAATTTAATTGTTAATAGTTTAATTGTATCTTTTTAATCACTTTTGTTAATAAATATTAGTATCTTTAATTAAGGAATTGTTTAATTCATTTTAATACCCAGTAGCCCGTAACACTATTCATTTGGATGTGATATTATATCATCTACATGTAGTGTGAAGTGTATTTTTTAAATGGATTAGTTGCCATTAAAGAAAGTTTACTAATCTCATTTCCAAGCACCTTTGTAAATGAGAATTAGTTTTTCCCGTTAAATTAACCTCTATCCCTATTCGTTGCTACCTTAATATTAACTTATATCGTTTTTCCGAATCTAAGCACTAATTTAAAACAGGTTCTGCTGGTTGTTGAGAAATTATTAAACTACCAGACTTCCTTCATCGTCTAGCGCGAATTGATTTTTAATTAAACTTTCTTTAAAATTTATCTGAGTAAAACTTCTCGCAAAAATAAGGTTTTATGTTCTGTCTTAATATATTTAGTTTTTTGTTGAAGTTTCTCTATCAGTAATTCATTACAGGATTCACATTTAAATCAAACTTACCCTAATATCTTTCTACCTAAATTACATTTATTTATTTCAAAATCCACAATGCTCCTTACTTTTTTTATTCGTAGCAAAGTAATCTATAATGGCCTTAAAGTCCCATTTGTTAATGATATGGCCCGATTCCGACATCAATCTTTTCATGACAAACTTTATTCCCACTCAAACCCACTCGTTTCAAACCTAGCAACCTCTTCATTTCCTGATAATCCGAGGTGTCTGAAAATCTTCCGTGGCCTTCTTAGTTGAATTTTATTAGTACTACCGATGCGTATTGTCTCTACTTGTCTTTATCCATCCCACTCTGTATCATTCCTGCCATTTACTTGTTGCATTGCAACAATACGGTTGTAAATTTCAATGAATAAATTAATAAATAAATAAAAAACTGTTATACAAACTTATTTACAAGTAAAGGTCCAAAAAGTAATTTATTTCCTATCGAAGAAAAAGGACTAAAGAAGAAAATGAAATCTTTAATCTCTTTTATGAAATATAACATATGTCATATTTCTGGTATGAACATTAAATCCATTGTTGATCTTGTTATGATTATGTTAATGTATAAATAAATACTACTTTGTCAGTATAAATCTGTCTTTAAAAGACCAATCAGAGAATGATTTAGGCGCCCAATCAGCTGTTCTTTTCGTGCTAGTTGTGTGGCATGTCATCTATTCTCCACTTTAGGGGATTACAAGTTACAAGTCATCAAACTCTTTTGTGCTTTTGTTTTTCCTTAATGCGATGTCGCTCCGTAGCTCCATTTTCGTATTAAAATTCGGTGCCCATTAAGCTTTAAAAAGAGTTATTTCTTTATATTTAAAAAAAGAAATTGTACCGCTAAAGCCCTTGAAGGGTCTGGGCTCAGTAAATGGTGGAGTTTCAAAACCAAAGGATGTACACGGAGGTTATTTGGCCGAGATCACATTCAACCACCAGATTTTTCCCCATTATGGGTTTCCACTTTATTAAAGGTGAGCAACATGAGGGTCTGCAAATCCTACAGGATCCAGTTTCTCTGCCTGACGGTTGACAGATCAAATTATTTATCTACCACATCCGTATTTGAACCCAGGAACTTCACCAGCTCAGTGCTCTGCACCGCTCTCTATATTTATTTATATATTTATTCAATCGACGAACGAATCTCAGTAAAATTAATAAGCGCTTTTCCGATTGGTAAATTTACGATGGATAAACCAAGTCATAGTTAGGATCGTTTCGTTAAAGTTTATTAAAGTTAGTGTTTAGTTGAGCCTTTTATTATTATATTTTTTATTGATATAGTTTTATTAAATTTATAGTAAACAAATATAAAAGAAAATATTAAGTACTTCAAATATCCACTATCATTTCAAACGCTTTGGTAGGTTAGTTCTAAGATAATTTTACAAAGCATTATTTTCCTAAAAATCAATTGATGTCTGTTAATGATGAAATCGTCATTTATTCCAAAAATGATTACATAAGTTAAGAATTGTCAGAAAAGCAAAATTTGGGAGTGTACTGGAAAAAATCCATTATTTTCTTGTAAAAAAAATCGCTAAAAATGTATTTATGTTGGCAGTTGCAGTTGGCAGCACTGAGCAACACTTTTTATGTGTTATACCTCCTTTTTTTATTAATATTTCTTCGAGGGATTTAATTTTTAATTAATATTTCGTGCTAATTATTAGAGGTTAGTGAATTAGGTAAAAATGTATCCTTAAAAGATGAAACAGCTCCTCCCAATAGAAAAGAAAAAAGAAACTACAAGACATAAACAATAGAAACTGGAACGTTGGGTAATGGTTCCCTATCCCCAAACAATGGGAGCGATGGTGTATAATTAAACTGTTTAAATACTAACTACCACCTGTCTCTTAATTGTCTTTTGTCTATTTTCTGAACTCTCTGCCGTCCAAAAACGAGCCGTTCAAATAGGAGAAAAAAAAATTTATATTTTATTTGTAGATTAAAAATAAATTAAAACTCGCTGGGGATGGAAAATATACTATAATACTATAATAATTGTTAGTATGTATAATGAAACGAGATCTGCCAATTTAGGTAAATTTTGTTTGAACTTGTTACGTTTGTCCTTGAATAGAGAATTCTTTCATAAAATGGGCCTAAAATTGTAAAAAAAAAAATCATAAATCTGTAGATGTTTTATTTATATTAACATGTTAAAATACAATTTTGAATTACTTCTCACTTTTTTTTTTTAATATTTACTCTTTTTACTTGCCCAACATGCTCCTCATGTTTTCGCTTTCTACTCACAAAGCGTAAGAAGTTATTGTGTTTTAATATCTCTTGTGTGTATTATGTAAAAAAAAAACAAGTTTCCGACGTGTAATAAAGGTTCTTCTTCTGATTATATGGTCATTATTATGCAGGTTGTCGCTTTGTGTTGAGTCAAAACACGTTTAAACTTTTCTTAACATTTTAAAAAAAAATATTTAAAAAATTATAACATTTGACAGTAAAATAAAAGAAATAAGTTTGAACTTTTTATTCGTTCCCTTTTAATATTTTCCAAAAATACACGTTATCGTGAGCTTGAATTTATTGTATTTTAAGGCATTCCCTGAGTCAAGTTACAGCTGATATTAATAACAATTAATGTGGTGGCGCTATGTAATAAAAATAGGTCTTAAAAAATTGAATTAATTAGGAAGAAAGGTTTGCATTTATTTATTTGTCAATTGAAAGAAAAATATACAATATAACTATTATACAACAATGGGAGTTCAACTATACAATTGGGACAATGGGGAGTTGGCCTGTCAGGGGAGCAGGGGGTACCACCCCTATTTAAGAAAAAAATTTTACCACTGCAACCCATGAAGGGTTTTGGGCTCACTATACATCAGAATCTATATTGTTTCTAAAACGAATGTTATGATTAGTTACCCACTTTATAAAGGCTGGATGAGCCCCAGGAGGGTCTACTAATCTCATATATGGATGCTAGCAGATTAAACAATTTATCGGTTACTATCAAATAGGAAAAGAGTTACTATTTTGTCACTTCAAATATAAGTTGCCTAAAGTTCTATTTTTTTCGTAGAGGATAACCTACATATTGTCATATTATATTTTTCTAATTTCAATACCGCATTGTTACGTAATCTAAGGCATATTGCAGTATTTGTCATTTAGAATTATTAGTTACACAATGTGGTATGACTCAGTGGCAGGTATTGGTGATTGACAGAAGTGTTCGGAGGAGTTCGGGTTCGTTCGGGTTTGTTCGGATCAGCTGACCTATTGCCGGCCTAGTAACAGCTGGCTTAGTCGACTTCGGGACGTTGGGTAGTCGGGTCTTAGTTTTGTTGTCCAGTTTTTATTTATTTTTTAAATAATAATCAGATATGAACATAATATCAAGATAATTATTATTTAGCAACATACTATTCACAGTTACAGAGACAATCAGTAAGTTACTATTTTTATTTTTTTTATTACTAAATAATTGCTCTCGTCTCTTTGTAAATTTCTCAAGTACGATATCATTGTTTACACGTATACTATTATTTACCATTTACCTCAATTGTTATTATCATCATTTATAAGCTTGAATAACTTACAAGCTCGTTAAGTTGTAGTAAACCTAGTTCCAAAGTGCAGGCTTCAATTTAAATTTTACGTATCTGAAGGTGCCCTTTCATCGTAAAAAATAAATTTTTGTGATCACCGTTCAAGCTATGTGCAAATATTAGTAATTATTTTTGTTGTAATATTTATTTGAATTATTTTGTTTGAAGTTTATTACTGTTAATCAATGTTTTGGAAATGTACTTACTTAGTTAATTTTTTTTCTCTAAAGGTAAGTCCAAGAAATGAATGTGTGAACAATTTTATTTTTCAAGAAACATTGTTTTAATTTTTATGATATACTTGAAAAGTTTTATCATAATTTAATTTCTTCAATAGTTGTAAACTTAATCGAGATAAAATGACTATTGAAGAGGATCTGTAAATGCTTTCTATACATTATTTATTCTTTTAAATTAGTTATGATATAATTTAATTATTTTAATTATAAATTAATGATTAGTGATTTTGAATAATTGTAACAAGTGATCCTTGGAGTTCCAAACTTTCTTTGATTGGTATGAAGTTACCTTGGGAGTTTAGCAAATATTTATTCCCTTTAATTGATTTAAATTAAATCAAACCAAATCCAGATAAATCTGGCATCTTAAAAAAATTCTTAATTCAATTTCTGAAATACATACAAACTTCCTTGTTATATGTCAGATAATTTCAGAAGAGATATCTATCAAAATATGTTTAACAGTATCTTGCTTGGATTTAAAAAAAAAAATAATATGACTTCGTTTGAAATTTTTCTTTAAAGAAATGTAGTCAATTGATTTATTGGGTTTCTCCAATGGGCGCTTTTCAGCTACATAAAATAAAATAAACTTATTAATGTGAATAAAATAAATAAATAAAAATGAGAATTTCATAAGTTTGAGTGAGAAGTGTTCTATAAAAAGTTTATGTATCAATTGTAAATTGCAAAAAATGTTATTTTATGAAAAGTGGATGCATCTACTGTTGATTAAAAAGTCCTTATTTGTATATTTACCAGTATCTACATATTATTTATTTGTTTATATATTTTGCTTTGTCTTGTACAAACTTTATAATTATGGTCATTACTTCAGTGTGTATTCAAACTAATTCATTTCTGTATATTCTTTGTATCTTGCATATCTATATTAAATTTTATGGTTATAACTGAGTCAACTTATTGGAATAACTATTTTTTTTAAAATTGTATCTTGAACATATTTAATGGGAATAATTAAAAAAAAAAGTTATTTGATTTACTATATAAAAGATGAGACTTCGAACAATTAAAATTAAACTGAATCTGCGTGGGTCAAATTTTAATATATAATCATGAATCTTCATCATAATGTTACATTGTAACATGAACGTAAGACCTCATGAAATTTATTATTAGCTAATTTCATACAAGTTAATTAATTTCATTTAATAATTATTCACTAAATAATTGAATTACTAAAAGTTGGCTAATTTTTTATTTTACTTTAATAATAAATGGTATCAGTTTCTGTAGGTTGTCGTTGAGTTAAATTACAAGTTTTAACTGTTCATTCGATTCCTTTTTAATATTATCTAAAAACATAAATTATCGTGTGCCGAAAAGTTTTACTTGTATTATAGTGGGTTGAGTTTTAATTTCAATATAGACTGTTATATTTTTTCCCTTGAAAGTTTTAATACATTCTGCGCTAAAGTCATTTTAATTAAAATTGTAGTCCCTTTATACTTATGAGATCATATGGTATTTATCTTCTTTTATATTTCAGCAATTGAAAAATGACCAGGAAGAAGAGAGATCAGAAGAAAAGTCAGATGGGACGGATGGTCTGGAATTGTTCGCAGACTTAAAAGATTTTGAAATATATTCCTGTGTGAACCCACAGAAAGAACTGGGTGCTCCTGCTGCCCTGTGTCTTCGCAGAACTGCGGAACAGGACTTTTCGAATTGCCTTTACTTTGCACCCGACAGCTTGCAAGACCAAACTTGTTGGCTGACGGCCATGAGGTTAGCCAAAGTACGTATTGACTGTCTCAAAACTTTATTACATTATTTTGTGAATCATAATTTCAATTATCTTCTTTGATAATTATTCTGCAGATTGTCGCTTCGAGTTAAGTCACAAAAAATTTTAACTTTTCATTTGTTTCTTTTTTAATATTTTCCAAAAATGTAAGTATCATGAGCTTTAATATAGATAATAGAATGCAATTATGGTAAATATGTATAATTCGGTTATTATTTCTATGGGAAATAAAAGTTTCAACTAAAATTTCAAAGTGTAGATGATATATGTTTGTTGAAACGATCATTTCTAAATGAAATGATTAACGAATTACACACATTTTACATACTTACACTCTCTTTTCCATACTAAAGCTCATGATAACTTGTATTTTTAGAAAATATTAAAAATGAAATGAATGAACAGTTATAACTCATTGTAACTTAACTTGAAGTATAGATAGATCAACCTGCGGAACAGATACCTTTTTTTTATTCTTTTTTTTCTTGTTTCTGAATGGCAAATTTTTCATTATCAGTATTCACATTGATGTTTTTTTAAGTTACGAATGTTTAAAAAAAGATCTTTTCAAGTTTCCATTAAATTTATGCAGAAACTATGAGTTCAAAGACCAAAAATTGAGTTCAATTATCTTATCATATTTCTCTTACAACATCGGTTTAGAACTATATAATTAATAATTTATTATTAGTGATGAAAAACCTGATAACTTTTCGTTTTTTCTAGGAATTTTAAAACCTTTTACTGGTTCACTTTAAACAGAAAACCACATTAATGTTAAACTGCTCTCCTGAATAATTTATAATAAAAAACACTACACTTAATAGCTTCTACATCAATATCTACTAACTAGAACTTTTAAAAACCATTAAATTACTATTGAATTTTGTTGTAAAATTTTGGATTGTCTAATTTATCTATTTGGTGGAGAGGTAATAAAACAGTTAGGATCTATTTCTTTTTATACATATTACTTTTAATGAGATAGTAGTTAATTAGATGTTAGAGTTGCTTTGTCTGAAACTGACCTTACTAAGCTATATGGGATTAGCAGATTAGCTACTAAGATACAGAATAAGCGAATCAGGTGTTTGATTCTTTTAAATATAACCGAATTTCTCTAATTATTATTATTAAACAATTGATGGTTTTGACCACATTTCTCTTAATACCGAATACAAAAATTGTATTAAAAAGTTTCTAATTTTCAATTAGTTAACACACAATTAATTTATAATGTTCGGTGCATTGCTATGTAGTTCTCTGTCCCACATATGCAATAATAATTGTATCTTTGTAAGTTTAATTAAATTAGTTACTCAGTGACCACCAAAAAGACGTGACTGCTTTATGGACCAAATGATCTATCCTATAATTTAGAATTTTTAGTTTTATTGTTTCAACTTTATTAATTATTTCTTATCTTGTTCTTCTTAAAAGCAGTTTGTTTTATTTAATTTATTTATTTATTTTTTGTAGTATGGAAAGCAGTTAAGAGAAAATTACAAATCGTTTAAAGGCAAACAAGAAGCTGTTTCTGCACCTAAAGAGATCCATACTGTAAGTATTTTAAAATTTTATTTAGTGATTGTTTTAATTTAATTTTTTCAATAATAAAACTGTATTGAGCCCCTTCGAGTTATCTTTACTCACAAAAGTAGTACATGCCAACCAGAAATCAAAAATCGGTCAACCATTTCCTCATCAATTGTTTTTCTAGTTGGTTACCAACTTATTTTAAATTACTGCTCAAAATATTTTCTAAATATGCAATATTGATGTGACTTATATGTTTTATATTGATAATTATATTATACTTCAGGATAATATGAGGTCACGAGTGGCGATGGACTTTACTGGAAGTGTTGGAAGGATAGTCGAAGATCCACAAGAAGCTAAAGAAATTGCTCAGTCCGAAGGTGCTTATTGGAAAAAGAAGTGGAAAGAAATGATGGCAAATCAGACCAGGTAAAATTTGTGTTATGTTTAATTTATTTAATAAATTTTATTTTAGTCTAATTACATTTTTTCTTAATTTTTCAAAATTATTTAAAGATTTCTAAATTAAGGGCTTTCATAGAAAATTCTAAATATTTTCTTCAATAATGGCATATAATATATATATTATATTATATATAGGGTGTCCCGAATTTAAATGGCAAAACTTCAGGAATTTGTAGGGGACCGAAAAACTAAGACAAAAAGTCCTTTAGCGATTTGCTCGTTTTTGCTTAGTTTTAGAGAAAATCGCAAAAAAAGGAAAACAAAACAAGTTTTCATTTTTATACTTATTTATTTACATTTATATTTATGTTATGTTCTTTTTAATGTAAATATTGCTCAAAATGTTGTCCTCTTGCACCGATGCAAGCATTACATCTAGCACTCACTTGATAAATTGCAGCTAAACATTGTTCTGATGATATTTGGTGCACTGCATCTATGATTCGGTCTCTTAATTGCTCTCTTGAGTTGATTGACACCGAATAAACTTTCTGCTTCAAGGTTCCCCATATGAAGAAATCCATGGGTGTCATATCAGGTGATCTGGGTGGCCAAGGTACTACTCCTCCACGTCCAATCCATCGTTGTGGATAATTTATATCCAGCCAAGCTCAAGCAACTCTGCTATAATGAGCTGGACATCCATCGAGTTGGAACCACATTTCAATCCGCTGTTGTAAAGGAATGTCATCTAAATAATTAGAAAAGTTGTTCTCCAAAAAATGTGTAAATGTGATACCATTCAATCTTCCAGGTAAAAAATATGGTCCCACCCGTAATCCGTTCCAAATTCCAGGCCAAACGTTAATAGCAAATTCATGCTGAAACCTATTCTCTCTAATAGCTCTGGGATTTTCAAGAGCCCATACATGATAATTTCTTTGATTAACAATTCCTCCTCTTGTAAAGGTAGCTTCATCGGTCCATATAATTTTTAATGGAAATAAATTATCATCACGAATTTTTTCAAGAAACCAGTTACTAAAATTCAATCTCTTGACATAATCTTGAGGTAATAAATTCTGAACTTTTTGAAGATGGTATGGGTAGCGATTATCACCTTTCAAAGTTCGCCATATTGCTTGCCGCGATATTGCTAATGCAGCAGATGCTCTTCGGAAGCTAGTCTTAGGATTGTTATCGAAGTAGTGTTGGACACAATTTCTTCTCCGATAATCTGCTCTTACTGCTGCCTGGCATTGGTCGCCTTCATTACGTATTAAGAATTAGCCAGTCTCTCGTATTAGGCACTCTTCTATTTAGAAATCGGTATGCGCGATACTCTCTCACCGCTTCTAAAGCATTACCTTTACAGAAACCATACACAAAAATCATATCAGCGTATTCAACATTAGAATACGTATGCGGCATTGTGGCTGATGCTATTCACACAAAAATATCTGAGTAACTGACTGAAGACTGATTTAGGAATTATAATCCTAGAAGGAAGCCAAAATGTAAATAAATAAAAGAATGTAAAGGATAACATTAAGTGTTTACATATCTCACTCCCTAGCCTGACGAACTTTGAAAGGTGATAATCGCTACCTGTAACATTTTTGTTTTGTTTGTTTTTTTGCGATTTTCTCTAAAACTAAGCAAAAACAAGCAAATCTCTAAAGGTCTTTTCGTCTTACTTTTTCGGTCCCCTATAAGTTATATATATATATATATATATATATATATATATATATATATATAGAGAGAGAGAGAGAGAGAGAGAGAGAGAGAGAGAGAGAGAGAGAGAGAGAGAGAGAGAGAGAGAGAGAGAAAGAAAGATATTTGTCTGACTTGGATGCGAGCCTTGGTAGCTCAGTGGTTAGAGCACCGCACTAGAGAGGCGGGCGACCCGAGTTCGAATCCCGGCCAAGACATAATATTTTCTCTTTAAAAAAAATGTATATATATATATATATATATATATATATATATATATATATATATATATTAATTTTGTTTTTTTAATTCTGAGATTTTAAAAGATAAACTTATAGCTTCCTTCTATACTCTCAGCTCATATCCATGTTATTTTTTTCTGAAATAGGTATTCAATTACATTTTATAAACTGTTTTTTTTTTTTCTATCTCTCCCACTAACTTACTCTGTAATATAATATAGCTTGGCGAAAATGACTAAATCTGTTAAAGAGATTTCTGTATAAATTAAGACATCGCCCCTTCTGAGCTAACTTTGTTAAGCATCAATAAAGTTACTGACATTGGGAGAAATCTCGGACTTAATCTGGTCACAGAATAATATCCATTAATTGTACGTAATAAGCTTTCAACTCTCTTTAGTCAATTTAGCATTAAATTCTAATTAAATATTATTTATCTAAAAATCAACTATTTTAATGAACTATCTGTCAAAAAATATCTTATTTGATTAAGATTTAATCAATGGTATTTTTATGTTGTATGTCCAAATGCGCTTAGCAAATATTAAAACAAGTAATATTCCTCTTCTATTTCTTATAGAATCGTTCGTCAACTTGAATAAAAAAATAATTAAATCTTATTATTATGTATTTTTAATTAAAAACTTGTTTTGTGCGAAGGCGATACCCGACACCCAAGGACGAACACGGAGCTCATCTCAACCAACCTTGGTACCACGAGAACATGTCGAGGGATCAGGCTGTGGCACTTCTGAACACTCTTCCAGAGAAAGATGGGTATGTCATAGATATGGTGAGTCACAACCCAGGCTTACTGTATTTTATATTTTAATACAAAATAATTTCCACTAACTGCCAGAATTTATTTTAATCATTGGTCAATTCATATGAACAAGATTAGTTTATTGTCAGGCCAATAGGCTGTACCCTTCATTAATTGCACTTCTATTCATAATTAGTGCTACATGTACAAATAATTAACTTTGTCTAATAGTAAGTTATCTTTTCTCTTGGTGTTATCTTTTATAAAATATTGCGTTTAATAAAAGTAGTCATAAAACAGAATTGCGTTTCATTTAAATTAATTATATTAGTGTATAAAATAAATGAATTTGGTAAAAGTTGTGTTTGTGTTCAGCATCCAAAAATTAAAAAATTAACCAACACAAATTTCAAGTATCAAAATTTTATTGTAAGATTTATTTAATTTAATAAAGAAATAAAGAAACATCTTATTGGAATACTGTTTTTTATTTCTTTTTTATTTAAAAATAAAAACAATATTATCATTTCCTTTTAACTAATAGATAATTATTGATCTTATCTAGTTTAGTAGAGTTGGTAAAATTAGTATTAAATATTTAAAATAGGAGTCATCACCTACCCTAATAAATAAATTAGGTAATAAGAAAAATAAGAAAAATTTAAGAGAATTGTTTGTTATAATTTTCATATTTATAATTTAAAAACATTTAAATAAATTGAAACACTTTTTAATATTTTCTAAATTTGTTTTATGCTTTGATCATCATCATCTAAAGCCAATTTATGTAGTCACCTTTTTGGTATAATGAAAAATAACCTTGGTTTTCCAAACCTTGTGCATTTACATCAATCAGTTACTTTCATGCATATGCATATCTGCATCAGTTAAAAATTCTATTTTTATTAAAATTATCATCAATGATTGCTGATATTTTAAAACATTTTTTCAAAACCATTATAATAAAAATAACAAATTTTTTAATTTTACTAAAAATTCTGGATTTAAATTTGTTTTTCAGTTTCTGGAATTTATTAATACATGAATGATATTGTTTACTTTCTAATTTATTAATGTTTTCTAAAATGTGACACTTAAAGAAATTAATTAAAATCTATTGCGCTACGAAGTATAGCTATTGAAGTGAACACATATTTTAGAGTACTCATGCACAAAAGATAATCAGTAGTTTTCTTTTCTTTTTATTATTTGAATCATTGTATGTTTAATTATTTTTAAATAATTTTCGAAATTTGTTGACAGTATATTCGTCGTGCGGGACAGCAAGAGCAAGCCAGGTTGTTTCGTCTTGACATCTAAGCACAATGGAAAAATTCTTCATACGACTATTGAACCTGTGAGTAGCTCTGAACTTTCTTCCTTATAAATAAAAGTACTTATCCTCTTTGTTCTGGACCAAGACATGGCTGGGTAAGGCAGTTAATGTAGAGTGTTGAGGAAACAACATTACATTAGTTAAAAATAAAAATAAAAACATAAAACTTCATCTGTTGGTCAGAGCTTCTATACCTTTCTACAATTTTCTTTATAATTATTAACATTGCTTCCAACTCCAAGAGTTAAAGCAATTTCACTGACGCTACTGGTTGTTTACACAATTAGAAATTAAAACAAATCAGTTCTGTCGCATACAATGTTACTGTGAAATCAATAAAATATAAGAATTTTGTTTTTAAAATTCATTGTTTAATATTCATAACTAATTTTAAAGAAATAAATGAATTAAATAAAATTTTAAGTGCTATTCAAAACTTGAGAGACATTATCGATCTTTTAAAAACTTTATACTATATTATATTTGTTTGATAATCACTTAGGTATACTAATGACCTTATGGCAGGAATAATTCAGTTGTTATGACAATTATGTTATGTGTTCCAATTGACTTATATAATGTATTGGTGAATGAATAGAAGCATTTAATTAATTTTCTGAACAAGTTGTCCACAGTAAAAGCTAGAAAATAATAAAAGTAGAAAAATTTGTCTTTGCCGACTTAATTTTGGTGCAGTTAAAAAAAGAATCTGAAATTTTTAACCACCATTTTGAGTTCATTGCATTTTAATTTTTTAAAAATGTTTTAGATTCACTTACTTCAAACTTTTCTAAAACAGTGAGCTACAAGTGAATAGATTTTTAGAAATTTTCCCAGTTATATCCTCGATACAGACGTAAAGTACCAAATTTTTAAAGAAACACATTTTATGTTTCCAATCTATAGCGTTTGATTTATGGTCAATAATTGATATAAAATCCATATAGAATCAATCATCTGTAAGGCTCAAAAACGAAATATAATAAACAATACATTGATGATAAACACTGTTTTTGAATGAGCCTTGAACTTTTCACTCACCTCATAAATGGTGGTCATTTTTGATACATTGAATTTGTATCAATAATATTGGAAATACACTTTTAGTTTTTAATTAATTACTATAACAGACTTTAAGCTAACTGTGTGGTAAGATTTAACAAACTATACCCTCTTTAATAATTTTTTTCTGTTGTAAGCTAAGTTTTTATCAAGCTAATTATTGTACTTACGTATATTCAAATTTATTTACAGTTGCAAGACAAAGAATATGAAGGAATTTGTGATGTAATCTACACGATAGATGGTGGAGCGACCAAATTCATAGACTTGTACCAGCTTGTTTGGTTTCACATCCTCAATACTACCGCACTCCCTTCTAAATTAATTCATTGGTCTAAGCATTAAGCCGTCAGTGATATCAAAATAATAGCCTTGGTCAGTCTGTAATGTTTTTTTCTTATATATCCTTCATCTAATGGATTCTCCATGTTAAGAGTCTAATATTTTTATAATTACTGGGGAATATATTTTTGTGAAATGAGAATGTCAATATTTTTATGAAAACTGTCAAATATTTTATCTTCTAAAGTTTGATTTTATTACTTACAATTTTGATCAAATACTGTAGTTAGGCACAATTGTAGCTTTTATCAATTAAGTAAGAATGCATTATATTATTATATGCATATTTTTCTTACTCGTGTTTTTTTAATTATATTAATTTATAGCTGTTGTTAATAGAAGGGGACAGATTTACCAAGGCTAGTAACTTATACCGTAAAAACAATCATGTTATTTATTTGATTTTCTTATTGCATTTTGTTTCTTTGAAAATTGATTTCTAAAATGTAGATGAATATATAATTAAGCACTCTTTTCTTGTTCCTCCTCGTTAAGTTTTTCGGTATAGCGAAATTGTCGTTTCATACAATCACTCGATATAGCTCTTGTAGCCAATCTTTTTTGTTACATTTGTACTTTCATTAACAGACTAGTTATAATAATAATTAGGAGTCGATAATACATTTTAATCTACGTAGCGAGCGATATTTATGTTAGTATAGTTTAGCGAAAAATTCCTTTTAGTAGTTTTATGTAGATATTTATTTAAATAAAACTTGGGTGTTATTGTATGCATAGTATTAAACAATGCTTATGAAACTGCACAAGAAAAGTTCTAATCTTTAAGGTTTATTAGGACTCCCATTATGTGATTTATGTCGTCTATGATAGTATTATTAAAGCCAATGAAATTAATTATAAAGGCTGATAGCAAATTATTTATAAGCTATTTATTGACCGAATTACCAAGGTAGCTCCTTGTTATGTTTATGTATACTGCTAGAATTTATTTTGTAAAAACTTAACATAAATAAATATGATTAACATATTATTTTTTTTTTTTAGCTCTAATAATAATAAAATATTTATTTTCACTTTGTTTTTGTAATAAAAAAATATTTATTTCATAATAGTTATGTTGTAGCAATAAATTATTATAAAATTATGAAGGAAATTGAGACTGAGCCTCAATGATGTGTTGTAATGGACTTTGTACTGTTCTTGAATTTCAGAATGAAGTGGATAAAGTTGATAGCATTTGAAGTCCGAACCAAAAGACATTCATGTTTTTTTCTTTTCATTTTTGTGTCAAGAAACTATTTATTTTATCGAAACAGAAAATAAAAAAAATTAAAGATAATCGTCCAAAATCTTTATTGTTACAAATAATTCAGTGCTTCGTAAAAATGTTTAAATTTATCCACTTAATTCTTCAGTCGTGGTAAATAGTTTTTATTGTTGTTGACTGAAGTGTTGGAAATATATTGTTTGTTTTTCCCTTCGGTTTTAATGTTTAATTTATGTGAGTTGAATAATTATTTTAACAAATTTGAAGGTGACATCTTGTATTGCACAAAGGTTATAACTAGCTTCTTTAAGATTCATGAGAGTTAGTTATAATGAAAATTGTACCTGTTCAATAAAATAATGATGACTGTAATTACTAGAAATGTGTGATCAGCAAAATTTTTAAGTTTGCTGTTCGGTCATCATTACATAAAGAAATTATTGATTTATTATTAAAAATTCTTTCTTTGTGCAATGGAAGATATTTATAGAAGAGGACAAATGTATACTTTAAAATTAGTGTGAAGTGTATTTATATTGTATTTGTTATAATGTGAATCAAATTGAATAATTAAAAGACATTTAAATTAATTATAACTACTAACAAACTTATAATTAAATTGTAAATAAATATATTACTAAGTTCGTTTTGGGTAAATATTTGTATATGGTTGTATGAAACGACATATTGAGGTCACTAACTAGATTAGTTTTTATTTGATGTTCTGAATTTTAAAGTTCAACATTTTTAACTTAAGATTAGTATGGTTTGAAAATTAATTATAAAATTTTGAAAAACCTATTGAAATTTAAAAGCAATATGTTCTTCTTGACATTCTAAGAGAATAAGAAATATTTTATAGTACAATCCTTAAACCATTGTCTTTTTTTGTAACACAGAACTTAGTGACTATTTTTATACTTCTCAAGTATCCATTTATACAGTATTCATTTCTTATTCATTATTACTTAGATACTAATTGAATCTCTTATAATTTTTTTTTTTAAATAAATTGGTTTTTGTAGGTATATAGAATTAATTTTTTATGAGAAAAAAGATTTACAAATATCTTCAAAATAAATTTGATGTTTTGAAATTTCTTCCTTTCCTCTTTTTATTTACATTCACCTAAAAATAGGGACAATGAAAAAGGTTATTAATTACTAAAGTAATTATTATTGATATTAAGAATGGTAAGTGATGCTTCAGCTACAATTTTGGGTCAGCATAGTGAAGTGCACAATGGAGCAGACACAACAGTGTGTGTTTAAGTCACCACTGGAACAGTTAATATTTATTTTCTAGAAGTTAAGTAAAATAAATATTTACACTCCCATTCAAGTTAGTACAATACAGCAACCTTAGGTTAACTATCAGGGAATGGAAAAAACAATGAGAATCTAATCTATTTGGAGCCATCAATTCTAGTACAAATAGAAAGATGTTCCATGGCTGTTATCAACACACTGCTTCTAGTTTAACTTGCATTATAAAATATGACAAATAAAAGCTCTAAACTCAAAATAATAGTACTTTATTGTTATAGTTCTAAAAATAATTATAGTTAGCATATTGTTATTAATTTTATTTAAAAAATTCAACATAATTATTTATGAATCCTTAGTTAGATTTAGACATGAGGTTCTGTACAGCAGATTTTATTTAGAGAGATGTTAGTAGTAATAGTATCCAGAATGAAATAACCCTTTGTAACATTTTACCTGGAAGTATATTCCTCCGCTTAGTAGTGTTAAATACTTATTAGCTCTTATAAATATATGGAATCTGGAAAAAGAAGTTTGGAAATAAAATCATAACAAAGTATTTAATTATCTCCACATCAACGACTGTCATTGTGGTATTGTTGTAAAAATAAAACTTAAAAAGTTTATATATAATTATTTTTCACATAGTATGGTCAATAAAGAATATAACCCTGTCAGCCATTTTCACATCTACTTAAAGTTATAAGTAGAATCTTATCAACTGGTAACCTCTCAAACCCAATTTCATTGTCACAAATTGTTGGCTACGCAGATGATATTGTCTACTATTAAAATATTGAGAAGAAATAAAATTGCTGAAGAGGAATTACTATTCGAGACAGACGAGGAGAGAAAAAAAGTATGCCAAGTAACTAATGAAGTAAAGACAGAATGGAAAAGCCTGCTTCTACAATAAAAAGGAAGACAAGATAATTTGGCTGCAGGTGGTAATTGCTTTTAATATTACTTCAGAGGTAAGATTTACATGTTCATATGATGCAATAATCATCCATTAAAATAAAATAAATGTTAATTTATTTTTTTAAAACACTATAAAGCCACAATTTTTCAAAAAACAAAAGAACCTATACCACTACAACTCATGAAGAGTCCTGAGATCAGTACATGGTAGTGACTGTACTTTTTCCAACAAGCGAACAGTTGTGCAGAGACGTGATTTGACCAAGCTCTTCAAACCCGAATTTAAGAGTATACAATGGCGAGCCACAGGAAGTTCTGTAAAAGACACAAAGCTGTTAACAGATAAAATAATTTATCTGTCTCAGCCGAAAGCGAAGCCAATACTTTCAGCACAGCTACTCAGTGCTATACAAACTGAGCTACCCCACACCCACACTATTCATGTAGAATATTGCAAAGAGATATACATAGCTATTGGGTTGATTTTAAAAAATTTGACTAAGACAAAAGCTTCCCAAACATTCTTGCAACTCAACATCACTCTGTCATTTTTTATCTAAATGGTACCTTCTATAACCATTAAATAATGATATTTTAAACGTGATTCAAGACACTGAAACTATTTTAACTATATTTCATTGAACATCTTGGACTGAGGGTTTCTATAAACATAGGGTATCTCTGATTCAGGTTTAATTACATTATTAATTTAATATTTCAATTCAGTCTCTATACAAGAATCTCATTGTGATGCCACACAAAGGGATACACAGCCTTATCTTTTTATTAGTTTACTATACTGCACACTTAATAATATGTGTAAAATAATATAATTTAACAATTGAGTGGTTGGTAGTAAATGGTGAATGCATCCTATGCATCCTCTCACCAGAAAACATATCACTCTTTCCTAAATTGAAATTTAAAAGATGGGCTAAAAAACTTAACAGCAATGAATTAGTTTATTGGTTGTCTAGTCAGGATCACTTTATTTTCTAGTTACAAAAAAAATCTCTTAACTTACTACAAACATTCACAAAATTGATCCAAAGTTTGGGATGACAAATATACAACCAAATTACTGACACTATTTCAGATTGAAGAATGTAGAATTCAAAAGGATAAGCCAAAAAGTGAGATCAACTTCCAAAAATGGTCATCAAATATTGTATTTGTTTATTATATGTAACATTGTATTTGTTTGTTGTTCATTGTTGATCCATACAAAAATACTTGTCATGTACACTTATTAATGACAAAACATATTAATTTATTCATTGTGCTCTGCCGATTCATGGATACAAGTAGAAGTAAGGTATACATTAAAATATCATTTATTATATAGTTATTATTATATAATTAAAGAGTTTTGATAAGAGCAGGTTGTGATTTCTTCAATGACAGATGATTCTTTGATAGCCTGCAAGCAGAAAAAAAATAATTAAGAAAAAGAAGAATTAAATTAGAAAAAAAATATATTAGACAAATGAAAAATTAAATTAAGATTTTTAGTTATATAGATACTAGCTGGTTCTCAGAGCTTTTATTTTGCATATTTAGGTTCTAACCTATTTTTTTTAATCTTTAAACATTTATAGTAAGCTATATTGAATAAAATAAATTTGTGTTACACATAATGTGTTTAATATCTTCTTGGAACCATTATTTAAACCAAATTAGTTTTTTTTAAGTCTCAGATGAAACACATGAGCCTATTTAATGAGCTATTGCTATTTTCATTAATTTAAGACATTTTTGATCTGTGAATCTACCACATCACTTCAATTATATTTACTGCATTGCAATTGTTTATTGAATAATCTACCAGAGGACTTTTCCTATTTACCTTATTTTCGAATGATTTAAGACATAGATGTAAATACGTTTGTTTTTTTGCCATAAAAACTGGGGGTAACACAGAAAATTTTAATGTTGCTCTGATTATTGGTAAATAAAATTAATTACAGATAAATGTGCCTCCATTGCAGACATTACTGAAGCGACTTGCTGTAGAAGACCAGCAGCTCTTTTCTCAAGAAGTCCTGCTTTTTCTCTTCCTTCTGGACACGTCCAATCATCTGAATCTTCTGTGATGCTTTGGGCCAACTTGAAAAGAAATTTTATGATTTTTTTTCATATAAATATAATATTTTCATAACTATATACAGCATATAAGTAAGTAAAATACAATCATTTAGTAAAAAAAGCTGTACTCTACTCTACTATGGATTAATATTTTTTTTAAAAGAAAATAAGTGTTGTTAATTAAAGGAGGGTGTGAATCGGGAAGACTCCAAAATATTTGGTCAGACTCATACTCAGACTACTAAGTTATGGAAAACCATATGCTGAATACAAGAGTTCTCATTAATTCGAAACCCAACTGCATTATAAAGCAAATGACGCTGGTAGTGGTACAGGTGGTTCGAATTAGTAAAGCAAGAAGGATTTTTGGTCCCTTTTCCAATCTCTGATAGCTATCAAGAGGCTGCCATTCTCTACTAATCATAGAGGGGAGGAGGAATCACTCAATAAGCCTAGAAACAGTATAATGGCAGGTATCGGAGCCTCCTACGCAAACGTTAAGCTTCTCAATTCTCAACTACTATTATCAAGAGAAACAAAAGTAAAGCTGTATAAAATTCTTATTAGACCAGTAGTAACCTACGAAGTAGAAACCTGGTGTCTGTGTCTGTCACAAAAAGAGTACCGTAAATTAAATATATTTGATAGAAATATAATTAGATTTTTTGTTACAATTTTACCAGAATTAAAAATGTTTTCAATAAACTTTTTAATGTGATTTAATGATTTTATTATTATTACTCCTCGCTCTGAAATATTGAGCAGCCTGTGTTAATTTTTTTTTTTATTGACCAGTTAATTTGAGACCAGTCTGTCTCGTTATAAACTAAAAATAATAACAAGAGAGTAAATCAGAAATTTACCAGAACCAGGTCCAACCTAATTTTATAACAACAAACTTATATACTTCCATTCTCCCATCAAAATCATCTCTAGTTATAGGAATCACATTGTCAGAAAGATTTATACTATTATTTCAAATATATCCTTTTAAACAATAACACTATTATAATACAAATAATTCTGTTTAATATAATACGCAAATTACCTGAACAATAGCATGTATTTTTTGTATATCTGGTTGAGTCAGCCGATTAGATGTGAGGTCCAAGCCATAGCACAGATCCAACAACTGTTGACATCTTTCAGACAAAGCACCATTACTGTTGCATGAGTTAAGTAAAAACCTTTTCACCAATCCTGTTTTCTTTTCAATGAGTTCAGTATCTTTGTGCCTGTATTTAATAAAATATATAAATATAATAAAACATCTATTTACATTGCTATAAAAAAAAGGTAACATCTATTGTCATAACAATTTAAGAATAAAAATAAGTGATATTCTTTTAATGCAAATAAAATTAAATACTCCAGGTAAAATTAAGTTTTAATTGAACGGATTAAAGGAATATTCTCTATATATTTGTTTTTATGGACAAAAACGTTTAAAGATAGATCAAATATTTTCTTCAGAGCTCCCACTGTAACATCGTCCAATTAGCCATAGCAACATAAAATGACGTTAAATGGACAAACAACATTTTCCTCATGCAAATACAAGAGAAAAACCATAGAATAGAACAGAGTACTTTGTTAACTTTATAAAGATTTCAAGAAGACTTAAGATTCCATCAAGGGCCAACTATTACAAAAGTTATTGATTGAACAAGGTACACTTAACAAGTTCCAAGGGGATTCTTAACACTACAGATGCGTTTCATCCTTGATGCAAACAACATTATACCAGATGACCAGTTTGGATTCAAATCATTCCACCCCACTATTCAGCATGTGATCATGTGGTGCGGTGTTGTTTCCACTGCATTGGAATGTAGATCATATTGTACGGCGGTCTTTCTCAACGTATAACAGGCTTATAACTGGGTCATAAGCTTCAGGCACCTAGGTGACCTAGGTCTGGCACCCAGTCCTCCGTAAATTCCTACCCCCTACATACTTTCTCATTATTCGATCTGTCTCACAAACAGGTCATTCAAAGTAAACCATAATGAGTCTATTTGTCCCTCTATTCTCATTCTGCTGGTGTTCCTCAAGGCAGGATCCTCAGCCCAATCATCAATACTATTAATACAGCTGACATCCCAACCCATCCTGATACTATCTTCACCATGTATGCTGATGATACATCTGTACTATTATTATCAGTCAACACTAAATAAGTTATAGCATTCTACATCATACTCTTCAATCCTATATCACTTGGAGAATGGTGTCAAAAGTGGAGAATAAAAATAAATTCCCACAAATCCCATTAAATTACCTTCATCCATTAAGTCCTGCAGAACTAATCGAATACTTAGGACTATAATTTGAAGAACGTTTAATTTGGAATGTTTTTCTTTTCTCATACTAAACTGAAAAGACAAGAAACTATTTGCCGTTTCAGGCTATTTCCACACTCACTAGACGCTCTAAGCTCCCAATTAATTACAAAATACTCATTCATATACATGACAATCATTAGACCCATCTGGACTTATGGAGTAGAACTTTGGGGCTCCACTAAACCATCAGATTCCTCTAGTATACAATCCTTAATGCAAAGATGGCCTTTTCTAAGATGAATTTGTTATTTGATTACTACCACTGGGAAGTTTCTTTGCCTGCCTTTAGCCATGCCATTATGTTTCATTATAATTCCAATGTAAATTTCAATAAACGGAGTAAAAAAAAACCACTTAATCATGTAAATAGATGGGTGATACACAATGAAAAAAGGTTGGAATCATGGTGGTAAAATACCTTGGGTTTGCTGATGATCTGTTACTGCTAGATAATTATTGCTGATAATTTGGAAACTATAAAAAAAAAGAATGATGAAAGCCGATAATGAAAATGGCCCATACTACATTCCTATAAGACGAAATATTTGGTCAGTAACAGAAAAGGCAATGTTTTTTGACAATATTAGTATAATAAAGAGCAAGAATGAGCATGTGGAGGAAAATAATAACTCAAAAAGAAGAAGCCAAATAATTTTATCAAAAACGAAATTCAGGCGTGGAATGTTTGTTCGACATTATTAAGTTAGCGCCTTCTGTCCCAAATTTAAAAAGTTAGAACTTATAAAATATGGTGTAGGGAGCTGGCGGCCCCATCCCTCAGTCATCTGACTGCAATTAGCTACAGGCCCTCCAGGTTGGGGGAAACCCAGTACCAGGGAGTATGGGCTATACCGGGCTGGTCACCCTTTCTCCTGAGGAGACATAAAAATTCAGAAGACCAGTTGTCCTGAGGATACGGGGCCTCCATTGCTGGGCTAATAACTCGCAAGATAGTAAATTCTATTCAAAGGGGAAAAAAACCCTCGACGCTAACAATGACATAAGAGGAAGTGAAAGAAGAAGAAGAACTTATAAAACTAATATCCTTCCAATTGATTTTTATGAGTGTCAAGTGTGACCGCTAAATTTGAAGGAAGAACGTCTTAATGCATTCTAAAATATATATGGAATACTAGATCCAGAAAAGATCGATTCTACTGGAATTTTGGATTACACAACACGGATGCTGTTAAGCGGAGGATGCACTTTGTTAATACAATTGAAGTGATTGAAATGGCCCTGTATAGTTGCTTGACTTAGTGAAGGACAAACGTGGAAAACCAACAAGGGATAACATCCGATTCTTTAACCCCACGTCTGGCATTGAGTAAATATCGGATACCATCAATATATTAACCGTCTGAGTTAAATATTAAGTATCACTTTCCTGCACAACCATTATCCTAGAAACAGTATAGTCTCTGCTACGTACTAAACCCAAGACCCTCATGGGTTGTAGAGGTACAGTTTTTTTTGTTTCATTGTTTATATATACATATATGACGATATATCAGTCATTAATAAAATTATCAGTAATATTTCTCTTTTCTTTTGACCTTTAATTATTGAATGAAATGAAATATGAAATAAAAGAAAATTTTACTATAATTGTATATAAAAGATAGGAGAGGGGCTGCTCCGTGGTACAACGTTGAGGGGGGAAATCTGGCGGTTGAGTGTGATCTAGGACAAATAACGTCCCTACACAATCGTTGCCCAAGAAACAATACAGTATCTACCCATCACATAAAGAACCCAAGGTAGTGGTACATGTTATTTTTTTTATTATATAAATTTTCAATAATCAGTAAAATGAAAAAGTGATATCTAACGGAGAAGCATTATTTGATTTTATGCACTGTGAGTTCGATATGCGAAAAATTAATATACATTTAAATCGTGGACGTAGAAATGAGGTAACGATGTCACTCGACATATATAAATCTTGGCAAATATAACTCAAGAGATAACTAAAAATTTATAAAACATGTTAAGAAAAAAATAAAAACAAAACAAAGTTACATCTTATTACAGAAAAGCCATTTTATGTATTTACAAGATACAAAAGTACTTTCATTTGGCCGCTCGTAATCCTGAATGCTCCATTACGATAATATAGCTTGCTAAATGAGATCCTGAGTATCCATAAACTACCCGCTCGCGTGCTATTGATGCCATATACTTTGGGTTATTTTTTTCTTGATAATAATGGAATGGTTTTGGTAAGGGGCAATTTTCACGCAAAATTACAAAATATCTATGTTCTTTCCATTACATATCACCTTAATAAATATGCCCCCCAATCTATTTATCGAAAAAAACACTACGCAATTACCAATTGTCTCCTTGTTTAACAGTACCCCGAATGTTCTAAAAATATAACGATATTTATGTGTGAGATAGATAGTATGGGGGTGTAGTAAAAAAAAAAAAAAAAACACTAAATAGGACAAACTTATTTATTGTAAGGGCCACCGTTTCGGCCTATGTTGTAGGCCATCTTCAGGGATGATGGAGGGAAGAGTCCTCTGACTGGAGAGAGCGATTCTTCAGAGGACTCTTCCCTCCACCAGCCCTGAAGATAGCCTACAATGTAGGACGAAACGTTGGCACTTACAATAAATAAGTTTGTCTTATTTAGTGTTTTTTTTTTTTTTACTGCACCCCCAGACTAACTCCCACATTAGATCTTCCATGAACTATTTTCCTTTCAACTATGTTTATGGTTGGTCCTGTCCATACACTTTTCCGTTCGCTACTTTATTATTAAGCTTCCCTTTCCAACTGAGAATACAACAAATTGGCGTCTGTCAGAAAATTATAAAAAAAAAATTAAAAAAAGGAGGAGGGGGGCTAAATTTAATTTCAATCAAAATTTAATTCGAGGCTATCGAAAGTCGGAAAGTAATTTTTGTCATGGGTAATTTTAAATATCAAATTAAAAAGGTAATAAAACCCATTAATTCAAAATAGTTACCCACTATCACTAGTACTCCCATGTGCTATGATAAATCTGTAATATTCTGGAGTAGCACCAAAACAAAAATTAAGATAGAAGTGATTTAATTTTATAACGTTCGCATTTTTATGAAGAATTGAAAGTCCTTAATCATGTTTTCAATTCAAAGTTAAAGCAAGCTAGAAATATTAAATATAAAGTAAAACAACAAAACAACGACTTTAAAAATAATTCAGAGAGCCTTATTTTCTGAAAGCATTCACCAAGCTAATAAATTAATCCCTTATTTTTTTATTATATATATATATATATATATATATATATATATATATATATATATATATATAGTCAAACCTCATTATTGATCTAATATTTTATTTCAACAAAATAAAGGGATACGATTATTAGTCTTGATTATCTGGTAAAAAAATAACTAGTAAACGCAAATAGTAGATTATCAACTTCGAATAATTCAGACACGAATATTTAAAATATAAGAGTTGTAATTAATACAATATATGTATTTATAAATGTAATGCTCAACGATTTGGTGGCTGTGGTTGTAACCAGCAAAGGAGGTAATGTTTGTTTATGGTTGGTCTTATTGTTTTGGTTAGTTATTTGACGTGCAATGAATTAATATTAGAGGTGTTGAAGAAATACTTAATTTTATTACTCCATAACTTAAAACATAATGAACAGTGACACAGCTTTCAACGCGGTAGATGAAGACGTATGGAGTATTTATGAAAAAGATATTGAAGAAATAGTTGTTGATAGCAATTCTGAAGATGAATTATCCCCAAAACCATTGCCCAAAGAAAGAGAATATGAGAGGAGAAAAAATATAAACACAATGTATACTGCCATCCAAAAAATACTTGGGGGAGGTGATGCTGATGAACCAAGGGTTAGAATACTTAATAAAGCTACTGATGTTTGTAAAGAATTGTGCCAAGAAGAACTCCACTTGAAGTACGAAGCAGAACTTCTTTTACAAACAAATTGGAAATTAAAGCAACGTGTGGAAAAACTTCAAAAAAAGAAAAAACGGAAAACTGGTCCTGCTACTATTTCTAGGAGATTGTCAGGCCCACTGGTGATTCCCCCAATTAAAACATCACCAATAGAGAAAAGAAGTATATCAGTAGATGAGTCAACTTTAGTACTTTTGCCAAATATTTCAGCAGAGACGACACCAAGAAGTAAAGTTTTGGAAGAAAGTTCAAAGGAACCCTCACCGCTCCCTAGGAACCCTAAGCGGAAAGTTAAAACGCGGTCTGGTCTATCCAATGAAGAAAAGGAGTTTTATAAAATGGAAGAAAAATTAGAAGACTTACTATATGAAATTGATGCCCTATGGAATGATGTGAATAACGATGAAGATAAAGATAGCAATGCAGAGAAAGCTGGAGAAGTCGACCAAGCTAACATCACTCTAGCAGTAGATGATAAAACATCTACAGAATTGTTGGATCCTATAAAAGTTTCTAAAAGAAAAGAAAAAATTAAATTAACTGACATTAACAAACTGATAGAACCGGAACTTTATTTGAACAAATTTAATGAAGAGATAAAGAAAAATAATTTATCTACAGGAGAATCATCTATTGTCAAAAAAATGGAAATGTTTAAAATAACCAATATAAACAAATTGTTAGATCCAGTTCAAAACCCAATAATAAAACCAAGCGATGATTTGAATTTTCAAAACATAATTGATTTACACGATAAAAGAAGAAGTAGCACATCAGGAGATGAGAGTCCCAGGTTAGTCATTGATGAAAATCCTCAAAGACAGGGAAATGACCAAAATCATTTTACCCAAAGGGAAAAGAATGTAATGGAATCTTTAGGCGTTGATAGACTTTGCTTCAATTTAGTATCAGATAAACCTACCACTTCTGAATCACAGCCAATGGTGATTGAAATGAAAAAAGTTAACAAATCCATCGAAAAACCTGACATCATAGATATATCTGATTCAGAGGATGAAACTGACAATCCAGATGTAGTATGCATAGAATAGCATCATGTTATTAATAGGATCATTAGAAGACTGAAGGCATTGTTTATTATATTTATATAATATCCTCTATGTATGTAATACTATAAATGTAAATAACCTTTTAATTACATTATTTACTAATGTATATAAGTTCATTTTACCATTATTACCTTTTGTGAACATTTAGATATAAAAAATCAAAACAAATGACTGTCATATATGTAATAAAAATAAACATAAATTTTAATACAAGAATATTTTTACAAAAAAACTCTGTTTTTCCAAATGTTATATCCTTTTTACCTCGCCCTGTTGAATTCCGTAAAAGATGTCCAGCTGTATATTTTCTGCCACTTTTGGTTTTTGAAGATTCCGATGGACAGGGTATCGGCCAGTACCGTCCTAGAGCAGTCGGAGGGGGACTGCCCCCTAAGGGTAACTATACATATCCTAGGGAAAGAAGCCCTAGAGTGTGTACTGTAAATGTCCTTTTGTTAGGAATATGTTTAGTTTGATGTTACGGTGTACTGAACTGTGGAAACCTGTGGGGGCTTTGTTCCCCAAGTAACTGCATGCAATAGTTAACCCTTGCGGGATGGCGTAACTCCAATATCAGGTCAAATCTAAATGTTATACCTGCCAACTAACTAAATAAATAGAGGAAAACAAACTGAGATGGCTGGGACACCTCCTGCGGACAGATCCTAACAGAATTCCTAGCTAAACCTATGGAGCCAAAATGGAAGGAAAATGAAGAACTTAGAGAAGAGTACAGTTGGTGGGAGATCTGGAAAAGGCTGTGCAAAATTCCTCCTCACACTGCTTAGGCAGTTATAAGGATAGATCATGATGATGATGAACCTCAGTTTTTGTAACCGTTTTGAAGTTGTTCTATTGATAAATTATAAATCTGTCCTTACATAATTTTGTAAATATTCATTACTTGTACACTTACCTCAGATCTGTTCTTGCCAATTTTTTAACATATCTAGTTGCATTTTTCCTTATAGTTTTATAATGGCATAGGAATATGAGTATTACAAAAGAAAATGTAAAGACTATACCCAATATTAAAATGAACATTAAAATAACTGCTTCCATCAGATTAAAATTGAGTTGTATTTCAGCGACTGCTAATGCAAATTTATAAACACAACAAATAAGTGTTTCAGAAACGTTACTCGGTTATTCATTAAATAATTATCAACTTAAATGGTAATCCTAATTCAAAATTCAATGTTTACAAGTTCACTTTGACAAGTATCACGTCCCTCCCACTTGTTGAATATGATACCTATATCTGCGGAGTCTCGATGAGTGAAATTACCTCATTAAAATGTTGTTTTAACAACGTTTTTAGATAAAAACATTTTTTTATTTAATAGGGTGCTGAAGTTTTGACTACAGACTTTAAATTAATGTGAAAACCCGAAGGAATCTAAATTAGCCATTTAGACAAATTAAAATATTGTTTCATGAACTAATTTTTATGATACTGATATAAATAGACAACTAAAAATACTGATGGTAAATTAGCATATGCATATGAATTTTATTTAGTTTAATTTGTTTTCATAAGTTGCCGACTTCGGAACACAGAACCATGTGATTGGAGTGGACTAGGCCTGAGTCGATCGTGATTGATCGAATCTTTTTGATTCGATCGTAACCCATACACGAGTTATCGAATCACTGGTTTTAAAAAGATTCGATCATGACTCACTCGGACTCGTTTCGATCATGACTCGATAGGACTCGTTTTGATCTTGATTCAATCGGATAAGGTCATCTGTGGTCTATAGGTTAGCCTAACAAACTACTAAACCCAAGATCGCGGGTTCGTAGCCCGGCAGGTGGCCCTAGGATTTTTTTAAGGGAGTAAAAAATCCTTAGTTACGCCGTCCTTCGGAAGGGACGTTAAACGGGGGTCCCGAGCCTGGACGATGTCAGGTACTCGTTAAAAATCCCTATCCTAATTAAACCTGGATAGGCAAAATTTAGAGCTCCCACAGTAGCATCGTCCGATTAGCCATAGCAGCATAAAGTGACATTAAATGAACAAACAAACAAATTAATAGATAAATATGTTTACGTTGAATCAATACCTACATCGCAATCCGGGGAAGATTTTAAGAAGAGAGCTCAAACAAATGTATCAAAAAAAATCTGAACTGAACCACTTATATTTATTTATTGGACGGAATGGTTAATATGTTTTAATTCCTAAACTTCATTTTGTAGGTTGTATGGAAGACCAAGACTGGTTGCCAACACTTACATTTTATCTTCGACCGACACAGAAAGACAGTCAAAGACAGGTAGAAAGAGACAGATAGACAGACATGAGTAGAAACAGATAGACACAAACAGACAGATATACACACAAAATCAGTATTCTAAGTAATCAGTACAAGTGCTAGATTCAGTTGTACAATTTTAATCAATATTCTTACCCTTTAAGTTTGTAATTATCATAGAATTGTTTAATAATAAAAATATTTCAGGAAAAAACTCTATTCATTAATGGATTCCCACTTTAGCTTATTGAATTAGTTATATAAATGCAATCGGGAAAATATAAAACACAGTCTTCCCTATAAAAGTAAATAATTGCTACAAGTTTTGTTAGTTCAAGCATCATCAAAGATAAAGGAAATAAATCACATTAATGATGATAAAATACAGCAAATCTCACATTGATAGTCCAAAATATTCAAATGGAGACAGCTTATCATTAAAAAACGTATTATTGTAAATGATGTAATAATTATCATAAATTATTCAAAACACATCTATTTATGGGAAAAAATATTATTTATTTATTATTGTTAGCCATTGGTCGTAAGTAGTTTAGAAACCTTATGGTGTGAAAAAGGAATCACAATGTTTTGATAATATTTCTATAATTATACTTCAAAAGGTGAACATTCGTGAAAGTTCGTGAATGAGGAGTCTTCTTTCAAGATAAATTTATGATATCTTTGTTGAAAATGTACTTGTTGGTAACAGAGTGAAATGTGCCCTTCCAAAACATTGTTGAATATTTAAAAAAGAAACGCCGACTTTTTGCTTTGCCTATTCATCACACAACCTTGTTTTGTAATATCTTTAGAATAAAAAAAGGTAGGAATAATTGTAATCGTCAGGAAATGATATATTTTTTATAATTTCCTCTTAACTAGCCAATTATAGCTAGATTATATACATGTTATAATATGATATAAAAATTATAACAAAAAGGTTTCTAGCTACTTTTAAATAAATAAATTGAATATATTTAATATGCATATACATGTCTATGTAATAATAAAGATACCAGTTTGTTGCTAAATAAGGCCAACTTTGAAGAAGTAGAAAGTTTGTTTCTACATATTTGAATCAAATTTGTGCACCACAATTTGGCTAATACTCAAGTTTAAATTTAGTTTTGATTTTGAAAGCATCAAACTTTCATTTCAACTAAGTTGCAGCTCACCTTTACCGACTATCCCTAGATCTGCCACACATGGGCCGCCTCCCCTAGTATAAATATTCCTAATATATTAATATCTTTCAAAATTTGTTAAGCGAATAACAATGAAATAAAGATTATTCTGTTGTTATGATACCTGAGTGTATTTAGATAAAAGAAAGAGCGAAATTTTTTCTCATTTGTCAACTGAGTTTCTGATGGAATAGTCTATGTAAAACAAGAAAACTAGTATAAGCGAATTTTGGGAAATATCCAAGAATCCTTAGCACCAATGGTTGAAGAGTCTTATAGAGTTTAAGCATTGCAGAACAAGTTACAACTCCATCACGAAGCTAATTCACGTAAGTAAAAAATTTTTTTTTATGTATAAATATTTAAGCATTATCTTACTAATCTTTTAATCTGCTCCTCAGTTAATAACTTGGCTATTAACATAAATACGATTTTTTTTTATGAGGACTTTATAAGAGTAAGCCACCTTCATCTGTGATCACAAGTGTCTATAATCCCCAAATGTTAAGTCAATGAACAAGAAAATCATGGTTATTTCTTATTTATTTATTTTTTCATGCATTCCTCCACGTCCTCCATCCACTTTCTTGGTTTTCCACACTTTCTTCTTTCAGGTAGTATATAGTTACGAATTTTCTTTGGTCAGCGGTTTTCGTCCATCCGCATTAAGTGGCCATACCACTTTAACCTTTTAGTTCTGATCTGGTAAAGATGTTCTTTTGACACCCAACCTTGTTTGTAATTGCTGCGTTTGGGATCCGCTTGGTTCTCGATATACCACAGCTTCTTCTCCAGAAATCCATTTCCTTGGAAAGCAACCCATTCTCCGCCTTTTTCATGAGTGTCCAAACCTCTGATACGTCAGTGGCTACGCATCCCACGAAGGAATGGTAGATCTTCTTTTTAGTTTCCAATGTTATAGTTTTTCTTTATTCCATAGGATGGAATTTATCGAACTTATTATTTCTTCCTCATGTTTTACTTTAAACTTTCACTTACATAAGGTCTAAAAATAAAGTAGTTTTTAAATTGTGCTGCCTTGTAATCTGCTTCTGCAGTTTCTTTGAATACATTTTTGTAGAATGATGGAGTCGATTTTTTATGTATATTTATGCGATTAGTTTTATAAGACAAAAACATGATTGTCTTGGAATGATTGATCGAATAGGTAAATTTAAAAGAAAATTAGAACTAAATTACAAACACAAATCTTTAATTACATAAGTTTAATTAAATTTTTCAATTCCAAAAAATTTATGTTCTCATAGGTATGTATTATTTAACACATATATCCTTCAATAATCGAAACGTGATATTTAAAAACAAGTTTTCTTACTTAATCATCGGGAGTATTTCACCTAAAAAAACGAGTTTAAATATTTTATTTATTAGGGAAAATAAATTATTTCTCTCCTCATTGAGCTCTCTGTTATCTATATCTAAATTCTTTTAGATTATTCGGAAGGATCCTGACCTAGAATAAAGTAATATATCACAAATGTTTAATTACATAAGTTCTTAATGAAACAACAATATTTAGGTTCAATATTTATTATATATATATATATATATATATATATATATATATATATATATATATATATATATATATATATATATAGTTAAATGTTGACTGTATGCTGATGACTGTGAATACTGCAGTTGTATGTTGAACGTCTTGGCGGTGGGGTGCTGTCTCATGTTTGGAGCCTTTTTGGGCTGTTGATGGTTGGGATATATTGCACCTTTTTCTTCGAGGTGTGATTCACATAACCTTTTTTATTGTGTCTTGATAGTGCCGGAATAGGCGAAACGTCGACCGGTAAGTGTGTGTATTACTGGATAAATTTGAAACATAAGGCTTTGCTTTGTGGTTTTTCCAATTGCATTATAATTTATGGAGAACGGAGATAGTTGAGGGGTGCAGTAAAAAAAACACCAAATAAGTACCAGACTTATATTTAATTAGTGCCGACGTTTCGACCTACAGTGTAGGCCATCTTCAGGGCTATGAGAGAGAAACAAACAGAACAAAAAATATATATAAGAACGTTGCAGTAACAAGAATATATTGACATGTAATGTAGAAAATTAAAATAGTGACAGATATGATAATATCTCTCTCATCAATCCTTAAAACTCTGTTGCGAATCCGGCTACCTTACCTTCCATGGACAGTTCTTTTACCAAATTTCTGGATTTTCCATGGGAAATCCCCTTGCTCCTGACCTCTCTATTATTGTCCTAAATGACCTTCTGGACTCTATTCTATCCCAGTTCCTTGACGATGTTTTTTTCATTAAAAAATATGTAGACGACATCCTCCTTATCATAAATCCCAACATTATTCCAGATTTATTATTTTCTTTCAACTCATACCATCCCCGCCTCCATTTCACCATTGTACTCGGATCCAATAAGTTTTTCCTTTTCTTGACCTCCTTATCCACAGATTGGTATACTAAACCCACTTATTCTGGCAGACTTCTTAATTATTACTCACAACATCCGCACCACCTTAAAATTAACGTCGCTAAAAATATCATCCACCGTGGCCTATCCCTCTCTGACCCCTGCCTCCATAAAACCAACACCCACCGTATCAAAGAAATCCTTTTAAAAACAATTTGCCTCCCTATATTGTTAAGAAACTCACCGTGTGCGTGGGCCAACCTCATTCAGTGATATCAAAAAGGGACTTACTTAGTCCCAGAATAAAGTTACTTTTCTATTCTATTATATTTATGTTTAATTTATAATATTGTTATGGTCGCCGACAGGAGGACGGAAGCAAGTGATTAGCGGCTTAAATCCGTCGGCGGGAGAAGTTAAAATAGGATTAGGACCTTCTCAGCATAGTAGATCCGCCTCTGCTTTGTCGGAAAGAGATTAAGAAGATTCTAGAACACTGAAGAGTGGAGACTGTTCTAGAATGTTCGGCCTTGCCTATTTAAATACTTCCCTCGCCTCGAGCGAGTCAGTCTGAGTCTGAGAGTAGACCACGCACAGCGAAGATTTGTGATAAGTGAGTGTCAGTGTGATAAACTAGTCATTGTTGAACCGGCCAGTGTAACAAGTGTATCAGTGAACTGTGATAGTCTCGCGAGTGTAATAAACTGTTTCTGTTTGTTACTGTGTGTCAGTTTGTCATACTCGGAGAATCTTACGGTCGGTGGACTAGTGAACTGTAAGTGTTAATGATTAGTTATAAATTGTAGTGTAGTTTTATAATATTCATACAAACTATTGTAACTAGTTAAGCTATCTAGAATTAGTAATATCTTACATTATTGTAATAATTAAATAGGCCTAGGTTATAATAAATATTTAGAATATTGTCATTATAAATTTATATTAGTTTAATAATTTAATTGTTAATGGTTTATTTGTATCCTTTTTATCATTTTGTTAATAAATATTAGTATCTTTAATTAAGGAATTGTTTAATTCATTTTAATACCCAGTAGCCTGTAACAATATGTATTGTAGTGTATAATAATTGGCAAATTTAGGTTCTTTCGTCGAATTTAGGTTTATTCGTCCCACTACCCCAATTTTCTTCGTACGTCGAATACTACTAGATCTGAAACGATCAATAGTAGTTCCAAATCCATCAAGATTTTATACCTTGAAGATCATGGACGATTGTGGACTAGGCCTACTGGGGATACCACATTAAAAAAAACGCACCCGGCACTCTACCCCTGCGGTGGTGTGGAAACGAGTGCATTATTTATAAATATTATTTTAAAAATTAATATTATTTAATTGGCTAGGAGTTTGGAGAAAAACAATAAGACTTTTTCAAAATGTAGATCATTATTTTTCCCGAAGTAGTCACTCTTTAAACATTTTTATTTAATGACTGCCCATGCTGTTCAAGTTTCATATATTCATATTTAATGAATTCTTCAATCGAGCTAACTCTCGGTGGAGTTGACTGTTTCGTACAAACCAAGACGCGTTTACTGCGATTCGTAGGATTTTATTTTGGAAAGTTAGTAATTTGTTTCGCTTAGTTGTTGACACTGCACCCCACACTTCTCAACCGTACATTAGTAGAGGTCTAAGAATGCTTTTATGAATTAATAAGGCTGTTTCTGGTTTTAATCTAGATTTTCTATTTATTATCGGATAAAGTAGAGCTAATCGTGCGTAGGCCTGTTAATGTGTTAATTTAGTGTTGATATGCTGGTTCCAGGTAATACGGCGATCTAAATATACGCCGAGATATTTTATTGATTCTTTATTCCACGGGAGGTTGCTGTCATTGAGCACTAGCTCAGGTGGGTCTGAAGGGCATCTAAGGGTGAAAATTTTTGCGTTATATTTTTGAACGTTGAGGTCAAATTTCCATTTAGAAAAGTATTGTTCTAACTTATCAGTTTCATTGGACAATAAAAATATTTATGCTAATACATGATATCTGTTGTGGGAACCTCTCAACTTCTTTATACGTTTACTAAGCCATAAATAGATAGTTCAAAAAGTAATCTTGAATCAAATTTAAATTGAAATCTGCATATTTGAGTGGAAAATAGTTGACTGGATAATTCTAATGATGGATTGAATCGGTCAGGGGTGCAGTCAAAGATAATACAAAATAAGTGAAACTTAATTTTTTAATTGTGCCAACGCTTCGGCATTGTATATGCAGGCCATCTTCAGGGCAAATGTGAGAGCCTGTCCGTGGTGACTCACAAATGTCAACTGATAATAAGCTGATGTAACAAAATATAAAAATATTTGAATTTATAACACTAAAAAAATTGTTTAAATAACCCGTTTACGGCTACTGATGCGTATACACAATATTAATTCAACAATTTTTTTTATTTCTTTAAATTCAAATATTTTTCTATTTTGTTATATCAGCTTATTGTTTAAGATTTGTAATTATTAAAAATAATAACAAACCTTAAACAAGGTCTCAGATTCAGACCCGATGGGCTGAACTTGAATTTGAACTCAATTTGAAAGAATCGGTGTGGAAGAAAATGGTCCGGGTAGAGGTCAATAAATTTCTCTTAGATATGGAGAAATGTTTATTTATTATTTAGTAGAACCGTTTGGACCTACTTTGTATATCTTCATCAGGGCTAAATTCGCAAAATACAGACAATTGAAAATTAAAAAATTGTAAAACTTGCTAAGCATGGTGAATATAAAGGTTAAAATGTATGAATGTATAGCATTAACCCATTTACGGCCACTGATGCGTATACGCAATACTAATTTATCAAATTTTTTTTAGTGTTATAAATTCAAATATTTTTCTATTTTGTTATATCAGCTTATTATTTAGAGCTGGTACTGAAAAGTAGCAGTTCAGCCCATCGGGTCTCAGTCTGAGACCCGAATGATCGAAAGGATCGAAATGACCTAAACGATCGAAATGATCGAAACGAACGAAATGATCGAAATGATCGAAAAGATCGACCCGATCGAAATGATCCAAACGATCGAAATGATCGAAACGATTGAAATGATCCAAACGATCGAATCATTTTGACTCGATCACCAATAGGAATGGGTCATGATCGATTCGATCACCACGAATGATCGATCGACCCAGGTCTAGAGTGGACCTTCCTAACCTTCTCCTGAATGCTCAAAAACATTGCATGGCACTGGTTATTGTGAGCCAGTCAAGCACGCCGGAGTTTAGGGTCTGAATTCAAAATTGACATGACAATAGTCCTGATTTGTCATATTTAATTATTACGTGTTTAAAATTCATCGTCGATCATGGAAGGTGAAAGCGACAGTGTTTCAAATAAGGAATTAATTCCGGGTTACAGTAACCTACAGGGATTTTTACAAGTAACTATTTTATATATTTTTTAATAAATTTATTAATTAAATTCGTTTTCTAACTAACTTTGTTTTTTAGAGTGCATTTCCTTTTGTGGTTGAAGGTGTAAAAGCCTCCAACAGCTTACCTGGTCCACAAGAATTCGGTTATTATCGTACATACCCTGAATTCGTAAATATAATGAAACATGAGGGGATGAAGTTGCAAAATTTGTAAGTTAAGGTCAATTATTATGGTTATTACTAATATTTATTTTAATTTTTCTCAATATGAACCGGTTTGAAGTGTAAGTGGATATATGTTATATTCTCTGTTATAGGATGAATTGTCTATTAAGGAGGAATGGCATCAGAAAGATTGATCATAGTTTCGATACCGTCATCGATTCGAATGACAAAAGTCTGGATAGGGTTACCAATAATTTGTTAGAGATGGACGGGCGCAAAAGGAATCCTCTTCCTTCTAAACCTGCCACTAATGCTCAACAAATTGCTGTCCCTAGTGGAGGTTGGCATGATAAGGAACAAATTTCTCAGCCATCTAAAGAAGAAGTAGTTTTGTGCGCATCATCAGGGACTATTAGGCCTCAAGTGTTTTTTAAAGATAAGGTACGTTTATTAATGCATTGTAGTTGAAAACATTTGTTATACACCCTAATATGTTTTATGTTCTTTATTTATTTCTAGTTCCTTATTTTCTTGTTAAGAGTTATCTAAGTTTTAATTTTTGTGAATATTGATTACAACCATGTTAATGTTAGTATCTTAACTTTTGCATTAAGATATTTTCTGTTACTCAGGTAGTCACTTGAGTTACAAGTTTTAACTTTTTATTTGTTTCATTTTTTATATTTTCCAAAAATACAAATTATTGTGAGCTGTTGTTACTGTGGAAAATAGAATGTAATTATGGGTAATGAGTAGATTTCGGTAATCATTTCATCAAGAAATAAGAGTTTTAGCTAACATTTCGAAGGTAGTTGATATATGTTTGTTGAAACGTTCATTTTTAGATGAAATGATTACTGAAGCATACACATTTTTGATAATAACAATCCCTTTTCCATACTAAAGCTCATAATAGCTTTTGTTTTCGGTGAATATTAAAAGGAAAACAATTTAAAAGTTAAAACTTGTTGTGTATCACTCAAAGCGACAACCTATGGAATAATAACCATTGTCTCTATTTGATGTTTTCAAATCATTAACAAAGGTTATTATATACCTTATGTAAAAAGGTGCCAAATTTATATTATGTCTTATAGATCAATTTGGTGTAGCTCTTATTTTATAAGATGATGTTCAGTGTGTGGAAGGTTTTAGTGACCATTCTATTTTTGTAAACAACTTTGATTTGTTAAGGTTTTAATTTGAATAGCTTGTTGTAGTTTGGTTTGGAGTATTTAAATCTGTCGATTTTTATATATTTTATTTGTAAAGAAAAGATATGGCCTGGACCGGGACTCGAACCCGGGTCTCTCACCTCTCCGTCGTGATGCCTTAACCATCTCGGCCACCCTGGCTTGTTTCTCGGCCAGCCATATCAATTCTTTTCACTGATCCTACATCTCCGTGTTCTCGCAATTTGCGATTTATACATGAGGAGAATGTTAGTCAATAAGATCCAAAATAAAGTAATGTTCAATTAACATTCTCCCCGTGTATACATTGCAAATTGCGAGAACACGGAGATGTAGGATCAGTGAAAAGAATTGATATTGCTGGCCGAGAAATGAGCCAGGGTGGCCGAGATGGTTAAGACGTCACCACGGAGAGGTGAGAGACCCGGGTTCGAGTCCCGGTCCTGGCCATATCTTTTCTTTTCAAATAAAATATTTTAAAAATTTATATCATATAACAATAAAATAAAATTATGATATTTATTATTGCGTGAACATAAATGCAATTAATTATTTATTGCTTTGTACTAATAATTTTATTTTATTTTCTTGTCTTTATAAAATTAATTAATTAATTTTTTTAGGTTGATAATAGTAATTCTCCATGGATCCCTCGAATAAAAGAGAAGCCAAATGCCCTTAAGCCACTTTCAATCTTAGTTGAATTGAACGATCTTGGATATGAAAGGTTTGTTAAATTTAGATTAATTAAGATTGCAATGCAATGATGATCAACTTATTTAATGTTTGAGTTTCCTGTATGTAATGTAACATAACCGAAGAGCTTGATTTTTAAATAATATTTCACTGAGGAAGAGTTTTTGCTGTTTTGGATTTGATCCTCCTCTCTGTATTTATCATTCATTAGTGTTTATAAATTAATATAATTATTTACTCATTTTGAACTAATAATTATTTTATAATAATTTTAAAAAATGGTCATGTTAACATTATTTTCCGAATCTGTATAAATTTTAATTACATATGATCTGAAACGAAAATTTCTGACCGAAATGTAAATTTAAACGTATTTGAAGTAGAATAATAAAAGAACATTAGAAAACATTAGACTTGAAAAGTTTTGTATTCAAAATACATACCAATTTAGAATTCTTGGCACAATACTAAGTAATTTTTAAGGAGTGTTTATCTACTTTTTTTTATGACAATTATGAAACCTGTGCAGTTTTTTCTTCATTGTAAATAGTAGATGTTCTTAATTATGATATAATTTTGAGTTACGAAATCATTTGATGGTTAAGAATTAAATGTTTTTTTGCAGTTGTAGTATTTTAAAAAGCTTATTTTATTATCTTTATACATTAAATAACATTTATTAATTTTTTTTTGTTTCAGTTATTCTCATCCATATGACTATGAACTTACTCTTTGGAAACCAGAAGAAAGTATGTTGAGTACTGTAGAAGTAACAAAGCCACTACCTTTTTCAGAGACTCCTTATCTCTTTGTGGAGACAGAAGAACAGCTAAATACTTTAATGGAGGATCTGTCGAAGGTCAAAGAAATTGCAGTTGATTTAGAGGTAGGGTCTTCAAATGCATTACTAATTATTATTATTAGTTATTAAGATAAATAATTCATAGAAAAAGAATTCTAAATCTGACATCACTTACACTTTGGTGTCATTAAGAGTAAATAAGCTGTTAAATTAAATTCAATAATGTTCATTGAAGCTGGTAAAGAATTAATCTGGTATTTAAATGGCTCTCAAGTAGGCACTAGGAAAGAGTGACAGACCACTGTATACGGTAACAATTCAATTTTCAGATGCACATCAGCACTTAAATATAAATTATATGCCTGCAATTTGAAAAGTGCCTGAAAGACAAAAAAGTAACATTCTATATTAATGACCAAGCTGCAGTTAAGGCATAAAGTAGCTGTCTTAACTAGATTAAAAGTCGTTGTTAGTAAATTGTTGTCCTCATGTGTCTAAACAATCTTGTATAGTATTACAGTGCAAGTTTTGAGTGGATACTGGGTCATTATAGATATATCAGGTGAAGAAGAAACTAGTAAACTGGACAGGCTAACTTCTGAACGTACTCATTATATTTCATAACCTGTTCGTGGTTACATTTGGCTTTCATTGAAAATAAGAGAAAATATTTTTAAAGATTATAAATATTTTTTGCTGATGTAAAACATGTATATTTTTTTACCGAGTCAAGAAGAGAGACAACCATTTAAAAGCACAATATAAATTCAACATGATGGCAGCATTAGTCTCCTACTATTTATTTTAATTCATCATTTCGCTAATAGGAAAGTTAAGGGGGTAATTATGAAGTTTCCGTTAGTATACACTGATTGTTGTCTCTTATTACCTTTGTTGGCCAACAACATTATTGCTTATGAAGAAAATTCAGGAATCTCTTGTTATGAGCATTAATCCTGCAAAATCAATTGTGATGAGAATTAGGAGAATTAGAATTATTAGAGTAATCAGCATTAAATCACTTGAAAAATGAAAGAATTGAAGCTGGCACTTTTATAAAGTGTCATAAAGATTTTTATGACACTTTCTGAACAAGAAGAGTGATAGAAAAGTTTTCAAAACTATAATACTTCTCATCCTGAGGTAACCTTTCATATTATAGACTGATGAGCAGAAGTTATTCAAGCATCCGGAATGCAATGACTCCGGAAGATTGAAGGAAAGACAAGAAGTGAGTCCATTTAAGTAGGTGGAACCTAAGTATCATATAAATATTTGTAAGCTGCTCAATATCTCGAACACTGTTCTGCTAATCTTGCACAATCATTAGCTTGGATACAGTGCATTCCTAAACAAGATCTATTTTGGGTTGTAGTAATATCGATTATTTGAATATAATGACCCATTTTGTTCTTTTTCATTTGTTCATTTCATTTGCTCTAGTTTTTCTACGTATTAGTTTCTCTGGGATTAAGAATTTATCTATTTCTGAGCCAAAAAGGTTTTATTCTAAAGAAATGATGAAAATAAGTTGACTCTAATTGTTAAAATCAGTTGATTGTGTGGTTTCAGATAAATGACTTACCTATCATTGGCCTTCCTTAGATTGACAAAAATCGTTCAATAGGACCCAAGTGTAAATATTTTATTTCTGATCATTTGGATGTAGGTTTTGGTGAAGTTCAATTGGAGTTTTTGGTAATTGTTAATGATGTCATTATCAAACTCGAGAATACCCCTTCTCTAGAATAAACAAATTTTCATGTTTTTATTAAATTAAATTGTCAGATAAAACCTTGCATAATATTTCAGAATTTTAAGAAAGATTTTTGATTATTTAAATACCATGGTACCTTATTATTATAAAGTATTTATTTAGAACTATGTTTTTAATTAATTTAAATTTTACTCTGATTAACTTTTTTATTTTTTTGCAGCATCATTCCTATAGAACTTTCATGGGATTTACGTGTGTTTTACAATTATCTACATGGGAAAAAGATTACGTCGTAGATGCTCTGAAATTAAGAGATAAGTTGCATGTTCTCAATGAAGTTTTTACAAACCCTGCTGTTCTTAAGGTACTATTAACATTTTTATATTTCAAATTATAACTACAGATTTTTTGTTTTTTAATTTACAGTAGTTGAAAAAATTATTTTACTGAACTCTTTGCTGTGGAATGTATGATCATATATATTTTTCAGCCTTGCCAAATAATAACTTAAATATGCATCACACAGAAAATTTTACTTTTATCTTAATGAATATTTAAATTTTGCATTGAAAGCCCTCCTTTAATCTTAAATTGTTTATTACAAGTATTTTAGTGTAATTTTATAATTTTGTTACTAAAAATAGGTTATTATAAATGAAAAATACCTAAAAACTACATCTGTTGAGCATTAAATTTTGTGTTTATAGCACTCTTATGAATATATACATGTAGGTATAAATATTTATTTGTATGTATAAATAAAAATTAATATACACATTTACTCTTTTCTATTCATTTCTTTCATTTCTTTTTGGCTCATTTTGAAGCAATGAGTCGAATTAGTAGGGGTGAAATGTTTCCATTTTGAAGTTTTTGAATTACCGGCATTAAAACTTAGCAGTGGTTTTTGAGTCAAACTGAAAAAATTTTCCTACTTTTGACTTCTGTTTCTATATGATCCAAATTTAATAAGAGGTTTACGGTGCTAAACAATCAATTTAGGTCATAATAAAATGTTCTGTGTGTTACACCCTATGAATGTTGTTATTTATTATTATATCTGAAAATGCAAAATGTAGCAGATTATTTTTTTTTTTTTTTTTGAAAATACAAAATAATCTCATAAAGTATAAAAAAATTATATTATTCTTATTAGAAATCCCCCAAAATGGATTCTAATTATTTTCAGGGTTGTCTGAATTAACTAACATCAAAAGTGTAATTTTACTTGGCCTAATAATAAATTTAGTTTAACCTTATTTCGAATTGAACATCCAGGTTCTTGAGTTGTTTTTATTATTATTTATATTACAACAAAAATTAAGTGCCATTTACCTTCATTACTCAGGTATTCCATGGAGCAGACAGTGATATCGAGTGGCTTCAGAGAGACTTATCAGTTTATGTTGTGAATATGTTTGATACTTACCAAGCAAGCAAGCTGTTGGGATTTGTTAAACTTAGTCTCGCATATTTGCTTTATAGGTATTGTAAAGTGGAAGCGAACAAAGAATATCAGCTTTTTGATTGGAGGAGAAGGTATTATATTTCATATTAAGAGCAAACTAATATTACAGCTTTCATTGCGTCGCCTTGATAAATCTTTATATGAATGCAAGTGTCTTCATTGATATTTATTTGTTCAATATGCACAGTAAAGATTTTTTTACATATAAACAAGGTGATTATTTGACATTTTTCTTCTTTTAAGTGTATCTGAATCATATCTGATGACATAAGTTGGGATAATCAAAATTTGACTGTATAATAATGTAATGATGTTCTCAAAATATATTTTCAGTGTTGAATGATAATAGTTGACCTTGATAATATATGTGGAAGAAATTAGTCCGGGTAGAGGTCAATGAATTTCTCTTAGAATTGGAGAAAAGTTTATTAAGTAGCCAACGTTTACATACTATACACTCATACATTTTAACCTTTATATTTACCATGCTGTGCAATTTTTATCATTTTTTAATTTTCAATTGCCTGTATTCACCATACTTTTGTTTATTTATATTTATGATGCTTAAATTATTTTTGTACCATTTTTTAATTCTCATTGTCTGTATTTTGCATATAGCCCTGAATAAGACCTACAAGTTAGGTCGAAACGTTGGCTACTTAATAAACTTTTCTCCGATTCTAAGAGAAATTCATTGACCTCTACCCGGACCACTTTCTTCCAAATATATTTTCAGTGTGTTAATTACCAGTTGTGTCTTAAATTTTTAAAAAATAAAAATTTGTTTTTCTAGGCCACTTCCTGAAAGCGCTATTAAATATGCCCGAGAAGACACTCATTATCTTTTGTATATTTACCAACTGATGAGAAACGAATTAATACAAAAGGCTAATGGGAAGACTAACCTTTTAGAAGCTGTTTTTGATAGAAGTAGAGATACGTGTAAAAAGGTATGATAAACATTTAAAATTTTGACTAGAAAAAAATTTTTTAGATAAATTAAAAACCCTTCAGTTACAAATCAATTTCTGTTCGAAGTAAAGAATAAGTTCAAAGGCTTAGAAAGTTTTTTTGAGAATCATGTTGATAGATAGAGGATAGAGGAAATGTTGATAGATATGATGATAGAGGAAAGTTACAGATAGGATTAGGGATAATATTAAATAAGTCTGTAATTTTACAGTTGCAAAACAATGTAACTCATCAGTTACATTGTTTTGCAACTGTCATCGCAAAAGCCATCGCTTTTGGTCAGTATGGGTTTTTGAGAAAATAACAGTGTCTTAAAGTATCTTTTAAACAACATATTGTGCTAAATCTTCAGTCCAAAGAAAAGGAATCTACAGTAGAATTTTTGAGATTATACTGTACGGAATAGTGAAGCATGTTTACTATGATATAATTGAAGTGATAACATCATAGTTGACACGAGCTTGCTAAGTTGTGCTTACTATAAAATAAACTTCTAAAATCTTATTAACCACTGAGCTGACTGGTAAACATCTGAGGTCCAGGAGTTAGTATTGCATTAAGGATAATTTGAATTTGGGCAGTGATCGGGGACGGAGTTTTATAAATTGGTAGGATTGGCATCAAATGTTCTGGTTTAGTAAGCCTTTTTCTATTATTTAAAGATTTGAAGGGAGATACACCTTATAGACCCTATCTCTTGCAGATGCCACTTAAACTTGTGCAAGTGTTTTGTCATAGAAAAATCAGTAAATAAGGAAAATCTACCTGGATATAATATGAAACTATGCTATATATTTGTGGAAGAAAGTGGCCCGGGTAGAGGTCACAATGAATTTCTCGTAGAATTGGAGAAAAACTTTATTGATTAGCCAACGTTTCGACCTACTTTGTAATAAATCAATAAAGTTTTTCTCCAATTCTACGAGAAATTCATTGTGACCTCTACCCGGACCACTTTCTTCCACATATATTATCAAGGTCAACAATTATCATTCAATATGCTATATATTGCATGTTTATTAATAGTAATTATTTATTATGTGTATATATATTTATATTATTGCATTATTGAGCCTTCTCGTACATTCCCTATCCTTGCTATCTCTTATCTAAAATGTGATGCTTTTTTTTAGGTGTACTGCAAGCCGAGTTTGGAAGAAGATAGCCATATGGCTATTTATCGAAGACTGAAACTTAGTTTCGACAATCGGCAACTTTATGCTTTGAGAGAAATTTATCGGTGGAGAGATAGGATTGCTAGACAAGAGGATGAAAGCTGTGGGTAAGAAACATTTTTAAAACAAATTTTATAATCTTTTATAGTATATTTTATTTGAAAAGAAAAGCTATGGCCAGGACCCGGGACCTTCACCTATCCGTGGTGACGCCTAATCCATCTCGGCTATCGCTTCACGGCCAGCCATATCCCCTCTTTTCAATTGATCCTCTGTGTTCTCGCCAGGATAGCCCGGGTTCGAGTCCCGGTCCTGGCCATATCTTTTCTTTTCAAATAAAATATTTAAAAAATTATATAATATAATTTTAAAATAAATTATAATAATATTAACGACTTTAAGTCCACTAGATCCAAAATAAAATGATGTTAAAGTAACATTCTCCCCATGTATACATCGCAAAGTGCGAGAACACGGAGATGTATAGGATGAATTGAAAAGAGGGGATATGGCTGGTCGTGAAGCGAAGCCAGAATAGCCGAGATGGATAAGGTGTCACCACGTAGAGGTGAAGGTCCCGGGTTCGAGTCCCGGTCCTGGCCGTATCTTTTCTTTTCAAATAAAATATTTAAAAAATTATATAATATAAAGATAAAATAAATTATAATAACTTTAATAATATAATTTTTACAAATCTTTCTTTCCTTAACTTAGCTGGTGCTTGCAACATCCCCTCAATTTTTTCATTATCTGTGTTCCATTTGTTTCTATTCCTTACATGCATCTCTTGCATTAATGGTTTTCTAAAAATGTAAGAGGTTTAGAACATATTGTGCATAAACAAAATTTATTTAAAATTCTGACAGAAAACATGCAGTACAGTTTTGTGAAAATTGTTTTAAATTCTTCTTTCTTTTTTTTTAAATCTCTCTTATTAATTTTTAGTGATGTAGTATTCTATCGACATTGCCTAGCAACAGATTGAGGAACTGCTTTTTGTTGTCTTTGTCTTTCTTGATCAGTTAAATTAAATTGTAAATCTTTTAAAAATTGCAAATCACAAAGCCACTGCACCTCGCTTCTTTAATTCATTACACAAAATAAAGCATTATTCTTTTTAAATTTAAATGGATACATCGATTTAAAAAATAAAACAAGCTACGTATTATTCCAATATTTCGATTTTAGGACTGATATTTCAATACAGAGAATCAATGAAATAGGAAAAACAAATGTTATATATTCAATTTTATATATATTGTTATTAATTTTTATTGGAGAGTTAATTAAAAATTTTGAAGTTAATTATTACACATAACAGTTTATTAATCTTTAGATATTTTATTGAACATGATCTTAATCTCCGTGGTTTCAATGACAATTATTTTTAATTCGTAATAAATAAAACAAATTTAACACTAAAGACAAATTTTACAGTACAATGATTCAAATAAAACACTTAAATGTATTATCATCACACTTCAGAGTCAATCTCACTCACTCACAGACTGGCGCTACAGTCCTTGCAAGACCTGGGCCTCCTCCAACAGCTTGCTCCACTCCGCTCCATCCGAAGCAAATCTCCTCCATCTCCGCACTCCCATCTTACGCAGATCCTCTTCCACATCTTCCATCCATCTCAATCGGGGTCTCCCGTGTTTTCTCCTTCCTCCCGGATTATCGCACACCATTTTTCGAGGAAGTCTCTTCGGATCCATGCGTTCAACATGACCCAACCGGCCAAGCCTTCTCTTTCTAATGACCGTGACTAAGTCTGGCTCCGCTAGCAATTCCATCAGTTCTGCATTGCTTCTCATTCTGAATTGCTCGCCATCCTTAATAGGGCCATATATAGTTCTTAATATTCTTCTTTCCCAAATTCTGAGGGAATTTTTGGCTGCTTTTATTAGGACCCATGTCTCGCTGCAATATGTTATAACGGGGCATATGACTGTCTTGTAAATTAATATTTTACTTTTCCGGGATAGATTCCTAAAATTCAAGACCTCCCTTTAGAGCATAAAAACACTTCAGAGTCAATGTATAATCTAATTCCTCTTGAGTTGATAACTTGAAGATCCTTGCACACAGAGTCCCACAGGTAGATCGATAAAATAAGGAGATCCTATCTCCGGGATTTCCACTAGTAGAGTAGTAACTTGGGAGATGCTTTCACACAGGCTTCCACCGGTAGAGTCCTAATAATTCACTCCGGGACGCCCATTCACAGAGTAGAATAACTTGACCTCCACTATTTGTATAATATTTAAATCAGTTATACATATAAAAATTGTGTTATATTTGAATAAACACAAATATTAAATTATTTAATAAGATTTAGAATTATTTTTATTTACTTAAATAAAATCTTAATAAATTTACATTAACTTTATGGTAGTCTGATAGATATGCTAAATATCGATAATTTCTTCGATTTAATACTTAACCTGTTTTGAACCTCTATATATATATATATATATATATATATATATATATATTTCGAGTAACAGGTGATATCGATATTGGCATGAAAGATATTTTAAACATTGACAATATCCAATTAGTTTTAGCAAAGTTCTCCTCGTGTCTGAATAAAGCATGTAAAAGATCTTTTAAAACTCGAGATGGCAATTTTAAATCAACTAGGATTCATATGCCTAAGCCCTGGTGGAATGACGAACTGACGCAATACAGGAAAGAAACTAACCGACTACGAAAGATTTACCAAAAGACTAAGGACGACAATGACTTACATACTGCTAGGAAGAATCAATACCTTGAAATTAGAAGGCAATATGTGAGGCTCATCAGGCGGAGCAAACTGGCTTCTTGGAGAGATTACTGTATTAACATTGACCCTACGAACCCTTGGAAATGGCCTTACAAGTATGCTGCTGACAAACTACGTGACAAATACACTCTAAAGACGGTTCAGAAAGAAGATGGGACATATACAACTAACATTATTGGCACATATCAATATATTCTTGAACACTTCATTAGAACTGACTTGATAAGTACAGATTCACCGTATCACACAGAAATAGACAGTCGATTATATCTCACGGAGTAACACAAGATGATCTACCTCTTACAGATACCAAAATAGCTGATACGATTTGTAACTTAAAAACAAGGAGAACTCCAGGTTTAGACGGCATAACCACCGAAATATTTCAATATACTTTTAAAATATTTCCCAACTTTCTCACTAAGTTGTACAAAGAGCGTTTCTCTAATGGAATTTTTCCTACAGAGTGGAAGAAATCTGAACTTATATTGTTTCCTAAGCCAGGACGAAAAGATAATAGTATATCTGCCATACGACCGATATCACTACTTCCGACGGGAGGCAAAGTTTTCGAGAAATTAATAAATCGAAGATTGTCTGAAGATCTGTATACAAATGATCACATTCATAAAAATCAGTTTGGTTTCACCCCCCAAACTTCTACGGCAGATGCACTAAAAAATGCAACTGATTTTATTCAATATGGCTTGAGTAGAAAACTACATGTTGTTCTAATATCTATTGATATTAAGGGAGTGTTTGACAATGCCTGGTTGCCATCAATTCTACATACCTTACAGACAATGGACTGTCCACGGAACATTTACAACTCGATTTCAGACTATTTCAAAGACAGAGAGGCTTGTATTGTAACATCTCATTGTCAACTACGAAAAACACAGACTCTAGGAACTCCGCAGGGGTCTGCACTATCTCCGTTATTGTGGAATTTAATCGTAAATGGATTATTAATGAGAGAATATCCGGAGAGCGTGGTTCTGCGGGCATTTGCGGATGACATAATTTTACTTACAAAAGCTGAAAATGCTGGAACACTACAAGAATTAATAGATCAATACACACAAAAAATTGACAATTTGGCACACGAAAACAAACTAACTTTCAATACTATAAAATCTACATACATGATTTTCACCAGATCAAGGAATTTACCAACTTTACAGGTAAAAATTCAAGGACAGCTTCTACTACAAACAAATAAACTAAAATATTTAGGAGTAACATTTAACCCAAAATTAAGATGGAACGTACATATTGAATTACTGGAGACTAAACTACTGAGACTTACCAACAACTTAACGATAGCAGCTAGGAATGCATGGGGACTAAAAACTGAAGCATTAAGGATACTGTACAAAGGAGCCATATTACCAATACTAACGTACGCTATTAACATCTGGTACTCAGGACTGCAGAGAAAATACAATTTACGGAAACTTCGACGTGTACAGAGATTGATGGCAATCAAAATGGTAAAAGGTTTCAAGACATTATCTTATGAAGCAGCCTGTGTACTTGCAAAACTGATCCCCATCGACTTGATCGCTCAACAGTACACTACATTATATACCTTATTTCGGACTAACCGACACTGTGACGGGATACTTGCCGATGACGTTGAACGACCTATTAACTATAAAAATTGGAAGCATCCTGCACATTTCCCAGAAATCAAACAACCTACAAAAGAAGATTATGCTGAAGCAGAAATTTATACAGACGGTAGCAAAGATTGTGGAAATGTGGGATGCGCAGTGGTATTGTTTGAAGACGGTGTACTGACTGATGTAAAGAAATACAGACTTGGACCTAATTGTACAAACAATCAAGCTAAACAATACGCTATACTGAAAACACTAGAATATATACAGACATTTAATTTCCGCAGGACATCTATTTGCATACTAACTGACAGCCAAAGTATGTTATACAAACTCATTAATCGCAAAATTCATGAACCGCTGATTGAAGAAACCAGACTTACTTTACTCCGCTTACAAAATGCAGGATACAACATCAACTTCAGGTGGGTGAGAGCGCACTCTGGCAACGTGGGTAACGAATTAGCTGACAAGGCTGCTAAGTCAGCTGCCAAAGACGGCTCACTTTCAATACTCTACAGTAAATTGACTAGGACTTACTTGAAACACAGACAAACAGTTACAAATATGGATCAGTGGCAAAACACATGGGATACGACAACTAAAGGACAACATCTTAAACTATACATAAATGACTTACATGAATATTTTAGGAATAACAAAATAACAACTGACTTCTACCTCACACAAATGTTGACAGGACATGGACCCACAAAATCCTACTTGTATAAATTTAAACTTACAGACAATAAGACATACCCTTGTGACTTTATCATCGAACAAACTTACTTACACTTAATATATGACTGCAGACTAACCGAAGAACCAAGGACTACACTTATCAAACATGTGACACAGAAGGACAGCTGGCTAATCAGTGTTAAGGACTTATACTGGAAGTATTTTCAGCAATTCAAGGTGTTTGCTAAAGCAGTGTGGTTAATCATCACTACACGAAATCAATATTATAGGTGAACAAGAATTTTAGTTTTGTTTTCAATTAATTTATTGTAATTTTGTGTTTTTTCCTATTTCTTTTTTTTTTTTATTTTGTTCAACTGGCTTAATATTTACTATGATCAATATTTTTATGTTTAAGTTTTGTTTTTTAATGATGTATTTTCAATTTAGCGTTTAGTTTTGTTTATAAACAATCAAAAAAAATGTAAACAATAGAAAAAAAACAACATGTAAGTACAATTGTATGTAATGTACTATAAATGTACGGAACATGCAGAACAATAAACGTCCTTCGCGTAGGGGTACTGTGTGAAGGGGGAAAAAAAATATATATATATATATATATATATATCATATTTATATTTGATATTTATATATATTATATTTGATGATATATATATATATATATATATATATATATATATATATATATATATATATATATATTTATATATATATAAATAAAGTAAACCTAAAATAAAAAAACATTTTATTAGTTTATTCTATGAAAAATACTCAATATTTCAGAATAATAATACTATGTGTACTATATACTACTCATATTTTAACTGACTCACTATTGGAGTACAAAATAAATACTAATTGATCTTCAATTTCAAGAATAATATTTGGGACCTTTATTACATTGTTAAGGTAGGTGCTGTGGTTCAATTAAATGAACAGTTGTATCATAGAAATAAAAAAAAAATTATTAATTTTTTCTAGAAAATAAATTACTGTATATGCAAAGAGAGGATGTCAGTTTTACATTTGCAAAAATGTTATGGGATCGTAGAATCTTAAAATCTTAAGATCTTAAAAAAAATAATAGAATTAGCAGATAAAGAACATTGGTTTTAACAAACTGGTTCCTCTGTAATTGTTTATGACCGTTATGTCCACCAAAGCCAAAGTTTTCGATGCTCTAAATTTTCTACAAGATTCTTGCATCGAATAACCTGGACACTATACCGTTTAATACCCACACATAATTTCAATACTGCTTGAAAATTGTTGAAAATTATGTCAGTTGAATGAACCTCATAAAGCTTCTACATTCAGTTTTGTGGGATGTTTAAAAATGCACTTTTCTCCCTTTTTACGGCTTGTCCACTTCTTTTTCATACGTTTTCATACCTCTTTATCATATTTATTATAATTGTTTCGTTCAACATCTCCTGTGTACTTTTATTCTAGGTGAACTCTGAATTATTTTATTTTATGTTTAGATATGTTCTACCGAATCACATGATGGTGCAGATATGCAGAACACTTCCTCGAGAAGTGCAAGGTATACTTGCTTGTTGCAATCCCATACCTCCACTGGTTAGGACCTACCTTTTGGAGCTTCACCAAATTGTTCTTCGGTCGAAAGAACAACCATTAGTTAAAGTAAGAAACTGAAAAACCTAACGTTTTAATTGTTTTTATGTTAATAAACTTTACCACTAAGACTTTTAAACTACTACTGATCCTTCATTGGCTTTTTCAAACTCGTAGAATCAAACCATGCTTAACATGACTGATAGGTGCAAGGTTTCATATTTTATTACCCTCTAATACCCTGGTAGTTTTATTCTTTGTTGTTTCTTCATAATTCTTTTATTTTTAATTTATTGAATAATTCTATTATTTTCTTACTTTGAATTGTTATAATTTATGTGAGAATGCAGATATATATTTAAGGATCACCCATTTGCAGAGTTTGGTGGAAGAAGCTGTTAAAAGTGAGCCTGGCGTGGAAAGAGATCTCCGTCTTATTTTGCCTCAAGACAACTCTGGACTCGAATTTAGGGATGATCTCCCTACTCTTCTTGGTGGAGGACTGTCCGAGGTTACTCCTTCTAGCGAAATGCCTGCTCCTATTATTTCGGCATTTGATGATATTGGCAAGGTATTTTAATAAATATTTATTATTTATAAATGAGGCATTCAGAATCAAAAGTGAATAACTCAAAATTTGACTTTTTCACATTTTTCGCTAATTTAGTCAAACAATGTTTTATGTTCCCGAATCATCAGCATCAGAATCGGACTAAAACCATGAGAAATAAGGCTGTAAAGTGTAGTGTTAGTCCAAATTGCTTGACTAAACTAGCAAAAAATATGAAAAAGTTGATTTTTAAAATTTTTGATTTATCTTTTGTTAATCCTGAACACCCCATATGTTTGTTTATTTATTTATATCCCAGCTGATCTCATTTGATATTGAAAACGAAATGTAAACTAGGTATAACAAACAGCTAAATTATTCTTCCATGAAACAAAGATTTTTTTCTTTTATCATAAAATGTAAATGGGAGCGTAGTGGCTCAGTGGTAAAGCATTAGTTATATCCCTATATATATATATATATATATATATGGTATAGCAATGAGTTAAATCCCGCTCGCTGGCAGACTTTTATTGAATGTGTTAGTGCCCTAGATGGACCCTATGGGGTCTAGGATCCTCCTGGGGCTCACCCAACCTCTAAAAAGTGGGCAATCAAATTAAGGGAGGAAAATCTGACAGTTAAGGTGATCTAGGACACCTTACCTCCCTGCACAAGTGTTATCCAAGTAACAGTATAGTCTCTACCATGTATACCCCAGACACTTCATGGGCTGCAGTGGTACAGGTTTCAGATTTTAAAATGTAAATAGGATCTCTAACTGGTTATAGTTCCCATTATTTTATTCTATCATTGTTATTTAATTTTATTGTTTTCAAGTCTGGTCATTACTTTTTTGCAGATTTGTTAAATGAAAATAATTAATGCAGCACTTTTTTTTTTCCAGGTTGATACGACCCTATCTAAAGAAAAGTTAGGAAAACTAAAGTTCATCAGTCCTTACCAACGTTACTTAAAGGTTTTACCTTATGCAATCCAGCTTGAAAAAGAAGAAAGGGAAAGAAGAGAGAAAGAGGAAGAAGAAAGGCTATCAAGTTCCACGAATGCTGTATGTTCAATTTTATTCTTCATTTTAAAATAGTTTGTATCCGTATTTATTTACTTTCAAAATCGGTTAATACACTCTATGCCGACTAGAAAGCATCTGAAGAGTGTCCCAAATTGACCGAGGCATATTTGGCAGGATTACATTAAGAGTGATCCGGCGGATTTGTGTTTGGGTTGTGGTCTGTTGACGGAAATTTTTAAGCGGAGATTGGTGGTGTCAGCATTGAGCATTTGGGTTCACTAAGCTTTATTGTTATGATTGCCACTGATAAAACCATTGTTTAATTGTATGCCATTTTTCATGTTAGCTATGAGATAGTATGATTGATTGAAACATTCTCTACATTGAAGCTGTTATCAAACATGCTTAGACAACAGTTTATTTAAATTGACAACAGTTTAAAAAATATTTTGTTTTAAGTTTAAGTAATAGTATACAGTTTTAATATAATGACTTATTACTTAATTAAAAACAATGGTTATCTAGTTATTTTTCTGTATGAGAGGAAAATAGTTGACTGGATGATACAATGTAGAACGGAGATAGTTGGGGGGTGGAGTAAAAAAAAAAGCACTGAATAAGTACTAGACTTATATTAAAGATAACGAATATTAAAAAAGTGACAGAATATAATAAAATTAAGGTATAGACAGATTTAAAAAAATTAAAGATAATGAAAAGAAATTAAAATAGTGACAGATATAATAAAATTAAGATAAAGACAGATTTAATAAAATTAAAGATAATAAAAAGAAATTAAAATAGTGACAGATATAATAAAATTAAGATAAAGAAAGATTTAATAAAATTAAAGATAATGAACAGAAATTAAAATAGTGACAGATATAATAATTAAAAATGACGAATATACAATAAAATACAGAACATAAATGTACAGAAAGGATAGAAAAGTAAAAATAATATAAAGGGAAACAAAAAAGAGGTAAACCAAAGATAAAAATGAGAATATTAACATTTAAAAAAAGTTGGAACATGAAGGATGTAGAAAAACTAGTAAAATAAAGCTATAAAATGTATGATAACGGACTTCTAGAGGTTACATAAGTAAATGTATGGGACATAATAATACAAGAACATGTAGAAAGAAATGGAAGGTGTCTCGTAGAATGACAGTTAGAAATGTAAACAAAATGAAAAGTATGGAACTGTATGCACAATAACTATTGTGAATAATAGTATACTATTGTACAGTAACTATTGTGTACAATAACTATTTGAAAAATAGTTGATTGGATGAATAAATTTGAAAAATTAAAAATAGTGCTTATAAAAAATATGAACTCTTGATTACCAACATATGATGGATGCCAAAATGATAAGGGGGAAATAGGAAAATATGTAGTGTGAAGAATGGAGAAAGGCTAAAGAGAAAAGGATATAATAAATAAAATATAAAGAAAAGAGTTACCGATTTGGAGAGGGAAGCCGTTGGGTGCACCGGCTGACTAACAATGAAAAATACGTTACGGAGTAAGGCAGAACTTAACTCTTTCTACTATTTTTTGTTCTGTTTGTTTCTCTCTCATAGCCCTGAAGATGACCTACACTGTAGGTCGAAACGTCGGCACATAAATATAAGTCTAGTACTTATTCAGTGTTTTTTTTTTTTTTTTACTGCACCCCCAATTATCTCCGTTCTACTTAGTTATTTTTCTGTTCTTTTAACATAAATAGTGAAAATATTTGCATATTAATAAAATTTCTATTTCTTGATGTGGCTTCCTCTTTTTCTTTTTAGGCCTCGATAGGGACTCGATTTGTTCACTTCCCTCGCCCATCCTTCATCTGATGACTTCCTCTTTAATTTATGGTTTGCCTGCTCAGTTCTCCCTAAACCGGTTATCCTTTTTATTTCTTTATTCCTAATCCTAGCACCTTTCTTTATTTGTGTAATTTCACCCTTATTAATTAATCTATTTCATAATAAATTACTAATTTAAAATTGTTAAAGCAATTAATAATTGAAATTACAAAACAAAAGCAGAGACAATTTTTCATTTTAAAATCAAGATTCAATGAATGATTTCTAATTTTTTATATAACATTCAATTGAAATTATAAGAAATAATAGAGGAAAAGTTTTTATATAATTTTTTAATTATGTAATAATAAACTGTATATCAAATTATTAATTTGATATGGATGATTAACTCAGTAATACAAAACCATAACAAAACAAAAAAACTTAATTTTGTTGTTGTTTCACATTTCATTTGTTTGATTGCATTTATTATTTTTTTTAAAACTGTTTACTTTTTTAATTTCTCAATGGATAATTATAAAATATTTAAAAAAAAACATTAAGTGTGTTAATAATGATAATTTAGTTTTTTACTGTTAAGGAATTTGAAATAGAGCTTTAATCTTCTTTTGATAATTGATATAAAGTTATAATATTTTGTATATTTTTTTGGTAAATGTTTATAATGAGCTAATCATTTATTTATTCATCTATTAATGAATAAACCTCTACCAGAGTCAGCTCTCATTCCATCGTCCTGAGTATATTCTTATTAAGCCTAATGAGCACATTGTAAAGTTACATGAGTCTTACTGTGCCTTCATAAGGTTTAACATATTAGAAATAAAATGTACACATAATGATGATGTGATGTGAGCCAGAATGGATGAAATGAATAAATAGTATATGAAGCCTTATTTTAAATTGATCCTTTTATTATATTGTATTCTAGATATTATTTGTATATGTTTTTATTTACTTCTAATTTATTTATTTCTCCAATAGCTTGAAATAAGTTCACGAATCAATGTACCAGAGGATAAACGAGAACCAGAACCTGAACCTCAACCATTGGCAAAGAATGTAAGTATTGTATTGAAAATCTCATTCATATTCCTTGGTTACATGATACTCTTGTTTTGTTTTTATCGTAGGTTAACCACTTATATAATTAAAAAATAAACTAATAAGTTATTATAAAAAAAATTATCCCCAATATTATTTTTTTATAGGCTGAATTATTGTTTTTTTTTTACATTTTTTAAAAATAAAAACTTAAAATAACTGGGGTTAGCAATTCCCATAAGCCAATCTTATTTCTTTTGTATGTTTATTTCTAAGTTCATTTTGTTAATGGCCATGGTCAGTTGACCTTTACTTCTTAAAATTTAAGAAGGGGTTAGAAAACAAGTAGTTTTACTCATCATTTATTGATGACAAAATATTCTAATTGTATACATAATTTATTTTTTCAGAGATATTATTTTTTGTTTTTTTAGAGAGGATATTTAAAAAGAGCAAGGATAGAAAGGGGTGAGATACCCGCAAAACATGGAAATAAGTCGTCCCCAGTGAATTCGCAGAGGGTTGGTGTTGTTGGAGGTGAAGTAAGATTATCTGCCCACAACAGTGAAAAGGTATTCATGTTTAAAATCTATGCCATTTTGTTACATTACTGTTATTAAATTATTTATTATAATGGAAACTTCTAATCAAATCAAATTTTATTTTATTAAGATTCTAATAAACATATTTTATTAGAATGGAATAAAATACCGATAATCAATATTGAACTTAATGGAGAATGGAGATAGTTGGGGGGGGGGGTGCAGTCAAGAAAACACCAAATATGTTAAAGTTTTCTAAAAATCACTTCAATTGTTACCTTGAAATACTGTAGGTTCCCACTTACATATGTTCTCGTCAGTCTGCTACAGAAACCCTTTGAGATTATATATATATATATATATATATATATATATATATATATATATATATATATATATATATATATATATATATATATATATATATATATATATATATATATATATATATATGTGTACATAATATTATACCACCCTACATGTCCATACTGATGGTAGTCAAAGTGTAACTAATATATATCTTTATCTTGAAAGAATATTATGCAAATTGAATTTGAAATTAATATTTATACTTGTACGAAGGTGTTATATTTTTTTTACACTTATCAGAATTTTATTCTAAATTTGATAACAATCATGCATTCATTCTATAGTTTGTCTTATGTAAAGGAGATAGTTGCGGGGTGCAGTCAATAAGTACACAGAATAAGTGATGAACTTATATTATATTATGTGCCTACAGTGTAGGTCGAAACGTCGGCACATAATATAATATAAGTTCATCACTTATTCTGTGTACTTATTGACTGCACCCTCCAACTATCTCCTTTACATAAGATCATCCAGTCAACTATTTTCATCTCATATAGTTTGTCTTGTTTCTGTTTATTAATTTTGAAATTGTTCCAAAATCTTTTACAGGCCATTTATTACTATTATCATAGGGTAAAAAAAAGAAGCTGAATGTTAAAAATAGAAATAAAACTCCCCAATTTTAAAAGTAATAGTCTAGAGTAATTGAATTTTATGATTTAAATTCATCACAAAATTTAAATTATCTTCAAAACAATGATCTCTTTGGACCTATTGTTAACTAAAATGACTTTCAGTCTGTTTCATTTCTTATACTTTATATAAATTTATCATTGTATTTTTTTCTAGAATTTCAACAAAAACCAGTCAAATAGTCGCCAGTTTGAAGAAGGCGAGCGCACAGGCCATAACCAACATCCTGGCTACGATTACAGCAAGGTTGATTACAATAAGTTCCATTCAGGCTCCACATCTCCCAATGGCAAAAGGAAAGGTGTTAGCCTTAAGGTAATGAAATATTCATTTTTTTATTGAATATATGATTTTTTACTTCTACAATATATCTATTAATGGCTTTAATGGATTTAAGAATTCTTTTATTGCTTTGGCCTTACGAATAAGATCACTTAATATGATATCATGCGTTGACTCATTTAATATATTGATTCAAAAATAGTAATCACATCCTACCTCTTATAATTTCATATTGTTATTTATTTAAATTAAAATTGAATTAAATTAAAAAAAGGTGCTTACTATAATTTTAAGAATATCTTCTTGGATATTTACCGTGGTGGTAATTATCCCGCTGGTTGTCACTTTGAGTTGAGTTACAAGTTTTAACTTTTCATTTATTTCCGTTTTAATATTTTTCAATAATACAAGTTATCATGAGCCTTTGGTATGGAATAGAGAATTTAATTATAGGAAATGTGTATACCTTTGGTAATCATTTCTTCTAGAAATAAACATTTCAACAAAAGTATATCTGCAATACTTCGAAATGTCAGTTGAAACATTTATTTCTTGATGAAATGATTACCAAAATCTACTCATTACCCATAATTGCATTCTCTTTTCCATACTAAAGCTTACGATAACTTGTATTATTGGAAAATATTACAAATGAAACGAATAAACTGTTAAAACTTGTAACTCAACTTGAAGTGACAACTTGTGGAACAGGTACCCTTACCCTTTCACTGTGCTTTGAATTAATAAATTAAGATAAAAATATAAATTGGTGGATTTTCTATAACCTCTATGATAAAATTCTATTTTGAAAGACTGTAGTTTTTAAGAATTGAAATCAAATTGAAAAATGATCTACTACATCTAACAATAACCCTCTTATTGTGTCTCATCTGAGACATGCACTTGACTTAATCAAAAAATTACCTTTTTGAAGCTTTTAAAAAATATTCCCAAAGCACTTGGTTGTGCTCTAGTTTTTATATTCATAATAAATTTTACTTATGATGATATAAATATTAAATGTTTTAAGTTATCTGCTTAGAAAGTAATTTACTTCTGAAGCGATTCTAATCCACAACAACTACTTTAATATAATTTGAGTATGCTCGAAGTAACAATTAATCGTTTAGTGTTGTCTCATATCTAAAGGAATTTTAAAAAGCAATACGTATTATTTCATCACTTTTGTCCATTTTCTTCAGTTATGGTTTTTTTGCTATTTCTGAGCAGTGCATTTTCTATTTCTTTAAACAAGTTTCCCTTTGAAATTATATTACTAAAAATTTTAATTAAACTTTTGCAGTATCAAAACAAACGGAAGAAGAGGAACTTTCAAGATAGAAATGCGAAAAAGAAACGTGGTGGCCTCCAAAAAATGTAAAAGTTAATTATTTTAGTTTGTCATATAATATATTTTTTTTATTAAATTGTAATATTTTTATGAGGACTTTCGACCATTAATGTGTACAAATTAGTTTCTGTGCTCCATATCTCTTCAATTAATTGTAAATTGTAGCTTTACTTTAAGTGTTTAGAAGATGCAAATGTTGAAAATGGTATAAAAAAATATTATACCATAACCATTGGATGTTTATCGAACATTTTGTAAGTTTTATTCCATTGATTGAGTGACAACTCATTTAGAATGGTTCGTCACCTAGTTTTATCCGTTTTTAATTTAATTTTAAGTTAATGACATGAAATTATCATTGGAAATTTATGATATTTCTATACGTGATGATAGTAAGGAAAATTATAATTGATATAGAAATTGCATTTATTTATTATTTCAGGCGAAATTGGTAATAATAATTTGGTGAAACTTCAGAATATCTGCTTCTGACTTGCAACATACCCTAAATGGCTAGTAAGCATTTAGTATAAATTGCTTATTGCTATTAATGTATGTTGGTCTTTTGATAATGTTATCTGACTTTTATGTGTCGGATATTATAAACTCCAGGTTTTATGTAACCTTGCATTACTTTTATATAAAATCTTGGTAACTTTATTTCTTATTTATGTTCAAATATATTTATTTTTTTTTAACTGAGAACAAATACAGCTGTCCTATATTTCACTGATTCATTGATTTCTTTTTCTCTTGAGCTAATGGAAATCAATAGTGCGATTTTTTTTCTGACATAGTTGACTTAGTAGAAAGTAATTAAAAATAGAAACTAAATAAAAATAAAAGTACATTTTTATGGATTCACCTAATTTAAAGAGATAACGTATAGGAGACAGTTTTTGACTTAGACCAGTTATGCTTGCTCAAGAGATAAAGAATTCTGTTATCAGTTTTGATTCTACAGAAACTTATATACCTGCCAGACCCGACATATGACAAATTTTAAGGTAATAATATATTATCTTATACAATATTTTATATTGTTTCAAATTGTCTCACTCAATATAAGAAATAAATTATGTGTACAAGATTTTTGTATTCTATTAGATTAAATGGGAAAAGAAAAAATATTTTAGATTTATCAGGTTCTATTTCAGAACCAAATGTTAATTTTAGGTTTGATGTAAGTAGGAATTCTGGAGTTTTACCGATAATTTTTGTTGAATAAATACATTTTTTTTTTAATTTGTTGACATTATGAAATTAATTTAGTTTTTTTTGTTTCCTTTACATTAGAAAGTTCTCGTTAAATGTATGAGTTATAATTTGTGTACAGCTATATATTTGTATGTATATTTCTGTAAACCTAAATTTTTATGAAAACTTATCCTCACCTTTTAATATTGTTGTATAGTCTTGCTGCATGTCTTGTTTCATTGTTTTAGAAAAATTTATAATTTGTTTATCAAAACACTTCGTATAGTATTGTTAAATACTTATTTTTATGTGTAATTTAAATGTTTTTCAAAAATTATAACCATTACTGGATTCACCATCAAGCTTATTACTGTTGAATGTCATAGTTTCTGTGCAATGTTGATTTTGTGTAGGTAAATTGTGTTCATTTATACACATTTCTTACATATCCATGTAAACTGCATGTTAAATAAATTTGAATTATAAATATTTTATTTCATTCAATACCCTTGAATATATTTGTTTTTATTTTTAAATATCCAGATTAATTGAAACATTTATTGATATTAATTGAATTAAGTTACTTTCAGGGGAGAGATAATCATCAGTTATTCAGTTTCTCAGCATAATTTACTACTGAAATCTTCAAGTATGAGTATTATTTCTAATCTATTATTATTTAGTAAAACTTGGTTTAAGCATGGTATCTTATTCACAGGCCTAGAAAAAGGTAATTTCATAAAAAGCAAAAAACTGTTTTGACAACTAAAAGTGAAAATTTCAAGTGGAAAATAGTAACTGCCGCCGTTCATAGAAATTAAACAACTCCTAGCTTTGACTTACTCTCTTTCTATGCCATTGGTATGATTAATTACTACATTTTTTTTGTGCTTCTTATCATTCTGCCGCACGAATTTCCTGTTGTTCTTGAGACATAATTTCTCTCATCGCCATAACATTATAATGAGTATTGTTAAAATATGTATGTATGTTGTAATAGAGGATCTTACATATTTATAGAGGTAATTGTTAATAGAGTTCAGAAGAGAAATTGCAAACTGAAGAAAACCACTGGTAAAATAATTTAAGTTATAACAAATCATAATACATTAAACATATAAAAACATTGCCCAAACAGATAATATATGAATTTTTAATTAATAAGATGGGTATAATTTATTTCTTAAAACCAGAACCACAATAGCTTTGTTGGAAAGTAAAATTCTGAATGGAGTGTGCGATTCATTACTACTTTGGAACAAACAACTTTGTGTGAATATTTGTTATTTAGGAAGAATGATATTAGGGTTTATTTGAGATATATGTGAAGTTATATTCGGTTACTATTACAACATTAGTAGAGTTGCATTGCATAGATCTCATTACCACATTATTAAGTAGGATGGTCGGTTGGAAGTTCCTCCTGGCCAAGTCCGATGAACTTGCTGATCAACGGAGATTGGCTCTCCAGACTTGCTGATCACGGAGATTGGCTCTCAGACTTGCTGGAATGTATGATATAGGTTAAACAATACTCAGTTATTTTAGTATAATAGTTTGAAAATACCACATATAGTAATTAATACTTCTGAGATAAAATGCTCATAATTCCATATTTAGGTCTTCTAGGTAGAAACTGCTTTGAGGGATTCCCGAAAAGAGTTAAAATTAGACATTTATTACCCAAATAATTGAGATTTATGAACCAAATAATTTATTGAAACTTTTTTAAAATGGGTGGCAAGCTTGGCTAATGGATATAATTTAGTGTTGAAGAAATTGGTCCGGGTAGAGGTCACTGAATGAAATTCTCAAGTAATTTCAGAAGATATTTATTGATAGCCAACGTTTCGACCTACGCTGTAGGTTTCTTCAGGGCTATATGCAAAATACAGACAATTTAAGAAAACGGTACGAATATATTAAATCATTTAAATATAGATAAACTAAAAGAAGGTGAATACAGGCAAAAAAAATTGATAAAGATGTACAGTAAGGTAATTATGAAGGAAAGTGTTGACAGTTAAAAAATTAACACTATTATTTATTATAATGCAATTGGGAAAAACCACAATGCAAAGCCTTATGTTTCAAAAAATACACCTACTTACCAGTCGACGTTTCGCCTATTCAGGCATTATCAAGACACCAAAATCAAAAAGGGGTTATGTGAATCGCATCTCGAAGAAAAAAGTGCAATACATCCCAACGATCACAGCCCAAACATGAGACAGCACCCTACCACCAAGACGTTCAACATACAACTCGAGATGCGATTCACATAACCCCTTTTGATTTTGGTGTCTTGATAATGCCTGAATAGGCGAAACGTCGACTGGTAAGTAGGTGTATTTTTTGAAACATAAGGCTTTGCATTGTGGTTTTTCCCAATTGCATTATAGTTAAAAAATTAAGGTATTACAGATAAAAAATAAAAACTGAATATACAATATCATTTCACATTCCTATTGCATATTCAGTTTTTATTTTTTATCTGTAATACCTTAATTTTTTAACTGTCAACACTTTCTGTTTTATTATTATTTTCTTCATGTTTTATTATTATTTTCTACATTTTAACCTTGATGAGAATGAGCTAACTATATCGACTATTAACTATTGACCAACATTATGTCAATAGTTGTAGTATAACTTGTCAACTGATATAAT